>JBBDHG010000015.1:432500-972500 GCA_037951165.1 Lophius americanus
TGACTTTAAATCCAGAATTCTGACTCTGTTCTCAGAATCCGGACTTTAAATTCATAAGTCTGACTTTATTCTCCAAATTCCGACATTCGTCTCAGAATTGACTTTTTTTTATCAGAATCCTGACTTTAAACCCGGAGTTCTAACCTTAATCTCAGGTTTCTGACTTAGAACTCAAAATTTTCATAAAAACAAATCATCATGTTACCCTAATCCGAGAACAAAGTCAGAATTCTGACTTAATTATCAGAATCCCAACTTTAAAGTCAGACTTCTGACTTCAACCTCAGTATTCTGAGATTAAAGTCGGAATTCTGATCTTAAAATCAGAATTCTGGTATTTGATTATTTATAGAATACTATAGATGAGGGCTGCCACGTGATAAAGAAAGTTTGAGAAGTTTAATTTTCTAATCTTATTTCTACCATTTTAGATTTTTATGAGTGGATTTTTCTCAATATATGAAAAAAATTTGCAAATTTTTTATTTTCACTAAAACTATTTTTTCTTGACACTGAAGATCATTGACTTGAGAAAAAACAGTTTTTTTCAGTATGCATTGTAGTTGTTCCGGTACCTATGATGAAGTACAGAATTTAGTTTATTTTCATATGGAGGAAATAAACTTCCAGAAACAATGAAAGTAAAGGTGGCGATGAAATTCTCTTCTGAAATTTGGATCCTGTCAGAGCTCGCACGAAAGTGGGGTTAACCATCTCCATAGCCCCCGCCTCCTCTCTTAGGGACTCGTCCGAATCACAAACACAATCTATTTTTCGACAGTCCCTCGACAAACCTTCCCAGATCCCTTTCTGTGGGGACTTACGAGTCCCCACTCAACTACAACGGATAATTGGACACTTTCAGCAGGGGAAACCCCCCAGTGACACAAAGTCCTCATGCGGACTCGTGTCAGTTCTGTCAAATATAAGCACAACAGGAACACAGGCTCGCTCGAACCTTATCTAAAAGCAAGACTTGAAGAATCCCCTTTGGCAGTGGCTCTTTCTTATTCATATCACACGTTGAATACCTCCCTTCCTTAGCAGTGGCGTGGAAAGAAGGCAGATCCCCACCCTTCGGCTCCAGGGTGAGGTTGTCCTCAGGGCGCTCCACTGTTCACTAAGTTGACCCATCTGGCAGCTATATGCGAAAGTACCTGAAGATCAGAGCCGTGGGATTACATACCCTTATTTTTGCCCCCGAGGCGGTTGTTTTGTTTCACTAATGAGGCGAGTCTCCCCGAGCTCAACCGGCGAGCTCAAGTCGGAGCCGCCAAAATGCAAAACAAATAGATGTTGAAATGATCCTGATGTCTTGTTTGGTTTTTTGAAACGGTTTTAATGGGGACCCGCTCGCTAACCACAACAAAGTGTTCACGGATTTGTCTTTGAAGGCAATCCTTTTCGCCCCATGGCTGCGTAGCTTCATTCACGGCAAGCCGAGAGAGTGCCGCATTTTATTTGTTTAGCGCTAAACGACACAGAGGTTATCTGAGGGCGTTTTCCAGAAAAAGAGCCGGTCTGACTGTTCGATTAATTCCACAGGCTTCAAGCTATTCTCAAATGAGCAAGAACCTGGCAACGGTGGTGAGAAAAGAACTGCCTTTTAACAGGCAGAAACCCTGAGCCGACCCCGGCTCAAAATGTGGCAGCTCTCTGCTTTGACTGATTGGGTTGAGATTCTTTTTTCCCCACAGGTCTTTGGTGAGACCACATTGGAAAAAAGGCCCAATAAAGGCCTATTTTGACGTCAGGAGTGGAACATCTGAAGTGTGATGTAAACATAAAGGCTAAAACCGTAATACACAGACCCATAACTTCTACTTTACGTTTTTTTAATGGCCGTCCTGTCTGGTTTCACAAGTGCAATGTTTATTTTAATTTAATTTAGTAATATCAACCTCTGGCTTTTATTGATCCAGAAAACTTTAAATGTTCACATCTGTATTTACTCAGAGCAAGTCCAGTTTCCCTGCTGAGTTTAATATTCAACTCTTTTCCACCTTCTCACACCAGTGTAGACAAGAGCGCAGTGTAAAAAAAATAAAAAATAAAATAAAAGGCCTATTTTCAGGCCTGTGTTTGTATTATGTTAAGATTTTTATGCAATCAGAATTCCCAAAAAATTTGACTTTTATGAAGTAGATGGACGGTACACAGAACTGAATCACTCACAACGGTGTTTTTGCCAATTTGTAGCAAACCGGGGAAAAGGAAAGAAACCCGGTTCCTTCAACCTTCTTATTTTAAACACGAGACAAAGAACTGAACAGTTTCCATTTTTTTTTAAATCCGCCTAAACAACTTAAGATGTTATCTCTATAACACAAAAACCAGCTGACAGTCATAACAGCAGGTGTTGGTTTACCATGCATGAGTTCTGGTTCTGATCTGGTTCATAAAGAACGGTGCTTACTGCAGCAGAAAAAAACAACTTGTCTGTTCGTCTAGGATTTAGTTGAAGGACAAAAGAGAAGATTTCCCTCCCCAGAGTCGACGAGGGTCCCTGCAGAAATGCCCCGTAGACCCGGTTCTATGTGCAAAAGCATGACCCAATCCAAGGTCCAACTACATTTAATTCGTTCCATGTAAAAAAAAAAGTTATTGAGGCCAACTTTACACGAGAAACTCAACAAAGATAGTTCAAGGAACTCATTTGATTTAGTTTATGATTCAACAAAAAATGTTCAGTCGACTGAAAAATCCCATTTATGGCAACAATTTCAGGTTTTCTCTTTTACGTTGCAGCAGTCATGAGTTGAGAAAAAACGGAAGAATCTATTGCAGCATGTCGCCTTGAATTTTGAAGTTGTCTTTACTTTTTCCATTTTTTACAGTGTAGTGCTGAGGACTAGCTTAGCACGAATGGCAACAAGCAGCGTTTGCAGCATGTCTCGCCACACAAAGGCTAATAGCATTCAGCCACAAACGATATATGGACCAGGAGTGACTGGCTGAGTCATCTGGGTCAGGACCTGCCACAGGTGGAAGACCCCCGGATGAATAATCTCCCACCCGAGCCGCAGCGGTCCGCCACAGCCTCTGTGCTCATTTTTCTCCAACCCGGGACACCTGCACCGGACACAAAAGCCATCCCACTCTGATTCTTTCAGGGCATGAGCAGAGAGAGGAACAAGATGTGTAGAAGAAAGCAGGGGAGAAAGAATCGGGGTTAGAGTGGTCATGGTGGGGGCTGCCTCAATCGTAGCCATGCGGAAACAAAGTAACACAAACTCCAGCCACAGCAGGGGAACAGCTGGAGCGCACAGGGACAGCAGTCTGGGTGGTCCGGGGGGCGAGGGGAGAAAGAGTGGGTGTAAGCCCGCTGGAGGAACGGAGGAGAACACAAGACACGGGGAGAGATTAGGGTTAGGATAGAGATTGTGAATAAAAGAGGTCGTTAAAGGGAGGAAAGAAAGTGAGAAAGAGGTAAAAACAAGTGAGGAAGAGCAGCTACTTGTGGGTTTCACCTTCATCCGTGCAATAATGGCACGTCGACACACGTCGATGTTTCATTATTCAAAGACGTTCTTCCATCAATAGCTGCATTAGTGGCGCCGGAGGAGCCACCTTTGTGGAGAAATAGAACATTTGAAATCAGCCACATGTGTCTTAATTAACCCTTTGATGTCCTGCTCTGCTGTTTGGTTGAACACATTCTGAGTCGCTATGAACCCGTTTAGAGGCCCACCGCTGAATACACGGGGAAAGGACCACCGACATGCATCGTGATCCGAGCACTCAGACCTCTTCCTGGGGTGAACTCGGACACATCGCACCACATATCTATGTCGTGTCATCGTGTCATCGTGTCCTGACGCGTCTCCTTGAAGGACGTAACAGGGAAATCCGTCATCGGTGCCGGACGTTCTCCGTGGTCTAGTGGCTAACAAAGCACCGGGGGAAGCCACTCCTTTTGTACGGTGCTTCAATTTCCGACTTGTCCTCCCCTCTTGTGCAAGTCGCAAGTGACTTTGTGCCTGAATAGTCCGTACGTGTTTATTAGCTCTTGAAACATCTTCAAGTTGTTATGTAGCCCGTGATAGCTAGCTGGCTTAACTTATCTGGTTAACCGACATAACTTATCACTACGCACAGTGCCCTTTGACCTCGTAGCGGAAGCGTCGAAATATTTGGGCCACTTGACTGAACCTGTTTATAATATGACCCAGTTTTATAAATAGGCTAAAGACTAAGGGGACGAGGATGGAGCCCTGGGGGACACCACAGGTCAGAGGGGCCACCAAGGAGGAGGCATTAACCATATAGAGAAAGTCCTATTTGACAAGTAATATTTAGACGTGTTAAGAATGTGAGGACTTACCGAAAAGAATTATATAATTCGACCCAGGCTAATCCACAAATCCAGCAGAATCAGCACCAGGGACCGATGGCTCAAGTCCACTGCCAGTCAGATGTAAGTGGCGTCTGACGTTGGTGTACAGCTCGCCTGGCGGTTGTGGTCTACGTCGTGAAAAGAGGATTTTTTAGACGCGTTAGACCTGGGAACTGAGCAAGGCTTGGTTTTGGTTGAAACAATTTGGACTCACGTAGATCTAAGTTTGTGTAGTCCGGTACTGACAGGGGTTCTGTTTAATGTAGATTATGGTAAACTCCCAGTAGACCGTTTATATTGATCCTCTTTTGGTTTTGTTATATTCTTTGATTTGAACAGACTTGTATTAAACATTTTTATTTTTATCATTAACACACGGTTTTATGTTGGTTCTGTTTTCCTGAATGAGTCGGGTCGTTACACCAGCCGAAAAAAAATTTAGTCTAATAAGGGTTAAATAGTTTTTCTATAAATGATCTTTACCAGCAAATCCAATTAAACTGGACTAATTTCACAGAATAAAACATTTTTGAAGTCTGTTTTCCTCTTTTTACGGTTTGAAACAGAAACTCAGGACATTAAAAGGGTTAAACAACAGCAAAAATAAAAAATGGAGTTATAATTTCGGCAGTCAAATCGGATAGTCAAAACATTTGGAACCTTTGTGCCCCTTTCACTGTCACCATTTCTTTTCTTTTTTTTTGAAAGTGCTTTAATACCGCTTCTGTTATCAGAACAATTTAATTAATTCTTTGACTTCAGCGGAGAGTCGGAGTGATTGTATAAGAAAGGCCTTTGATAACCCCCTGGAACAAAAGCCTTCACTTGCGCCTGGTGAGCCAGTGTGTCTGTGCTTCTCCACACAAAGCTTATCACACCCACATGGTTTGCATGAGAAGAAAAAAAAGAAAAAGGTAAGTAATGCAGGAGGTCCTGCTCATTTGCATATCCCCTGGGTTCGCGCTGTAATTTAGCTACATATGTCCCTTCCCTAATAGGGCCGAGTTGGCTTAACGTGAGGCTTGTGTTTTTGGGAGCGACCTTGCTTGATTGTCTGCTCGCGTTGGCGGCTCTGCTCTGATTTGCAATTGAAAGGCACGTAATCGTATTTGAACTAACTGAATAAGTATAGGGTTTTTTTTTTTTTGCTTTTAAATGGAGTACGTGAGGGAGGAAGGTTTCTCGTCATATCCTGCGTCGAAGCTCCTCACTTAGTGCGGTCATCGGCGTTGGGTATTTTTCACGGCTTTACCATGGAGGGTGTCCAGTGGTGGTCGTTAAAGATAGTGAAAAATACAATAAATGACTGTGACGATTGATTAGATGCGGATAGATTGCGAATTTTCCACAATAACCTTTTTTTAATCTCGTAGAAATTAGCTTTGATATATTTACTGTGATAACAAAAACAACAATCAGTTAATTGAGAGATTTTTACATTTCTTTATCCTAGAACGTTGCACATTTACATTAAAATGACCCAGAATAAATGATAATTGTAGAAAAATTTAAACATCCTTAAATGAAATTGGACCATTTGACTAGATTAGAATTTCATGGATTTCTGTCATATTATTGTTTTTTAAATTAATAAAAGATTCAATGCTTCATCACAATCACAGAGTTGACAAGTGGTTATATAGAAAGTCACATTTCCCTCTAATGGTTCATATTGTACTCACTAGAGGGAGCTTTTCTGGACATAACTTCCAAAGAGTTACTCCGATTTAGTCCAAATTTATCTATCTTGTATATATATCATATATTATGAGTCTAATAATCCATATATATATATTTTTTTAATGAAAAACACTGTTTCATTTGGAGATAGTTTCACATTTAATTTCAGGGGTTCAGTCAGGGCGATTGCTTGTACAACGCAGGGGATTGGGGATTACTGGGGGTACAACCTTCCTGTCGGAGACAAAAGCGAAGGCCTCATCGGTCTACTGTTGGTGCATTCTCAACATCTTGCACAATAAAATCAGATTAGATGCAAGAACCCGTCACAGAGGAAGTGACATCACCGGGAGCAGGTCACATGATTCATCCCAGAAGTTTTTTTTGCATATTTTTATGTGTTTTAGTCAAAGAGTTGACCAAATCATGGGGAAGGACATATAACAAATTATAGTTTTATTGAAAATTCACAGTATATGAAAACAAATTGATATTGTATGGAGTTGTTTTTTTTATAAATGTTAATAGAATAAGCACAAAAGTATTTATCCATGTTAGTTCGAGTTGAATTCATGAATCGGGAGCTGAAGACAGTTTGTTCATATATTATGTATGCATTGCCCCTTAAATATAAACCAAAATGATAACTTTAAAGTTTAATATAAGTAGTATACTATTCAAATCTTAGATGTACCCCCTAACTCTTGAACTGACTCACGAACCAACCGGTTCATTCCAGTGGACTCAAACTGCTGCTCATCAGCCTTTACGTCTCGCTTTGTAATGCATGATACACCCCGCTCAAACAAATGGAAATACATTCATGATCCGTCACTAAGTTGGACGTCCTCTTCTGGATTCTGCAGAGACTCAGACGACGTCGGCACAGCTGGAACATTACCAACCAGGAGCCTGAATAAATGAAGGAGCTACTTTGTCCGCGGTCTTGCTCCGCTGCTTATCTCTCATATTTGACGAGCGTAATTTGCCTCTCACATCCTCGGCTGCATGATGTTCCAGCCGCCTATATCTTAACATGCATGTTCCAAGGCTACAATGAGTCTCCTGTATGTTAATCCCAGCTTGTTATCAGTGACATCGAAACCAATTTATCCAGTTTCTCGCATCGATTTTCAGTTCAGTGGAGTGGAAAAGCACACATTAATGTTTTTAATTTCACTTTTCTTAATCTTTACACACACACACCCACCCACCCCCCCCCCCCCCACACACACACATCAGCTATCCTGTAATACACCCGCCATCTCTTTTTCTCTTTCTCCCAATATTAAACGAGATTAGGAGAACTAAAAGGTTAATGACATTTCCTCCTTTTGAACAAACTGGGCCTTATTTTTTGCCTTTTGGTGGAGGCTATAAACACCCGCCGCTGATAACGAATGGTGATTATGCCGATGATATTAATTATCATTACTTTCAATTACTACACCCAGCCAGGCCCTACCGGTTACGAGGGCAGATCCCTGTGGAGGAGCTGCCACCCGCTGCCGTACATTCATTAGCCCAGCCTGAATGATTGCGCGACTCTCTCCTTCACTCTGTCTCTGATTTTCTCCTTTTTCCTCCTTTGTGGACATGATCCTTCCTGTCCTTCCCCGTCCTCTCTCTCCTGCGTGAGCCAAAAGGAGGTCTGCCTGCTCTTCAGGTTAGAGCAAAGAATGAATGGGAAGTTGATTGTGAGATGAAGATCAAATAAAACAAATTTTCGTGTTTGTTCTTTCTTTCTCAGACATCGTGTTTCCTCTGCTCGGCCTCTTCCCTTTCCCCTCGCACTCCCGACACGAAACATCCATTTCGGCCCTATGAAATATGGAGAAGGCCCTCATGAATTGTTTACAGATTAGCGGCATGCCAAAGGAGGCTGCGGGACAAGATCTGGTTTATAAGCCGGATGCAGTGGGCGAAGGGTGGTGACGCCACCAGATATGAGCATAAACCTGTAAAACCTGATTATCCTCGCCTGCAGCCTATCGTGACGCAGATTGCCAGAATTCAATAGGGCCTCAAATAAGGCATCACACAGATGAAGGTGTGAGACGTCTAAGTGTTCCTGTTGTCAGTTTTGCTACATAATCGGGAACAGAAGAATCAATAATGTGGAGCGGTGGGTAATGACATAATTACAGTCATCAATGTTTCCCACAGCGTTCCACGCATGGAGGCAGTGAATGGAAGATAAATATCAGGGAGACTCTGCTCAAGTCTTTGTCACTAAAAACACACTTAAAACTGAAGAAAATATTTATCTTCTTCTTCTTCCGGCTCTTCTCTTTAGTGCTCGCCGCAGCGGATCATCTGCTTCCATCTTGCCTTGTTCTCTGAATCTTCCTCTGTCATACTAACCAACCGCATGTCCTCTTTCACCACATTCACAAACCTCCTCTTTGGCCCTCCCCTTCCTGTCAGCTTCATCTCCAGCATCTTTCTACCAAACCATCTCAATCTGGCTTATTTTACTTTGTCGCCAAGTGGTCTAGCCTTGGCGGCCCCTCCGATGTGCTCCTTTCTAATCCTGTCCTTCCTCGTCACTCCCAAAGAACATCTGAACATCTTCTTTCTTCTGGTCAGAGCCACCGTCTGTTAACCATCCAACAGAGCTGCTCTCAGTAACATCTTGGTGTAATCTCCCCCTTCACTCCTGACCTCTTCTGTCAGTCAGTCCATCACCATAGCAAACAGGAAGGGGCTAAGAGCCAATCCTTGGTGCAGTCCCATCTCCTACTGGACACCTCACCGCCGTCACGCTGCTCTCATACATATCCTGCACCACTCTAACATACTTCTCTGTCACAGGCGTGATCTAATTCCGCGTAATACCTCCTCCATCAACACTCTGAGAGCAAACATCTCCTCGCTTCTTCTCTCTCTTGGCATGGAACCAAACGGCTGCTCACAAATCCTCACCTCTTTTCTTAACCTCGCTTCCACTACTCTATTCCAGTTCATTATACGGCAAAACAGCTGCATACCTTTGTAGTTGCTACATCTCTGCATTTCACCTTTGTTCTTGAAAATCCGACACCAGTAAACTCTTCCTCCGTTCCTCAGGCTTCCTCTCCCTCTCCCATTTCTAAAAGGAAATAAACTGGAATAATACTTTTGTGATTTCTTTTTTTATTTTCGTAAATGAAGAGAAAAGTAATAAGCATTCCCAGTGGATACCACTTCAACTCATGACCGGATCACGTCAGAACCCTACTTGGCTTTTCCCCTCTCCCAACACGCCTACGTAGTGTTAGTCAGGTTTGTGTCACCCATTCATGGCGTAAGTCACTCGCTCTGATGTCGTAGTTATTGTTCCGTGTATAAAGCGTTACGCCTGAAGTAGTTATCCAGATCAGGCCTATTCCTACCGACAACTTTCCTGTGAGTCAGAATAACGGAGGGAATACTCAAATCACAGATGGGAATAAGTACCGGCAAATATCACTCCTCTCAAACCGCTGGATTGTTTGTGTGGTCTGAACGAAAACACAGATGGTCTATTCAGCTGCACAGATGGTGCACCCAGAAAATTATAGTAACAACTTTGTCTGGCCCCAAAGGTTGACCTGGAGAACTCCATAGAAGGGGGTTCAGAGATGTAGCGTTTTCAACTATCATGTATAAACACTAACAATGAGTAAACTGCCACTTTGACACGACATAATTATATCCCCGAAAAGTTATAGAATCGTCATCGCTGCCACCGCGTCCGTGTTTGCGTCCGTGTCTGCGTCCGTGTCTGCGTCCGTGTCTGCGTCCGTGTCTGCGTCCACCACTGCAGCCAAAGATTGGTGGTGTTAAAACTAAGTCTAAGTTATCACGATAACTCAAATATTATTTCATGGATAGTTTTTTTCATTTTAAACCCACATAGACCTCAGTATGAGGAAGTACTGGATTGATTTTGGGAAATGTGGGTTGTATTTCTATACACTAGGGGGAGCTTTTATATCCAAAAGTTTCTGGGCCATACTTTCTCAACCTTTTATCTGATTAAGCCCAGCTTTAGTACACATGAATATCCTCGAGGGGACCTATCCTTCATTTATCGTATTTTACTCTCTAGGGGAAGCCTATTTACGATAAAAACTCTTACCTCTTACCTCTTAACTTCTTAACCACTGGTCCGAATTACTCCAGATTTGGTGCGTATGAATCAAACTGAGGAGGTTTATCTAGTATGTATCATATTTTACTGTAGTAGTTCATATTTTACTCACTTGGAGGAGCTTTTTTTTCTTCTAACTTTTCTACACATAAATTTGTGGCAAGTGGCAAAATTGGTAGAAACCGTTTTATAAAAATACATTCATTTTGATCTTGCTGCAGATATGTTAAATAAAATACCGTGGACATAACCACACATTTAATCTGAGACTGCTTGTACGACGCAGGGGGTTGGGGTCTTTTCGGAGATATGCACTTACTGTCAGGGACAACAGATTTTTGACATTGTAGGGGAGTTTCCCTTGCAGCGCTGAAATGATTCCCTCACATGTTCCATATAGAATCAAGACCAAACGATAGCGAGAAGATGGCTGTAAGGTGATTGGTCAGATGACTGGGGATATTTTTTTGGTTGGTTCCACTGGACCAGGCCCGGCCCGTTGACTCGTTATATTCATCCAGATACGCTTGTAGATGACAATGTGCCCCTAAGGGGTATGAAGAATACATATGCTAGCATCAATTATGACGTACTTTGGTGAAGGACTCATCAGTTGTGGGTTTTTTTCTGCTCCGGACTAATAGCTCGTGATTGACACTGATGAACTTACGCGTGAGGGGTCTGCGTTTCAGACGGACAGACAGAGCATTCGGAGGGCTTGCTGACTAAAGTGCATTACTGCAGCTTGTCCACTTGTGGTTATAATGGAGAGCTTTGGAGCTACACGCCACTTGACCGATTCTGTGGCTACATTATTCATCTGTGTCCTGCGCCACTTTGGCAGAGCATTGAAAATGTAGGCCAAGCGGAGAGAATGCTGCCGTGGCGCCATCTCGCCCTTATCTGTCTCTTTCTCGCTGTCTCTTTCCGTCCGTTGTCTCCTGTCACTCAACTTATTTTCTTTACGCAAAGAAACTTGAGTTAAGAAGAAGGAGGGGAAAAGATGATCAGGTCGATGTTCCATACAGGGAATAGGCTTCCGTCTGTCTCTCTGTCTGTCTCTCTGTCTGTCTCTCTGTCTGTCTCCCCCTCAACCGGCCGATTTCACATGAAAGCATGACACGCAACTATATTCAACATGTGACGAGTTTGATACACAGCTGCCACGAAACTGGGTGGGGGAGTAGAGAATATAACAGAGATAAAGAAGTAGGAGGTCAGTTTAGTGAAAGTTTCTTGTTAAATGGTGATAGCAGTCTTAAAAAGCCCGGTCGTACCAATTTTTCTGGCAGACAGACAGACAGTCAGACAGACAGACAGACAGGCAGACAGACATACTCACTCTCATGAGGGTGAGGTGTAAATAACACTTCCACTTGTGTTTCATTCCACAGGAGTAAACATGTGTGTCATGTAGGATCAGTCTCAGTAACATGTGCGTCTCATATGTGTCAAACACCTAAAACATATTCCACTTTGTAAGCAAGCAGCAAAACAATAATTGGCACCTTCCGAACCGAACAGCTGTTTTAGTCGCTCTAATGCCAAAGGTAGTGAGATGAGATTTTTACCCTCCACAGTATAAAGTATGACTAATCTCTCCCTGGACTAAACTGGACCATTTAAATCCTTTCTGGTGAACGTTTTTATTGTGAAATGTAAAAGGAATAATGCACTTTACTCCACTCTTGGGTTAACTTCTGTGAATTTCCTTCTGCTCCTGCTTTTCAAAGCAGACAAGCCCAAATACTTTTATGGGCACCCTGGTTGTCGACCAAGTAGGAATTATCCGGCCAGCGAACAAACCTGCAGCCCCTTTTTCAAACACGTCACCGTTTTAGGAACGGACAGACTGAAGCATTTAACAAATAAAAAAAAAGAAATGCTTTGAGGACTTTGAAGACCACCTCTTACAAGTAAACACAGCTGCTGTCAGGAGGAGGCAGAAACACAATACATCTTGAAAATGTACAAGAAAGTGTTTGTCAACTTATGATTTAAGGACGAAGGATAGGCAAAGAGGAACAAACAGCGTACAGAAGATTATAAGGTCAGGTATTTCAGAGAAGAGAAGACGGAGAAAGAAGAAAAGAGGAATGATTTATTACAACAGATGATGTGTGATAAAAGTCTTGGGCGCTCAGACTCTTCGGGGAGATTGTGAGTCGAGGGTCTCCGCTCAGTAGCAGCATGAAATATCCCCTCATTTGGAGTCTGAGTACAGGTGGTGGTGGCTGATAACTCTGCTGAGGCGGATGAATGATGTGGCTGATGATCTGAGAGGACTAGGTGGAGATGGGGAGGTGGAGGGGGCGTGAAACAGCAGCGGAAAGAACTAGACGAATGGAGAGAGAGTCATTTACAGGTAGCAGCTGGTGGTGTTGGGCTAAGTTTCAACAGACTTTTAACATTCTAATCTTCGCACTGGACGACTCGGCCAAACCGCGAGACAACACACAACACACCTTCCGTTTGTAGTGACGATTTCAAAGTGTCAATTCCATGGAAACGAGATCTCAAAAAAAACGTGTATTGAGAAGAAAAACAAACATGGAGGATGATTGACGTCCTTGTCGGTCCTATCGTGAGATGTCTTACAGGGACACGTTACATAGGCACTTGGGTTTTGGCCATAATTGGACTAGCTGGTCTTCTTTTTCAGTATGCCATCTGGCTCGGGGTGCGGATGCGTTTGTGGGCTGTGAAAGTACGACATGTGGTAAAGAAACTTCCCAGTCTGCTCGCTCTCGATGGTCCTCGGAAGCAGCCCGATCAATCGAGATCAGGGGGGCTGCGACTCAGTTTGGAGCAGTAAAATAATCGGGTTGATACCACACACTGGAGGATTATTCGGACGAAGAATCGGTTGAGACAAGGTTCGAATCGGGCGATCCCACCCCCTCCCCCGACCGCAGGGGAGGCCAAATTGTGCATGAAATCAGGCCTTTTATGGTCTGGTGTGTGGCCAGCATGAGCAAGTAAAAGGTCACCTGTAAAAGGTGATGAAGGATGATAGGCTGGGGTGAGCAGCAACTGTTGTCGGAGTGTGCAAGAGGATAGACTTTCTGACTGAACTTTGAGTAGATCTCCATTTCTTTGAATGGAAGTTTAGAAACAATTGAAAATAATTGTTTCCCTAAATATATATATGTATTTATTTATTTATCTATTTTTAACAAAAAGGCTGGGAATTGTTAAAAGACATAAGAAACGTTCCAAGGTTGGACAAGCTGGCCAGAAATCAAACTTTGAAGAAACACAAACAAGATCTGACACGATAGCGGAGGCTGTAAGTGCTCTGGACGGCTCACTGGCGGAGACCATTCATCAACTCCAGTCACTTTTCACCTGTCAAAGAGCCTTTTATGAATCCTCCCTCTGTCCTGGATCCTTCACGTCTCAGTGTCTGAAGGGCCGTTTCCGCTCTCCACGCTAACGTCAAGTGATAATATACCGTCAGGAAGGGCTGGATGTTTTGACGGCTGAGGTGAGGAAGCACCAAACACAAACCAGCAGGAACGCCAGGAGAGGCCCGTAAACTGCATTAGGATCATATCAGGGAAGTTTGTCAGACGTTTCTGGTGCGTAAGGTCAGGTGGAAACAACCTTCGTGATCACAGAGTCCCGATGTTGATTATTTCCATCACAGTCTCACCGCCGCTGCCAGGGGTGAAATTGTTTGTAAATACAGGAGTGAGAGGAGAGGAAGAGATAGTGTGTAACAACAGGACAGCTGGCGGCGTAGACGTTACTCTATGTGCGACAAAAGGGAAGCCTCCGTCAGCTGGCATTAGGCGGGTTTACGTGGATCCCCTCATTACGATTAAAATCAAAGGGTTAGGGTTTTCTCTGACACTGGACTTCTTTTAGAGTTTTCTAAAAATTCTTACAAAGCTCTTGATGTTATAGCAGCCTTTTAATCCCTCATCCACCAATCGGAGCGCTTATGTCTTATGATCCTGGCATTTTAACTGTTCCCAAAGTAACCCGAGTGGGGAGAACGCTGTGGAACAATCTGCCCCGTCACATCAGACATGCCGGCTCTGCCGACATCTTTAAAACTCAACTAAAGACCTACTTCTTATGGCAGGCATTTATTTAATGTGGTTTCTTTCTATCCCGTTGTGTCATTTCTACCGCCTGCGTTCTTTTCTCGGCCTTTTAATGCCTCTTCTACTCTATTCCGAGACTTTATATAAGCATTTCTCTTTTTTTGCCTTGTTTTAAATGCCATGTGATTTGAAGTATGTATACAATTTGTGAATTAATAAATGTGATTTTGTTTTTCTTACGTGGTAAATCACTTTGAGTGGCATGTTATGGATGAAAAATTCAATATAAATATAAATATATTAATATTTCTTTTATTATGATCAACCTGTTTCTTCATTAAAAGCACCAACATTTCAGAAAAGAGCTGCCCTGATCACATGACAGACGCCCACCTTCTGATGAAACTCCTCATCCTCACCCAGATGCTGACAGCTCATCCCACAAAGAAGTGTAAACAGCGTCTCAGATTAGATCACGGCTCACGTAAACAGTCGACACAGGAAATATCCTTTCAGAATGATTTCGTTCGCACAGAAGAAAAAGTGTTGGGAGAGGAGATCGGTGGTCTCTCTATCTCTCTCACAAACATTTCTTCTTCTTCTCTCCAAACCTGCTCTCAAAGATTAGGAGAGGGGTGTGGTCGGGTCGTTGACCATTGTCCAATCAAGCGTGACTGAGTAATGACAACCAGCCGCCCAGCACAACCAGATCCCACTGGTCTGCCAAGGGGGGCGTCACATGATGGGACCAACTGTCACCACACATGCTCTCTTTCTCCCTCGAATCTGTCCGTTTGTGTCGGAGACACAATCCAACCGTTTATCCTCCTTACCGGGGCGGGGAGCGCGTTTGGATTTCATTCAAACGCCTCTTTGCTGCAGTCAGGAAGTACAATCTGGTTCCAGCCGCATCATCTTCTCCCACGTTGAGAGTCCCGTCCTGTTTGTGTCTCTGCGTTCACAATGCGAAGGCTCGGAGTCTTAAGTGGTTCAATCCACCGGATCTGGAGCTGCGCAGATTCCCCCCCCCTGAGGGCGATGAATCTTCCCGGAACTCTCCGATGCCTTTAGTTTGTTTTGTCTTTTTTTTTTCAAAAGAAGAAAGACAAAAGTGAGAGGATGTTCTTCGTCTTTTGTCTCAAAATGGAGAACACATTGTGTTCATGACAGAAAAGAAGGAAAAGATCCACAGGTGCACAAACATGATTATTTGTCCCGGCCCACCTCGCCCCGGCCGACGGCTTGTTTTTTGTAGCAACAGCACCTGGACATTTTCAGCTCCATTTGACTCTAAATAGTGATACAGCCACACTACATTAACTCTCCCAGCAACAACAAACACCGCGTTTGTTTTGGACACAAAGAAAAGGGCAGTTGGATGGAGCTCAGATTAAATATTGTTATTTAAAGGAAACCCGCAACACTTTTGACCCGACAAAAGGTCCTCCTGTGCCGACTCAGCGCGGGGCCAGCCCATGACGGATCGGCGCAAACACGCAGGACCAAAGCAGAGCTCTTTATATCCTCTTCGTCGCGTCCTTCACGTGTCTCTGCTGGCCGGCCGGACGACATCCTACACTCTTTGATTTGCTGAAGGTAATTTGCTTGCGACTCTGTCTCTCGCTCTACGGCTCCCTCTGGAAATGATTAGTGCTGTCGGGGCAGCCTGGAACCATTACTGATGTTCACTGATGAAGTCCCATTTGTTTGAAGTGCAAGCACTGTGTGAAAGCCCTCGTGCACGTGTGTGTGTGTGTGTGTGTGTGTGTGTGTGTGTGGGGTGTGTGCATACATCTGCGTGCGTCTCAGTGTGTAAAATCCTTCTCTTTCACCCTCAGCCAAGCCCACACCAGTAAAAACTCATTGCAGAGAGGAACTGGAAATAAACTTGTGAGGAAACTTGATCCCTTTGAAGCGTCTGGCTCGTAGCTCAAACTATTGCCGGTCATCAAATGTTTGTCACCAAACCCCAGTTTAGGTATAAAACGCTTCCTTTGGCAGCGGACGTGTTTTGCCAGCGTCGCGTGGCCTCATGCTTGGACAAGATAACACAACAGCTTCTTCCTGTCGCTATTATCCTCGTCTTCACTATTATTATCATTATGTTTGTCGGTTCTGCCACAGGAGACGTTTCCCACAGGACCGTTGGGAGAACTCCACGCACGAACACACGATGGGAATCCGGAGAACGTCGTTGCCAAGTGTCGATGTGATTCACGGCTCGTTCGATGAAAAGGAGGCTTAAGGTCGCGGCCGGTCGGAAGAAACCGGCGAGTCTTTCTTTGCCGACGACAGCCGTGCGTTCTCTGCTAATTCAAAACATTTTGCGTCGGACTGAAAGTATTTTGCACGTGCGTCAAGAAGACAGAAAAAGTAATTCAACCATGTTGAACTAAGAAGAGCGTTTGAAGATGTAAAAGATCTAACAAAAAGCAGGAATTGGGAGTTACTCTTCCGGTTTCCCTCATTTTAACACGATAACTCAAAAAACTATTTCATGGATCATTTCCATATTCTATAAACCCATAGACTTTAGTGCGTGGAAGAACTGGATTGATAATGGGAACGGTCGATGGCACATTTGTAACACTAGAGGGACATTTATCTCTAAAATCTGAATTTACGGGCTCAATATTTTTCAACCATTGGTCCGATTTAGTCCATATTTTGTCCATTTGATTCTTGAGATCGATCTTCTGTTCATCATATTTTAATCTACTAGCTCAGAATTTGATCAGTAGGAGGTTTTTTTTTTTTTTTTTTACAAAAAACAACGTTTCTCTGACATAACTCCCTAACCATTGGTCGGAGTAAGTTGAAATTAAAATAAAAGGAGATCTATCTTGTATATATATATATATATATATATATATATATATATAGTGAAATAATGTATAAATTAAATAAGATATGTATATATAATATGCATTTATTTTATTTATACATTATTTCACTATAATAGTTTTAATTTAACTAAATTACAAGTCACTGCCTGGACCAACGTGAAACTCCCTGAAAAACCTGAACGTTACACATTATGAGTTTTAGGCCGACTTTATTAGTTTAATATTATTTTGCCTCAGTTCATTTTTACTATGACAATGTGAAAATCGAGGATACTTTTTTTTTAACTCTTCTAAGGTGACATTAAGTTTCTTAAAAGGCGCCTTCAAATAAATATATTTTTATTATCATTAATAAAAAAGCTTTATTTTGTGTTTAAGATAAAAAAAATAAAGCTGTATTAAGTGTGTTTATACACGACAGCTCGTGAAATCAAAGACCCCCTGTGGATTCTTTTCTACAAAACACAGTATATAACGATAATCAATCGGAGGTGAAAGTCATTGAGATTGTGGGACTCGTCTTTGATTTGTTGCTAGCTAAAAATAGTGAAACCATTGATTGATTGACCATTGAAATCTTAACCTGTCCCTTCTCCGCCGACCATTTGGTTCCCAAAAAAAAATACAGTCTACTTCTGCCGGGAGGCCGCCTTAATTATTTTAATACGACCTTATATTGGGCGAGCAAAGCGGGATGGGAAATCTGAACGGGGCGAGTGATAATTCTCTCATTGTTGACCTGCCATGTCCACAAAGGCAGCGCGAGTGAAGCAGAGCAAAGGGTTATTTAAAAGAGACCTGAGGATGTCCTCACTAATGGAGGATACACTTTACTCGCCGGCGCACAATACTGTACGCTTCCATTTAAATACAAATTGCGTCTTTTGAGGTGGGGCCCGGCGGTGAGTGGGTGTCAGGGGAGGACCGTGGTGAGTCCCCTTTGTGGCGTTTATTGTTGACAGCGAGGTTGAACCCCTCTTAAAATGCCAGACAAAGGCGGAGAGTTGCTGAGGGCCCGGAAAGAGCTCGCCATTTTACTAGTCCGCTTCCTTCAGCGTTCCTTCAACACAAACAGGCGCTCTCAGACAAGGACCGCCATACTGTACGAGCTCCGCTCTAATAGAGGAACCGTCATAAATCCATAGCATTATTATCCCATAATCATTCTTTGTATTTGTGTCAGTGGTGTCGATCAGGAAGCCTAAAGCCTGACTTTGAGATGTTCACGTTTATCACTTCTCATATATGTGTCATCTACGGACTTGTCAGGGATCTGTACTTACCTTTAACACTTCTAATACATCTTCCCAAACAATTCTTACTTTCACGCCCTACATTTTAGCACACAAATCTGACTTTTCTACTGCGTACACTTTCCAGACCGGATCATTATATCCCAGAAAAAGTCAGAAACATTATGGAATCGCCGCCGACGCCCCATAAACGTCTGCCGCCGGTTATTTGTGTTAATGTAATTAGTCATAAACTGTTCCATAGATCAGGTTAAAATTGTATATACCTATAGACTTTAGTGTGAGGAAGAACTGGGTTGATTTTAGGTAAGGTCAGTTGTATATTTCCCTCACCAGGGGTTTTATCTCAAAAAAAATTTCAGGCCATAATTTTCTCAACCGATTTAGTAAAATTTAGTCCAATAGTTCGTATTTTAAGAAAAACTTTATTTTTCATTCATAACTGCCTGCCTGATTATCTATTTATTCAAAATGTATAAGAATGCCTCAAGGAGATCTAACTTGTATTTGTCTTATTTTACTGTAATGTTCATATTTCACTCACTAAACAAATATTCAACTGTATTTATCTTCATTATTGAGTCGCTATGGGATCTGACATATTTAGAGCATATTTACGACTTCATAGAAAAAGTTAGGTTGAGTCAATATAGACAGTTTGAGATTATTAATGATTCACATTTAGTTAGAATTTCTCCATCAGGGGGATTACTTGTACAACGCAGGGTATTGGGAGCTTTTTGGGGACGTACTACTTACTGTCGGGGACGACAGTAACTTTAGTAGATGGTGTAGATTTTGCATCATTGCATGCTTTCCCGACATCAGAATCGATTAAAAATGAACAATTATACATAGAATAAATGATCCATTGGTGGATCAGTACACATAAGAACCTAAAAGGTATTATATTGATACCTGATAATGTCCAAAAATCTAACTGTAATATAATTTGTGACCCTTAAATTAACAATAAATGACATACAGTCAATGAGGTTAACGCAAAATCAGCTCATAAACTCATATCCATCATCATATCTCTCATATCTCTCATATCTCCACACACTTTCCAGGAAGTGAACGCCTCACCGTTCTTTTTATTCCACACACATTTCCCAATATTACACTATAATACTTAAGTATTCAACGTCAGTACTTTGAGTAAAGATGTGAACACCTCTGTTCCTGCTATCCTAACTGTCTACCTGTTCTCCGTTTCTCCTCTCAGGCCCCGATCGGCTTCGGGCTCAGCAACCAATCAGAGGGATTTCTCTCGGCGACGGCTCCCACAGATGGTTCAACAAATTCTTTTGGCCGGCGCCGAGGGAAGTGACAACGATGTGCTGCAATGACGAGGGCCAAAATGTTTCACGTCGGCTAACGGCGGACCATCTGCCCGCTACCTCAGCGCCTTTTTTAAGAACATCAGCCAAAAAAGGTTTTGATGGATTGAAAAGTTTAGCAGCAGCTTATAACCCTTCATATTTCCTTGGGGAATGTATTCATTTCATATGTTAGACACTTTAAATTTACCAAAAAATGACAAATTGTTTGTTCATGCATACTTTTAAACAACCAAAAAAAAATCCGACTTTTTTGTATTCATGGATAAAGTCCATTTTAAATAGATTACCTCAAATTTTCGACAAAGTATATTTTTTAGAAAACTAGTTTAAACCATTATTAGACTATTTTTTGGTTTTAACAAGGTACTTAAATCTGATTAAGCTCAAGGATTCTATATGGAATAGGACTTTCTCGATAGCCATGGTTTAAGCCTCCTCCTCGGTGGCCCCTTTAACCTGTGGTGACCCCCAGGGCTCTATCCTTGGCCCCTCACTCTTCAGCATGTACATACAGCCCCTGGGTCATATTATAAACAGGTTCAGTCAAGAAACACACATTTTTTCATGAAGAAATAGTGTCTCAAAAGGTGCTCAGCCAGAGCGATGGTCCTGCACTTCTGACCATCTCTTTTGAAGTTGTTGCTTCAGTAATAAGAAGAGAGTCGTCCTATTAGGTTTTATAGGATTTGGCTTCATGAAGTTTCTTAGCCAAGGACATTTTTTCAGCGCCATCTGTCCTTCTATCTGTTAATATGTCAAAAAGTTCCTGACAGAATTTAATGAAATCTTTTAGAGATCCGGTCCTTGAGAAGATTTTTTGCTGCCTTGGCAGCGTTACAGACATTCTGAAGGCCGTTACAGGATTTTTCTACAATAAGCCCGAGTATTTGCTTTGACGTGCAAACAATTAAAAATATCAAGGTTTACGCTGTCGTCCCCGACAGTAAGGGTATGTCCCAGAAAAGCCCCCCAATCCTCTGCATTCTACTAGTGAGTTAAATGTGAACTATTAGAGTAAGATAATATGATCTATCTAAGATCCATTTCCTTGAGCAGATTCATTGTCACCAAATTAGGCTGAAATGGAACCAACGATTGGGAAGTTAAATATGAAAGTTTTTTGTAAATGAAACTCCCCCTAGTGAATAGAAAATGATGTATTGAATAAAATATGATATATACATGATAGATCTTCTTGCGTCGATTCATTTGCACCAAACTTGGACTGGATTTGGACCGACTTTTGTAGGTAACGCTCCCCCTATTGTCATTAATATGCAAGCGACGTATCCCAAAATCTAGCCAGTTCTTCCTTGCATTAAGATCTATGAGGTTAGAAAATTTGAAAAAAATCCATCATATAGTTTTTGAGTTGTCGGGTAGAAACTAAGGATTTGGCGGTGGCGGACCTGATGACGATGTGTTTAATAACATGAGTTACCCATCAGTCTCGCAGTACAAGCCATCCGTCAAAACGTATTATAAGCATTAAACTAGGAAAAAAAGAAAATACGGAAGCATGCGAGAAAAAAACAAACTATTTTCTCCAAATCAGGAGTTTTCCAACTTTCAAATATTTGTATGCCGTTAATATTTATTTGAGGAAAAGCTGGAACTTTGTCGATTTTAGGATTTCACAACAACAAAAAAGCCCTTAAAGCAATGAGCCATCCCAGCAGAATAATTCCTTGAGTTGTATTCTTCTCTGCACAACAAAGACGGAAGCTGAGGGAGGGAGATCACAGCGGCGAAGACGACGTGGGATCAAAGAGGAAGGCTTGACGCCGCCGTCCTTTGGCAGACAGGGACGATATCGGCGAACGCCGGTGGTGAGACTGGTGAGCTCCTAATGATAGCTTTGCCCTCCGCCACAGACTAAATCCAGGCTTGCTGGGTAAACCAACTCAGTGCAACCACTTAACCCCCGTCTCCCCTCCTGCCAGCAGCGCTGAAAATCTCTATGTATTTATATGCTAATCTGGGGGGCCCACCCCACCGCCACGGTCCAGGCACCCTTCACTTCAGCCGTGGACACAGCCACGGAAAAAGTAAAATAACGCGCAGACGCTGCGGTGATTTGGTTTATTTTACCTTCGTGTATTTAGTTCATTCCTTGTTTTCCTTAGTTTAGTTCTGCTTTTATCACAGATTATTTGCCACCTGTGCGATTTTCCCGACTTCTTTGTGTTTCTGCTCTCAGTTTGTTTCCCTACAGGTCTTGTTTTTTTTTTTCCTTTTCAGAGTTATTTCTAACATCATTATTATCATCCATTATATCGTCTATTATTATTTCTGGTTGGATTACTTTGCGTTGGGCTGTATTGAATCTGAGGCCACCTCGTGTTTTTTTCCCTTCAGTCCAGTTCAGTCCGTCTGCAGTTCTGCTGTGAAATGAAACATGAGGCTGATTCGATTTTCCTCTCCTCAAAGTCATCCCAAGGTTAAAACAATACCTGCTCGGCAAAAATAATTATTTGTGAAATAATGCTGTTTTTAAGGTAGGCCTACGCTGTCGCCCCCCGACAACAAGGGTGCATCCTCAAAAAGTCCCCATTCCCCTGTGTTGTACAACCAACTCCTCAAATTAGATTTAAAATTTGTCTAAAATATTTTTTTTTTTTTCAGGTCAAATGCAGAAAATTAATTTCAGAATGTAGAACATGCATGACTGTGTGATAATTATACAATATTATTATTGTTATTATTATCAATAAACCTACATTATCTAGAAAAAATGCATTTCTTGAAGAAAGTCAAGTGAATTTAGAAGGTTTCAAAGCTGATTACTAAAAACATTTTTACTCTAATTTGCTATAATCAAACAACAATTCCTCAACGATGAAGTTTAAACAGCTTCAATATAACATATCATAATGTTTTGCCACTGTATTTTTTTTTATAATTTACTTCTGTCAAGTGTTTTTACCTCCGTACTTTTTATCCGTCTGTTCGTTCGTTGGGAAGATTGTGGAAAAACTACCGGACGGATTTGCATGACTTTTTACCCAGATTTAGGTTTTGGCGTATCCTAGAGGTGACAACATTTTGGTGATGTCACATGAGTCGCAGCACTGAAGATACAATAAAATGACATGCAGCCTTCAGTGGTGAAAGTGCTGTTCTGAAACTTCTTTTTACATCGGCGTGAAGATTTAAAGAGGAAAATGTGGCGTCATAAAGTTCATCCAAACATCCTCCTCGTGCCAAAAAGGAGGTTTGAGCTCTGTGAGTTCTTCTTCTGGTGTTTTACCATATATATCGCATCATTTCATTTTACAGTGTAATATTAAATCACACCAGGAGGTTTTGTAAATCCATCCCTCTGGTGTTGCTTCTGTTTCCCTCACAAGAACTTTTCTTCTTTTGCCTTCTCTCCACCTCCCTCTTTTTCACACTTATAAAGGTGGGGGGGGGGGGGGGTATTATTATTATTATTATTATTATTATTATTATTATTATTATTATTATTATTATTATTATTATTATTATCTGTCTCCATGATGTGTGACTGTCAGCACTACCTAATCCTCCAAACCAGAGACCAGAGGAGTCACAGAGGCAGCTTCACTCTCTGGCTTTTGAGGAAGACTCATAGAAATGGTGGGCATTCATATGTTTGTGTGAATGTCTGTTTGCACGTGGAGCTGCAGGCTTCCAGGTGTGCTCACCTGTCTGCCACTCGCATCCCTTCAAGGAGAAGCCAGCCGAGGTGAGGTACTCAAGACGTCCAAATATCAAGTTACACTTCAGTCTCACTCTGTTTCTCATCATTCAAACAAACACACGCACACACATACGCACACACACACACACGCACACACACACACGCTGAGTGCATAAAGGAATCCAGGAGGTCCATGATCCATGAAATGGGGAGTAAGGGCTTGAGGCCATGTGTGAAAGCTGTGGAGAGGAACAGAACGGAATGATTGATAGCAAAGATCAGGAAGTTGTGCAGGTAGTGTTGCAGTGATCAAGGCGGAGGCCTGGGCTGGAAAGTGGGTCATGGAATCAAAACATTCTCCAGTTTGTGAAATTCACATACGTAAAGAAGAGAAGCTCACAAAAACCAAAAACATCCAGTGGTGGCGAGGAGGGGGAAGTCAACAAGCGACACGACAGGATGTGGGAATATTCCTGCCACAATGGTTGACGACTTACATGGAAGCATAAAACCTGAAAGGAAAAAACCCCGAACAGGATCTCTGTATCCCGGAAAAGCCCCCAATCCCCTGCGTTGTACAAGCAATCTTACCGATTGAAATCCTCAAATTAAAGGTGTTTTTTCATTTATTTAAAAAGCTAAAAGAGTAAAACATGATCAAAATAAGATACATCTCCTCAAGTTGATTCATGTAAACATCGACTTTGGAAGGAGGAACTGTGACTTAAAAACCTTTGCAGCTAAAGCTCCCCCGAGTGGTGGTAATATACCACGACTATTCCCCCAAATCGATCCAATTCTTCCTCGCACTAAGGTCTAAGAGGATATCAAATTTGATAATGATCCATGAAAATCATTTTGAGTTACGTCTTGAAAACTGCCTTTTGTAAAAAAATAAATAAATAAAGAAGCTCCCCCTAGTGAGTAAAATATGAACTACTAGAGTAAACTCCGGTAAATACAAGATAAACGTCCTCGAATTGAGTAACGTACAACAAATGTGGACTGAAGCCGACAAACAGTTAGGAAGGTGTGTCTTCTTCGTTAAAAAGCCCCCCCTAATGAGTAAAATATGATCTACTAAAGTAAAATATTATAAATACAGATGGATGTTATTGAGTCAATTCTGTTGCACCGATTTTTGGATTGAATCGGAACGACAGTTGAGAAATTTTCGCCCGAAATCTTTTTGAGATAAAGCTCCCCCTAGTGATGGAAATATTCAACAGAGCATTCCCAAAATCAGTCCAGTTATTCCTTGCACTAAAGACTATGTAGTTATAAAATTTGAAATTGATCCATGACACTGTTTTTGAGTTATAGCGCTAAAATGAAGGATCTGCACCGACTTTTCGGGGATATGATAAAATGCTGAACATTGAATTTAAACAACACAGAACGTTTAATCTTTAATCTTTAATCTTTTGAGCTTTCTATTGGCTTAGTGTGTCTTAAACCTACAGGGACTGTTAGATTATCCCTGCAAAGATACTATAACCTTTAATGAGTCATCAAAGCGCTAATATTACGCCCGTAAGCGAACCTCTCGCTGGTGGTGAAACCGGGCCGTTGCTACGACTACATCAGAGGTGTCAACAAAAGCAAACCAGAAAAAAAATCAACACAGAAAAAAAGGAGAGGAAAAATAGAAGAAAATAAATCTAATAACAAAAGGGTGGTTGAAGCGGGGGACATTTAATTTTCCAAGACCACAATTTCCTGTTTTCCCAGGCGATTAGAGTGAAATGTAAGCCAGAGGAGTCACGGCACGGTCATGCTTCCTCCTGTGCTTTGAAAGCTGCTGGAAGGAGAGAGGCGAGGAGCGGCGAGGAGAGGCGAGGAGAGGCGAGGAGCGGCGAGGAGCGGCGAGGAGCGGCGAGGAGCGGCGAGGAGCGGCGAGGAGCGGCGAGGAGCGGCGGGCCGGGCTGCTCTGAAATTCACATTTACGTGTCGCTGCAGGATGCAATCTGACCACTTTGGTTCTGTTGAGAATGGGTTTTAACGCAAGTGGACAGCTTTGAGTTCAGATGTGAACGCACCCGAGACACGCTGAGGATGCATTCCAGATCTGATTACAGACCACATCCAGAGGTGGTCTGGACCACGTGTGATCTCTCCGCCTCCACCGAAACCCAGTCTGACCCGGTCGGACCTCTTTGGAAACCAATCGTCCATTCAGCTAGGTATATATTAGGTTTTACCTCACATGCAGACGTCCTAAGACTTTGCTCAAATGATCCGATTATGTGTACAATTGCCATTAAAAGAGGTTACGATGTTGAATTAAAGAGTCAATGTTTTGTTTTTGTTTTTGTTTTGATGAGGATGTGTGAAGTCTCCAGCGGTACCAGTCAGCCGGTTTGCTCTTTTAGATGTGAGCAATAAAACCGGGGATATTATGGAATCATCATTGCAGCTGCTGGAGGTCTTAAGTCTTAAAGCCATAAATCAAAAAACAATTCAGTAGATCTTTTTCAAATGTTATACCCACACAGACCTTGGTGTGAAAAAGAAGTGGATATATTTTGGGAAAGGTCGGTTGTGTTTTTCTGACACTAGGGCGAGATTTATTTTGCTCTATTTTATCAATCGATGGTCTGATTTGGTCCAAATTTAAAGCATGTGATTCGACTGAAGGACGTCTATCTTGTTAATATCACATTTTACTCTAAAAGTACATATTTTACTGACTTGGGGGAGCCTTTTTTTATATTTTTAGCGAAAAACACTTTCTAACTTTCTAACCATTTAGTCCAATTTAGTCCAGATTATGTATTGTATTTACTCTAACAGTTCATATTGTACTAACTTTGGGGTATGGGTATATAAAGTTACGTAGAACAAGTAAATACATAGAAGGTTTTTAATATGGGAAAACTTCCTCCACGCTTGTTGACTTCTGTCGTTCTTCAGGAAGTCGTTCATTTCTTCTGACATGTCATCAAAAAACTTTAAAACAGTATATGCATCGAAAAGGAAATGAAAAACTTAAAACCAAAACTATGGTTTGATGTGCTGCTCACCTGTACGGTCGAGCCCTCACTATTTCTTTGTGAAAAATATGTGCCGCCTGATTAAACTTTATATTATATTCTATGACCCAGTAGCGGCACATATATGCTAAAGAGCAAGGGAGCCAAGGATGGAGCCCTGGGGGACACCACAGTGCAAAAGCGGGCCACTGAGGAGGAGGCATAAACCATGGCGGTTTAAAAGGTAACATTTTTTCTTTTTGCATGTCAAAGCATGTCAGAACTTATTAACCAAAATCAGAAAACTTGATTCATCCCCCGAAAAGATCAAGTAAGGGTCAAACTGTTTTCTGAAAACATGCTTTACTTAAACGATGAAGAGATTTCACTTAATAATAAAAGTAGTAACCATTAGCCTAATTGCTGTTATTTTACAGTGCAGAATGGACTGGATATAATTGAAATGAAAAGGTTATCCTCCACTGTCAAAAAAAAAAGAAAATTCTCTATAATTTACGCTGAAACACTGACAGCTTTGGTCACCAGAACTGAATCCTGTTCTTCTCCCTGCCTTCACGTTTGTAGGTGAAATGTGACGTTCTACACTGAAGCGAGGGAAGACCCGACTCTTGAACCCGCCCTCATGAAGGGTCGGCCGGTCCAGACTATAATATATATGTGTTTTCACTCAATACTTGTGTCAGCGTTCTTTCCTTTCAGGCTCCTCAGCAGCTATAACGCGCCGTCACAGCGACACAGTGAGGCGTCGTAAGAGGAAACTTTACTCCAGTGTGTTGGAAATGAGTCTTAAAGAGTTGTTTTAAAAAAATAAAAAAATAAATGCAATTTTCAGTAATAACGCTGTTTTGGTAAAGGCAGTAAATGATGGCCCGTTATCTGTGTCTGCTTTTTAATATCAGCATTTCATGTGGAGATAAAAGGACGTTTGGAAGTCCTCGGAGACGCTGTTATCTGATCTGCGCCTTTATTAGACTTTCTCTGCTGCCTCCCTGTCTCCTTGTGGCCGGCTTTATCTCGCTCATTTCATTTCTATCTCACTTTTCTCTCTATCTATGTCTTTTATTGTTCAGCACTCCGGCTTGATATCCCTGAACCTCTCTTTTTTTTCTTTGTCTCACTCTATTTCAGCCATTGATCTTGCCTTTTGTGGACTGTCTTAGTATGTTTGTGATGGAGAATATATGCTGATTTTATTTAGATTTTTTTCTGCTTAAATCTGCTACTCTTTCTAAAAAAACAAAAACAAACATTTTTTTTAAAGAGAGCTGAGGGGAAAGGAAAGCGTGAAGAAGTGACCGTAGAGCGAGGAGGATGCCTGGAAAGTGTGTGCCATGTTGCCCCCTCCACCTCCCCCTCCGACCCTCGCCTCTCCTCCCCGGTGTTTGCTGCCACTGCTGCGGGTTCGTTCGCCTGTCTGTGCGCATGAGTGTTTTTGTGTGTGTGTTCATGCACAAGGCATGGAAGCCCCGTAAGTTGGCCCCATGACAAGTGACCCCCTTTATCTTCCCAACTCCCTGTTGCCAAAACCATCAAGAAAAGCAGACAGCACTGCAAAAAAAGAGAGAAAAGAAAAGAGAAAGGAGGAGAAAGAGAGCGAGCAGCGAAGACGGGCCGGCCCGGCTAAGCAGCACAATGCGAACGAGCGCTTGGCAGAAGCTCAAAGCTGCTCCGAACGAGTGCCTCTCACTAACCCTCCTGAACTCCTCCAGCCCTCCCTGACAAATTAAAAGCGTTTGGCGCTGTAAAGAATGGGGGAGGGAGGGAAGACGGATGAAGAGAATGGAGAAGTGAGGGCAACAACTGCCGAGATGGGATAGGGAGAGGGGACACGGGATTAGGAAATTAATGCGTTTCTGCACCGGCTTAATCCAAATGATTACACCAAAATAAATACAAGCCAGTTATAGACTGTTTTAGTTTTCTATTTGGAGCTGGTGAAAAATACCAGGTAGTAACAGAGTAGAAACAGACTAGAAACTGAGTACTAACAGAGTAGTAACAGAGCAGTAACAGAGTAGTAACAGAGTAGTAACAGAGTAGAAACAGATTAGTAACAGAGTATTAACATAGTAGAAACAGTATAGAAACAGAGTAATAACAGCGTAGTGGCAGAGTAATAACAGAGTAGTAACAGAGTAATAAGAGTAGGAACAGAGTAATAAGAGAGTAATAATAGAGTAGGAAAAAAGTAATAACAGAGTAGTAACAAAGTAATAACAGAGTAGTAACAGAGTAGTAACAGACTAGACACAGAGTAGTAACAGAGTGGTAACAGAGTAATAACATTAGTAACAGACTAGCAACAGAGTAGTAACAGAGCAATAACAGAGTAGATACAGAGTAATAACACAGTAGTAACAGAGTTGTAACAGAGTAATAACAGAGCAGGAACAGTAGTAACAGAGTAGTAACAGAGTAATAACAGAGCAGGAACAGTAGTAACAGAGTAGTAACAGAGCAATAACAGAGTAGTAACAGAGTAGTAACAGAGCAGAAATAGTATAGAAACAGTAATAACACAGTAGTAGCAGAGTAGTAACAGAGTAAAACCGGAGTAATAACAGAGTAGTAAAAGGGTAGTAACAAAGTAAAAACAGAGTAATAACAGAGTAGTAAAAGGGTAGTAACAGAGTATGTCATTCTGTATGGGCTGCTGTTTCCCCCCCAGAGCATGAAAAGATTTTTTCTTATTTATTCTATCGCCAAAAAGTTATGAAGTTATGGAAACATCATTGCCGCCGACACAATATCCGCAACAGATCCTTCATGTGAACCCGATAACTCAAAAAATGTTTAACTGACCTTAGTGTGTGCAAGAAGTGGATGATTTGGGTGAAAGGTCCGTTACATAGTTTCCGACACTAGGGGGAGCTTTAGCAGCCAAAATTGTCGGCATATACATTCATAAACATTGGTCCGATTAAGTCCAAATCTAGTATATAGGATTTGATAGGAGGAGATCAATCTTTAATATATATATATAGATATATCTATATCTATATAGATATATCTCTATATATATATCTATATCTATATATTCTACTCTATATTCTACTCTAGTAGTTTGTATTATAGTCACTTGGGGGAGCTTTATTATGAAAAACACTTTCTTTCTGGACATGACTTCCTAACCGTCCAAATTTTGTACATATTAAGCGACTTGAGGCGATCCTTATTGTACTTAAAACATATTTCTGTAGCAGTTCATATTTTACTCACTTGGGGGAACTTTAAAAAAAACAAACCCAAAACAAAACACTGTTTTTCGGACATAACCTCACATTCAATTTGAGGAGTTCAATCAGAGAGATTGCTTGTACAAGGCAGGGTATTCGGGGCTTTTGGGGGATTAACCCTTGCCGGCAGGGACGTCATCCTAGACCTTCAGTGTATAGAAACTGTTCACAGACTGTCTGTTGACTGAGTGAAGGGTCTTAGCGAAAGAAGAATCCTGTGTTTTTCTGGCTGAGTGTTCTATGTAAAATGAAAAAGAAGGAGCAGAGGATCGACAGACGCCCATGAGTCACAGTTTGGTGCTTCACACACCCGCAGCCAACTCTTTCAACACATGCAGACTTGCAAACGCAGACATGCACCTATAGGAGAGTCAGGAAAGCCGTGCACAGGAGGAAGCCTGAAAGTGGGCGAACCACGCTTCACCCAACTCCCATATTCAAACCGGTGACCATAAAACCTTAAAACACACACACCATGTTCCCAAGGAGGAAGGCATTGATCTTCTTCTTACATTTGGAGCTTATCAGTCACTGGCAGTGCTTACAAATCCCCAAAACACACATGTGGGCTCACATCTGTGGGGCATCTTTCTGAGATCTCCGGCTGCACTCCTGCCGTCCCACTGCAGCAGCTGTGGCTGCGAAAACTGAGTGCATGTGGATTCCAGAGCCTGAAGTTCCCAGTTTTCCAACTCTATCTGAAGACTCTAAAAAAAAATAACCCAAAACAAATATAATCACTTTAAGCCACAACTTCTAATTTTCTTTTTCTTCCTCTTTTATGTAGCAGAACTTCAATTCTCCAACTTGAAGAAAAAAAAACTGCTCATCATTTCATTATTCTGCTGTGGTCCACTGTAAAAAATAGTATGTTAAAATGTTTAAATTTCGATAAAAATCTGTCAAAGGTTAACAGTAAGAGTTGGTAACGTTGAAAACAATAGCAGATAAAGCAATAACCCCTAAATCAAGAAACTTTTTATGGTCGTATTATGTCATAAACAGCATTTCTACGAAAATAGAAACTTTTGGTTACATAAAGAGAAAATTACCATCATTTAACAAGCAAGACATTCCCATAAAAGTATTATTCTGTTTAAATGACAGATTTTCCTGTTATGTACATTAAAGTACGCTTACATTTTGGAGTAAAAAAAAAAATTTCTGTATTTATCAATAACATCCTTTTATTTATGCAGAAACAAGATGTTTGAAATACAGTTCATATTTATGACATACTGTTGATTTCAGGGTAATTTTTTTATGTACTTTAATATCTTTAATGTCCTCGTAAACCGGTTTAGAGCACTTCTGATTTTTTTTAGGTGATTCAACATGTCTTGTCAACATATTTTTCTCAGTTGGATTCTGTCAGTTTAGGTTTTCAAATAAAGAAACGTGAAGGTTTTAAAGCTTTTCCAGGGTTGAATGACGTTAAATAAATGGAAAACGCAGACCATGTAATCGGTTTGTCTCAGACTGATTTCAATAATGATGCTTTCCTTTCTGCCTTTAAGAGGTTAGAAACGTTTGAACTGAAATTAACTCATTAGATAACACACACACAAACTTTATTAGAGCTGAGAGGCCTGAGCTGGTTTTAATTTACTACATCTGCCATACTCTATTAAAGCTAGCGTGTGGTTTGGCCTCTGATTAGTCAGGCGGTTCTTCATCGCCGTTACCTTGAGAAAGTTCAGCTTGTCCAGAGTTTCTAGGAATTGAAAGTAGGCCAGTGGAACATCACGTCCACCCCAAAGAGATCTCAGAGAGGGGCCAGACTCCACCCACTCCACCCTTCTCTCACTCCCGCCTTGCTTTTTTCTTTTCACCACAGTGTGAAAGCGAATACCGTGCCCCAGAGAGACGGCCCCTACATTCCTCCGTTACAGATGACGAGCTGGCCCCCACCCGCCTCCTGCCGCAAACGCTGCAACCCCGAACCCAGGTCTGTCAACCCTGAGGCCCGCGGTTCCCAATGTCTCAGGTTTCATCCGACGTGAGTCCAATGAATCACATTTGTCTGCCGTACCTCAAAGCCTGCGCCCACTCGCCTTCCTCTCCTTCCGTGTTGTGATGTCATGATTGATTGCTCTGACTGTCCATCTTCAGTTGCTCCAGTGAGGCACGGTGACCATCCATTAGTCCTGTCCGTCCGGCTTTGGCGGTCTCCTCAAAGCAGGTGGCGAACGGTGTTTAGCAAACTTTTTTTTTTGTTTCGTCTGCTGAAATGTGTAACATCTTGACCTTTTAACTCGATGGGGGCGGGATCATGCAGTGCCAGCAGGGAGCAGAGCATCTACCGTCCAATCAATCAACATTTTCATGTTTAGTCTGCACACTGTGTTCGCTCCAGGAGGGCTGCCTGCTACTGTTCTGGGGAGTGATGGCATCTTTGGAGACAAGCCATTTGATTCGGAGATTAACTATGTAGATCTTCCAAACCCGGAGAAGTGAAGAGAAAAGAGATTATGGAAGGCATATGGGGGCATCCAGAATTACTGGCACCCTTTACAAAAATGAGTAGCAGTCATTGAGTAGCAAATTTTATAATTTGCTCCGCCCCCTTTTGCCACTATAACAGCCCTGGGTCTCCTTCTGTAGTGTGTGTTGGGGTTTGAGAACACATGGAGAAGATCTGAGACCATTCCTCCACACAGAACCTCCCTCAGATTCTGAGGTCCACTCTTGTGGACCCTCCTCTGCAGCACATCCCACAGTTGTTCGGTCAGGTGACGGGTGACTGGGACATCCATGGCAGAACTTTTATTTTGGGATCTCTGAACCATTCTTGGATCGATCCTGAGGTGAGCTTCAGATCATTGTCCTGCTGGAAGGCCCAGCCATGGCCAACTTGAAGGTTGCTGGGAGAGGCTTTTAGGTTCGTTAGGTATCTGCTGGTCTTTGACGATTCATGGTACCATGTTGTTAAACAAGATACCCAGGGACTTTGGTAGAAAAACTGCGCCACATGATCAGATATCCACCACCAGACTTCACAGTGGGTTATAAGGGGTATTTCTCTATGGCTACTTTTCTTGCAATGCCACACCCATCTTTGACATTTGTCGCCAAAAAGCTCTATTTTTGGTCCCATCTGACCTACGACATTGTTCCACTGAGAGTCTCAGTGAGGTTTGTCAAACTATAGGGTCTTTAACTTGTACGTGGATGACAGCAGAGGCTCTTTTCTTGCTACACTCTCATACATCTTGTGTTGGTGTAGGAGACATCTGATGGGGGTTAAGGGAGACTTTCTGACCCCAAGATTCAACTGACCTCTGCAATTCTTTACATGTGATCCTTGGAGAGTGTTTTGCAAGTTGAGGAACCATCCTTCCAGTGGGGAACCATCCTTCCCCCAGTGTGTGGAGTCAGTTTGTAGACACATCCTCTTCCCGGTGATTTTTAAAACTTCTTAATTATTGATCTAACTGTTGAAACTGACATTTTGAACTGAGATTTTCTCTTTCTTTGTATTCATTGACAGATATATGCATCTCCAAAGACGTATATCTGTCTCTTTGATGTTTTTTCTCTTTGATGTTTTTTCACAAACCTGAAAGAGAATTAGGCCTGTTTCACCTCAAATGTATACCCCAGTAAAACAGGAAGTACTTTTTCGCCCCTTCAGAGTATCTACTCAAACAAGTGAACCTAAAAACATGAAATAGGACTGGAAATATGCTTCAGTAATCTTTTGTAATCAGAATTCTTTAAGGTTGCCAATAATTGTGGAACATATGTTTTAAGTAAAACTATTTGTTCCAGAATATAATGTGATTTTTAAAAAGTTTCTTCTTGAATAAAAAGTTAGATTCTTGTAAATAATTAGAATAAAAGATCATGGTTATAGACAATAAAGGTATTTTTTGCCTCTAATTTTTGTCATTTTTTTTAAATGGTGCAAATAATACGGGAGGACACTATGTTTATGCTGACTTGGGCTGTAAATAACAACAAACCTATTCAGGAATATAGTGTTTCACAATCAAGTTACGCACTGAATGTGTAGTCACACGTTAAATAAATCCTACACAGGGCTGAAGGAGGGAAAGAAAGTAAAGGGAAATAACATTCCATCCTGGTGGGACAGGTCATATCATAAACAAGGATACTTTGATTTTCCTATGACTCCTAAGACGATATGTGTGAACAATCACAATAAAACATTGACAAAACAAACCACATCAAAGATGACGGAGCCACTAGCGGGTTGAATTTGCAAATATATAAGTCGCTGTAATGAAATGAGACAGCGGATATACTGTCAGCGCATGTGCTTCCTTTTATTGATGATCCAGTTTGGCTTCTATTGCATCTTTTCTCATTGATTTCCCAAAGCTTGATGTCTGCATACAACCGCCAGCAACGTTACCAAAGTGGGTAAAATAACGTCTTTTCTTCCTGTCTGCCTTTTCCAGCACCAACGATCCTTTTAAAAGGAATTCAAGATTCCTCCCTGCGCTTTGGTCCTTGAACAGGTCACTAAATGCTAACCATCTCAATTTTGAAAAAAAATAAAAAAAAAGGATCAACAGAGCATTCCACTCCTATATTATTCCTGTTTCCTTTGTCCCCAAATTAATCACATTTGGACGAAAGAGGACAAAAGTTTGCTTTCATTACCGTCGATTCAAATCTCGCAACATTGACCACATGTCATCTTCTCTATCTCCCGTCATCCACACCCGCCGCCGCCGCCGCCGCCGCACCAAATTTAATAAGTAAAAAAATGCCATGAGATTCCTCATCCATCTTTTGTGCCATGAGGAGGGGAACGCGTAGTCTGCCTCGGGATACATCCAGTCATTAAGCCCTCCACCCCAGAGGAGGAATTGGACCATGGGCTCCCAAGTGCATCACCATGTCACCTTGAGCAAATCCAGATGATAAAGTGACAAGAACTCCCATGTGAGGACTCCATATTTGTCAGGGAACACCAGCCAGTATTCTCCTATCCCAATTTTCAGGACATAACTCCTGAAATATTGTGCTTGGGAAAAAAAACAGTCCATCTTTTCCCTCTCTCTCTCTCTCTCTCATTGTCCGTCTCTTTCTGTCTGTCTGTCTCTCTCTCTCTTCTTCTTCTCTCTCTCTGTCTCTCTTCTTCTCTCTCTCTCTCTGTCTCTCTCTCTCTTCTTCTCTCTCTCTCTCTCTCTCTCTCTCTCTTCTTCTCTCTCTCTCTTTCTCTCTCTCTCTCTGTCTTCTTCTCTCTCTCTTCTTCTCTCTCTCTCTCTCTCTCTCTCTCTCGCTGTCCATCTTTCCTTCCCCTGCCATGTAAGCAGTACTAATTGCCTTTCATAATTAGCCCAGTGACAATAATTGTTGAACTGATAACGCCGAGCGCTGCGTGTGTGTGCGTGTGAAGTCACTCTCGCCGGCACACCTCATTCTTCCACATGTGTCTCATGACAAAGTGGGTCATTGATGAAATGCCCCATATTTAGATCGCACAAGGAAAATCCAATGCGCGAATTTCCTGGCAAGTTTTCCCATTGTTCCCCTCTCTCTCTCTCTCTCTCTCGTTCTCTCTCTCTTTTTGGTGCGTGTGTTATCACGCAGAGGGAGAGTGGGGGCGGGGGGATTTTATAAGGTGCATCCTGCCAACGAAGCCTCTGCAACCTCGCCGACAGAAGCTGGCATGTAAATTTGGGGAGAGCAAGACAAGGAAGAGTTTTAATTAGCCTGGTTAAGTGGGCGCTCGCGAAGCTCCACAAGCTCACCGGGGGGATTACGACAGATTTATTTAGCCAAGGCTGCAGGAGACGCTGCGATATGATACATTCCAACAGCTACAATAGCTCTGTAATCACGCTCCAACCCCCAAACCCCGGCTAATCTATTCCTGTGTCTCGAAAAAAAAAAGCAGTCATTTGATTCCCTCTCATCTAAAAGTCAAGAGTTTTCTTATTTCTTTCTAGATTTTTTTTGTATTTCTCTCCTCCGCTCCCTCCCCTCCCTCCTCATTCTTGCGTTCAGCCCTTGTGGGCAATTTAGCGAGGCACTCAGACATGCTAACACAATCAACAATCAGGTCGTTTGCTCTCTCTAATAGGCACTCGGGTTTTCAGCAAAAGAAGCCCTATTGTTTATCTGATTGTGTTCAGCGTGGAGAGTCCACTGGGAGAGTGATTGTTCCACGTGGAAGGTGGAGGTGGAGGTGGAGGTGGAGGTGGAGGTGGAGGTGGGGTTGTGCCGGCACAGAATTGTTGCCTTTTGTTTCGGAGAGACTACTACAGGAAGTCTGAACACGGAGGAAGAATGAAGGAAAACCATAAAAAATGTTGCACTCAATTCAAAACCATGTACTTGGAGCTTAGTGTCACTTTGGGATGCTTGTGGCGCACTTGTTGATTGAGTGTACAGTTGAGCAGTGAATAGCTTTTGTTGCTTCATAGTGTCGTACGAAAGTCCACCCAATGAAATATGGAGTTTTATTCAGCTGTGGTGTTTGTGTTTGTTTGACATTCTAGTAAATCCTTCACGACAGTCACATCTGAGCGGCCTCGATGTAATTTGAGTAAATGAATAACACACACTATTCATGCACTGGATTAAAGTGTAATCTGTTTCAAGACTTTTTGACAGAGTCACAAAGCAAAATCAAAAGGCACCAGAGAAAAATAAGGACATGATATGTCACGTAGTGGTGAGAACTTCACCGCTGAGCTAGCCGGGATAAATGATATAGATGGAAAGATTCGGCAGACGTGTTGTTTTTCTTCATCTTGACGCGTTGACACCTGTCTAAATATTAACCGCGAATGTAAAGGACGACACGAACTCATGCACGCACACCGAAAGAGAGAGGTATAGAGCTACAGACGGTGATTACTGACAGCACGTAACACCTGTTTCTATTCCGCATGGGTAGAGCATTCAGAAACTCCAAATGAGAGAGGCTGTTTAACCGGAAAGGCGTTTGAAAACCAGGACGCGCACACGGAAAAACTAATGCCAATGCATGTTTCATATGTCTGTGGAGTGATACATGTTTCTATGGAGGTGCTGAGCAGATGTCGGAGCTAAACTAGGAGATTATTATAAGGAGATCTATCAAAAAAATTCAATCAGAAAGACTATCTTTTTGCCCCATTATCTTCTTCATCACATTCTATTATCCCCACCTTTCACGCATCCTCGGTCTCATTGACCGGCTTCATGGTCTGCAGCATCAACTTGTATGAGCTGCACTCATTCAGGTAACCTCCTTCATCCAATCCTTGTGTCACACCTGCAAGTTTAGCCTATCAGCATCAGCTGCTGCCTTTGAATATGACTCTGTCTCCACATTCAGCTAGTTCTTTCATACTGTTGATCCGCACGCCCTCCACCTCCCTATTTCCATTCATCAGCCTCAGCGGAGTCATCAGCCACCACCACCACACCCCCTTCCAGGCTACTGCTCAGGGCAGAGACCCTTCGGTCACGATCTTCCCAAAGGGTCTGAGCCCCAAAGACTTCCTGATAATTATGACTCATCATCTGTTGTAATAAATCATCTTTTCTTTATTATCCATCTTCTCTGATTGAAGTGTAATTTTATAAACTACAAATGTCTTTAAAGCGTTATAAGCAGCAACATTTTTCATAAATGTCATCACTTGTATTTGTGAGCTCGGACATTCTGAGATTAAACTGTTTTCTCATGTAAGAAAAAGGAGGGTTTCATTTACTTTACAGATGTCGATTCTTTCACTGTATCGTTTGCTCATTCTGGGTCAGAGTGCAGGGTGTGCAGTTTTCCAGACAGGAAGCGAGTGCGACCAATGATGATACGGCAGCTCAAGTCAGCCCCATAAACTGTTTATTGCTGTGTGGCGCATCAACCGCTCTGAGCTGTGTGTCAGCATTTGTGTAGTGGTCAGATCAGGGGACACATCTGGGATCCAATGATAACTTCTGGCAGAACCATCGGCATTACACAGAAAATGTAAAATGAGAAGAAACGCACACGTGTGCAAAGATTAATTGGACTTTGAAGCACTTTGAAACCATCGATCATGGTGTTATTCAGGGGGGGTTGGCCAGAAAGTTTAAAGCAAAGACAGGAATCCACATGTGCTTTTGGCAAAAATAGGAGGCATGAAAAAGTTTTTATAGCATTTGTGAAAAGAGAGAAACTTTCCCTGACTTTTCTGAAACACTGTGTTTGGATTCCTCTTGCATTTCAGACATGTTCCAAGTACCAGCGATGACCCACCAAGGCCAGAAAGTCCTTCTCTGGTATCTTAAACATCGTCAAAATCAGGAAATTATATTTTCATAATTTAGTAAACATTTTGTTTGAGACTACCCCCCCCACAGTCTAATAACATCATTTATTAGCTTCTCTCCCTGGCTGTTAAATCAGATTTCTTCACCGCTGTCTCAAAATCTACTACCTTCTACCTTATTCCCTATGTCAGTATTGCAGATATGAAAGGCGGTTCATTCCAACATCCACTGCTTCTGTCCAGCGGCCATTTTCAGCCTTAAAACGAGAAAAAGGATTGGGCGGCCTTGGCCGTCAGAACTGGCCTCCATTTCAATGAAAAGGAGCTTCTATTGGAACTGAAGGGCGCCGGTGTCGTATACAACCATGTCATTGAGCTACTTTAAGAGAAAGAAAGGAGGACGGACTTTGTCTTCAGATGAAGAACACTTTTATTGTTCTTGGATTTTGATGTATCTTTATTAGCTGCTGGTTATTGCTGGCGTTGGATGGTTACTGCTGCTTTGGTGTGAATGATGCCCAGGTTCAGTGGTCCGGTGGTGCCAGTGTGCCTCTTGGCACGTGTTTTTATGCCCAGCATCTTGGCTGGAGAGTGTGAGGAAACCCCTTTGAATCCTGATTTTGCTGCTCATATTTTATGTTATTTTTTGCTTTCTCGCTGGTGGAAAGAGTAAATGTGACTGTTTTTTTTTTGTGTTCTTTAGTAAAGACAGTTATTTGAGGTATAGCATAGTGTCATTCTGCGTAAGAGTACAATATCCTTGATGGTTTTAGTGCACGTCTGCAGTGTTGAACCTCCTTTTAACCACTTGATTCCCGGATTGGTCACATGGTCTGACAACAGCCTGCAGCTGTAGCGTCACAGTGAAGTCATTTAATGGCAGCTTAATTGTGGGAGTATAGCACTGAAGGCCAAGGTGGAAAACTCCTCAGCCCATCACTGATAAGAACAAATATGAGCAATAAATGACTCATCCTGTTGAGCCGGGCACATGATGAAGCTACCAAAAAAATCATTTGAGGTAATGTACATATATACCCAGTGGAAAGCCGCCGTGTTCACACAAACATATACATGCATGTACAAACATGGATGGCAGGCCACAACACACATGAGCTCCAGGGAGAATAGCGAAGCTCTGCAGGCAGACCTCATCCCTTTCAAACAAGCCACAAAGGAAAACATGAGCATAAAGTAAACAGGAGGCAGACAGGAGGGAGGGGCACACGACAGCCACAATTTAATTGCACTGTGTCGCACTCTGTGTGTGTGTGTGTGCGTGTGTGTGTGTGTGTGTGTGTGTGTGTTTGTGAGAGTCTAGATCTGGCCATCCTTATATACCTTTTGTATATTCCCAATGAGATAGAAGGATGTATTGTCTGAGTGTGTGGAGGTGCTTGTGCAAGTGGGCCTGACTCCATATGTGCCGTATGAGTCAGCTCACCTCAACCCCCCCACACTCCCCTCCCACTCTGGTAATGATAGAGAGCCCTTAATAGACCTGCGTGTGTGTGTGAGTGTGTGTGTGTGTGTGTGCGTGTTCATCTAAGTATTCAGAAAGTGGGAGCGAGAGAGAGAGCGAGGCTGCTGAGGGACGTGGTAACTGCTCTGTTTCTCTGTCCCATCATGCTTTGGGATTCAGCTGTTGCTGGGGATGTCAGCAGGAAAACATGACTGTAGGCAGACTGGTTTCAGCACACCCCCACATGCTCTGATGTTCCATTTTATCAAAGGCATCATTTAAGCACAACGGCCAAAAAACACAAATATAATACAATTTAAAATCCCGCAACATCTTTTTTTTCTTTCTTCCTTTTTCTTCCAAACATGAGCAACAAGAATCACATGATCCATCCCAGCCAGACAAGGCTTGACCATACGAAAAACCTTTCCCGGTTCTAAATATGTACTTCATACAATACTCACATATGGATACCCTTCAGTTTTTGGCTTGACATAACGCTCTGTGGTGATTCGTCAAAATAATGATCCTGGGGAAAAACCGTCTGTGTTTATTTATCCTATTAGGCGTTCACAGTGACCTCCAGTCTTTATTGTCTAAACTCATCATCTGTAATTGTAACTATTCATAAACATGCACCTTTAACTCGGGTAACAGCATTTGAAAAAAATTTTAAAAAGTGCAGCCCGCTTTTGCCCGAACAGCCCCGAGTCTCCTTCTAGAGTTTAGTTAGATGAGGTTTCAGAACACATGGAGAAGATCTGAGACCCTTCCTCCATCCAGAAACTCTCCAACGCCTTCAGATTCTCAGGTCCGCGTTTGTGGACTCTCCTCTGCAGCACATCCCACAGATGATCTGTAGGGGTTCAGGTCCGATGACTGGGTCAGCCATGGCAAAACCTTTATTTTCTGATCTCTGGGCCATTCTCTTTGAGGTGTGCTTCGGATCAATGTCCTGCTGGAAGGTCCAACCGCGGCCCATTTGAAGTTTCTTGGCAGAGGCTTTTAAGGTTTTCATCCACAATCCGCGGGAGTTGGATGGAGCCCATGAAATTGTCTTTTAACATCTGGGAAGAAAAACAGCCCCACAACATCAGAGATCCACCACCAGACTTCACTGTGGGTATATTAAGGCTTTTCTCTATGACAGCACAGCTTTTTTTCTTGCTACCCTCCCAACCAGCTTGTGTTGGTTTATGCGTCATCTGATGGTGGTTAGGGAGACTTTCTCACATCAAGAGTCAGCTGACCTCTGCAATTCTCTAGCTGTGATCCTTGGAGAGACCTTTGTCAGTCGAACCATCTGTCTCACAGTATTTGTGTTTGCAGGCACGTCCTCTTCCAGGCTGCTTTTGAAGACCCCCAGTCTCTTCAGACTTCTTCAACATTGATCTCACTGTTGAAGAACTATTGAGAGATTTTCTTGTATCCATTGCAAGATCTGTACGGCTCTAAAACTTTTCTTCAAACATCACTGCTGTGTCCTTAGGCCTGTGTCACCTCATATTTAGACCCCGGTAAAACAGGAGGTCATGTTCACCACCGAGGAGTTCCTTCTCAAACAGGTGAATCTAAAATTATAAAATAAGACTGGGCTTTCTTTACCCTTTTAATCACAGGACTATTTAGGGGTGCCAATAATTGTAGCATGCATATTTTAGAGAAAAGTATTATTTTATGTTGCGAATGTAATGTTTCTTTCTCGAGTAAAATATTAGATTTTTGTAAATAGACAATAAAGACTTTTTTGCACCTCATTTTCCTTTTTTTTAAAGGGTGCCAATAATCCTGGAGGACACTGTAGATCAAGGCAATATAATCTGTCGCTGGAAACTGAGAGGACATGACAAGAAACGGGGCAGACTGAACGTACTCAGAGGGAAACTTAAGAATTAGCCTCCTCTGAGGATTCTGACGGGCTTCTCCTAAATGAGAGGCGATGACAATTAGCATGAACCTCCTGTCCCGGCTGCCAAGCCATGCTGAACTTGAGGGGGTGCCGGCATTTCTCTCATGGCATCCACGCTCCCCCTTTTCGTTTTAATTAACACTTCAGTTACTCAGGGTTTTTGGGTCTCCTCAGAGGGAGCGTGCAGCAGACGCTTCTCTTTTTTTCTCCGTAAGGACCGTCACACCTGTTCTGTCAGCCGGCGTTCCAGGCGTCTCCTGTGAGGAGAAGAAAAAGGAAAAACTCCAGAAATAGGAAGCATAGGAATCTGAGACTGGAAGGGATTTGATCATAAATTAAAGGACTATTTTAAATCTAAATGCACTGTACAAATCTGGTTTAATTCATCAATTCCTCCATCGTCTGTGGAGTTTTACACAAATTTGTGAGGCTTTTTTTTTCTCTCTTTCTACAACAGAAACAACACAACAAGTCAACACCACAGTCAGCTACATTAGCTATTCAGTTATTCTCTTTTTTCACCCTCGACGGATGCTTGAGTGTTTGCATTTGAATATCGACCAGGACTGTCACACAGCTTTCAGGTGAAGCAGAAATATACAACCCAATAACAGGTCCTGGCAGCAGCTGTATTTTTACTTTTGTTCTCCACAGTGGATATGAACACATATTTCCTCGTGCTTAGCCTCAACCGCTATCATTTCACGTCAAAGGACTCGTAATGCCTTCATGAATCTACCCCACTCGACAGTTATTTGGTCCAAATTTAATTTGTGGCTGTTGGTTTCGATGGTGGCCATATCGGGAATGATTTGCAAACATTACAGTCTCTCTTGAATCCGTAATGAATTTATCATCACAGCCTTGTGAATTTTGCTGTGTGACAACATTTGGGTGCTTTAGATCGATCCATCTATCTATCTATCTATCTATCTATCTATCTATCTATCTATCTATCTATCTATCTATCTATCTATCTATCTATCTATCTATCTATCTATCTATCTATCTATCTATCTATCTATCTATCTATCTATCTATCTATCTATCTATCTATCTATCTATCTATCTATCTATCTATCTATCTATCTATCCATCCATCTATCTATCTATCTATCTATCTATCTATCCATCCATCTATCTATCTGTATATTTGTCTGTCTGTCTGTCTGTCTGTCTGTCTGTCTGTCTGTCTGTCTGTCTGTATATTTGTCTGTCTGTCTGTTTGGGCGCCACATCCCTCTCTCTTACCTAATTAACCATATAAACTGATCCTCTGTGTATCAATAGTTGCCTTTAATTTGCCATAATTGTTTCGTTTCAGATTGATCCGACTATGTCATCGCAGATGGCGTGCGTGCAGAATGGTCGCTCCCTCCGCTGATCAAAGAGAGTCATTTTAATTGGAGCCTTTTGAACACTAATTGTTCTCTCTGCTGCAAATAGCTGTCTGCAAGTCTCAGAAGGTCTTTGTTAGCAAATTGTCTTGGCAGGTTCCTTGTTTCATCTTGGATGGAGGTTCATTGCGTTGCATAACTGTTCGATTGACTGAGATTATTGGATTTAGTCCCACTTCCTGACAGCCATTTAACGGCGGTACGGCCCGTTTGTGAGTGTACATGCTGATGATACCGGTGATGCTGCTGACTCGGTTTCAAAAATTGAATGCCAAGAAAACGGAAAATGAGGATCAAGTTATTTCTGATTTGGCATTGGATGCAATCCCGGACTCCGCAGTGCTTCGTACATAAATCAGGGAATAGCCCTTTTTCTTTTTGTCCAAAGCTTCAGCCAACAAAACAGCACCTGCCTTTGCATGTCCATCAGTGGCCCATTAACTTATGTCTGCTGACGACTCTTTAAAGTGGCCAGAATGTGGCTGGCTGAAAGCCGCTCCTCTGCCAGCCCTGTTGACGTATGGAGATAAATGGAGTCCGACCTGCATTGTCCTGCTGACACGCCCACATTCAGCTCCATTGGTCTTTCTGACAGGCCAGTGGGGGCAGATGCAAATGAGATTTAGTGGAGGGAGCCCCCACATATTTACATTTTGTATTCATAAACCAGGTTATGCAAACTGTATTCTGTTTATTTTGTTAAAAAACGTCTTCAGAGCTCAAAGTTGATTTTTAATTACGGGTAAATTGCTCTTGTTTTGCGTCTTGCGTGAATGATTCCTGACCTGTGACCTTCCCCGAAGAGAGTGTGCGAGGCATTTCAGGTTTGGGATTAGGCTGGGGGTCGCAGGACTGCTGGGCCGAAGGCAGGAAGTGTAAGCCGATACACATCAGACCTCATTTAGATCTGAAGCGGCGGCTTTTCATGCATGACTGCAATAAGAGCTCTACACTTCATATACACTTGGTAAGGCCACAGTGCATGGATCATTAAAGCAGAAATAATCCAGCAGTCTGACTTTTGAGCCTGCTAGACGCAAGTGAAAAATCAATCTCTCCGGCACAGCTGTTCAAGCGTGCGTTCGCCAACTCCTCGCTTCGTCCGGTCTGCATGTGTCCCAGCAGCAAGTTTGGGCACATGCGTACATCTTGCGCAAGGATAGGTGTGTTTGTGCATGTGCAATGTGCTCGGGAGTATTTAAGACCAATGTTCTAGCGATAGTGACTTGTTTCAGGAGATAGCGTTTCTGTTACTGCGGGAGCTTGACTGAGTGAAATCAAATAGGCTTCCTATCCCGGAGGAGTTGAGCAGAACTCAACAGATTAAGACCTGTTGATTGATGGCAGCTTAAACTACAGCGCCATTATACAGCCAACTTCTTTAGATAAGCGCTCCAAAACGATACCAGATATGGTGGAAGGAAGAGGTGACTGAGGCGTCTGGCTTGTCCATCCGACTCGCGTGTCATCAAATCTAGACTCCGGATCCTTTGTGAGAAAGTTGGACCTCGAATCACTGGAACGGTTTTGGTTCTTTCCTCAAATTCTCTTGATGTTTCATTCAATCATCTATAGATACACCAATCAGACATTACAACGTAAGTACTGTCAGTGAAGTCAGAATAACATTGATGATGTCATTACCATGGCACCTGACAGTGGGCGGGATATATTAGATAGGATAAGATAAGATATACTTTATTGCCCCCAAAGGGAAATTTGTTTTGGATTCCGTCCAAATACAATTTCCCAGGTAGCAAATGAACATTTTGTTCTCGAAGTTTGATGTGTTTGAAGTAGGAATGATGGACAAACTTCAGAGTCTGAAGGACTGAACAACAGGAATCACATGATAAATCACAAGGCTTGTCATAGTCGTTTTCGTACGCTTCAGTATTTTGGCCCGAATTGCGATCACTAGACAATCGGGTCAGAGAATGTCTGGAAATGCAGATCTTGTAGGGGTTCTGCAGTGTTATAACCTACCAAAGTCAGGCAAAAATGTAGCTCATAGTTGAATTAGAATATCTAAATCTCAAAAGCTTTGTCAAATAATGAAAATATTTCCCATCCCTGCACGAATGCATTAATGGATCCTCAGACATAATTAATGAAGTTTAATTGTGTTACCAGCGTAACAATGTTTAATATTTATATCCTGCACCTATAATCCAACACAAGGGACCCATTTTGGCTAAAACTATTATGCTCTAATTCGCATTGAGATATACTTGGATAAGAATATGTGTGGATTTTTTTTTCATACGGTGATTTCAATCAGGAAATCTTCTGGTCATTATCTTTAGGTGTGGAGCAATTCTAAAAAAATTAAAAAAAGACCCAAAATGCTTTCTAGTAAAGCGGCAGCAGATTCCTGTCTCACCCCCTACAGTGGGTTAACTTCCCCTCGGGGCTGAGGCCACCATTCCTGCAGACCTCTCTCTCTCTCAGGCCTCTCTCTCTCGCTCAGGCAGCATTCATCATCGCCGCCGCTATAGACTGAGCTCTCAGATATCGACCGTCTGAGATGTAGAAACATTGTGTTCTCCAGCGGAGCGACGGAGGACATATACTGAGTGTGTGTGTGTGTCTGCGTCGGTTTTCACGGGTGTGTGAATCTGCACCTTTCTGCTGTATATCCTCAAAAACTCAAAGCTATGATCTTGTGAATGATGCATGTTTCATACGTGCATGTTGCAAACCACAAGCCGATCATCACGCCATACATGGATCCTCCTTGACCCCGCATCAAAGGCCACATAAATCTCATAAACCTGTTCCACATGTGGCCGGGCCGTCTTCCGCATCAGACATCTGTGAAGACAGACTTTTAAAGAGTCAACTGTGAATAAACCGAGCACAGTGTGGGAGACAGACACTCATTTGTTAAAAAAGCAGGGGCATAAAAACACTTCCTTTTTTTTTTTTTTTTTCGTTTTTTACATACAGAGCTTAAATGCACACTTTTCTACTTCAGAGAAAATACAGAAGGCAGGAAGGCAGGAAGATTCTGTTTAAACCATTATAGGTTTAAACAGAATGTTTAAACCTATAATGTCATCACCAAATAAAAAAGAAAACTATGGTTAAACTATAAATGATTATTTTAATATCTTAGGTACTCATTCATTGTATTACATGGGTAAAAAAAAATCACTTTTAATAAGATTAGGTCAAACTTCTGTTCATGATTTGACCCTGGTGAGACTTTTTTTTGTCGTTGGATCAAGTTAGATTATTCTGATTACTAAGTTCTCATTCAGCTTTAAAATGCCAGAGGAAAAAGTTATAAATTATATTTGATTATTCTCAATTATCCCCCCCAAAAGTTCTGTTATGCTCTTACTCCTTGTTTTTCACCTTCTGTACATATAGAAGAAGAAAACAGTAAAAAAAAAACAACAACAGTGTTTGTGTTTGAAATATTTCAGTGTTTGAAATATTTCACAGTGTTTATTTTTAAAATAGGTCACGGCCTTCAAATGTCTTAATGTGTAATTGTTGTGCAGTGTTTGTTTAATAAACATTTCACAGTGTTAGTGTTTTGCCGTTTATAGTATTTAAAATGGTTAAGTGTTCTTGTTTGAAATTTTTCACAGAGTTAGTGTTGGAAATGTTTTACGGTTTTAGGAAAATGTTTTACAGTCTTTGGATTCTTTCAAGGAACCCAATGAATAGGTACCAAAAGAAATGTGTTGTATCTCGCCTGGACTAGGGAGACCAGTGCAGCCCTTCTGGAGCCAGACCTAAGAGGGGGGCTTGTTGGTGAGCGTCTGGTGGCCGGGCCCTTTTCCATGGGGCTCAATCGGGCCCAGCCAGAACGAATTTCATGGAGCCACCACCCTGTGGGCCCACCACCTGTAGGGATGGGTGTTGGGGTCAGGTGCGAAGCCATCTTGGAGTCTCTGGCTGGTGTCCGAGAAAGGGTTCCAGCATGGGACATGGAATCTCATTGGGCTTCCATTGTGGAGGTCTTGAAACACTTTGAGGAACTTGTGAACCTGGAAGCCACACCCTCCTTTGTGGACAGACATCTGTAAGGAGCTCGGAGTAGACCCGCTGCCCTTTCGAGTCAAAAGGAGCCACATGAGGTTGTTCGGGCATCTAACTAGGATGCCTCTGGGAGTTTCTCGGGAATATCCAACTGGGAAGAGACCCCGAAGTAGACCAGAACTCACTTAAGGGACCTTATTTCCCATCTGTCCTGGGAGCGCCTCGGGATCCCCCAGGAAGAGCTGCGGAGTGTTGCTACGGAGAGGGATATCTGGAAATCCCTTCTGGGCCTGCCACCTCAACCAGCACTTCTTAAGCAGAAGAAAAAGGATGGATACAAACAAAATGATCCAAAAATCAACTAGGAATTTCTCCATAGCCATGGTAAATACTTCCTCTTCTGTGGCCCCTTTGACCTGTGGTTTACCCCAGGGCTCCATCCTTAGCCCCTTTCTGTTCAGCATTTGCAAGCTGCCACTGGGTCATGTCATAAAAAGGTTCAGACACATTTCTCAATTAATCAAATCAGACATAGAGACTGAAAATGTGCTCAACCAAACAGTTGAGCCTCACATTAAAGGATCAATTTACCAACTACATATAAAGAGATATAGAATTCAGAATATGGACGGACATAAGATTTGGAGATTCAATATGGAAAAGAGCAAGAACAGAGTTCCTATCCCGGTTCTTGTGAACAAAAGATGTGATAAATCTCTCCTTAAATAAATGGGAGTGGAAGGGAATCATCAGCAGATTCTCCAGATTCTTTGTTGTTTTGGTTTCATCCATCGGCAGCAAAACGCCAGCATGTATGGATGAGAGGCCTTGTACAGGTGCTATGCTAATGCCCTTAATGGTTAAGTGCCCCAAGTGCCAGTTTGTCTGGCACCTAGACAACTGGCACAATGTGGTGGTCGCCTGAATTACATTAGTGTCACTGAGGAAAATGTACAAGTGCCTGACACGCCGAGCATTTCTATTCAAATGAATGTTTTCATTTTGACAGAGCAGACAAGAGAGCTTGTGTTTTCATGGCCTTGATAAATCTGACCAGGTCCCATTATGCCAAGCCGAGGGCTGTCAAAACGCAAACAAAAGGGAGAAAATATGTGTACAAACTGTTTTATTACCTTTGAATATTTCTATAAAAGGATCTGCGGCAGTCGTGTTGTTATTTTCCGCGTCTTTGGGTCGACTTAATGCAAACCGCTCTATCAAGCTTTCCTTTTATATCAGGCATCTACAATGCAATTTAAAGGTTAGAAAAATGCAAACCTTTAACGTCATCAATAACAATGATGACGATTTTTGTTTAAAGAATTTTTCACAACTTTAACAAAACCTGTACTCTGTAATGTAAAAACAAGCATCTCAAGTGGTCTGTCCCCACCTTAACAGAGCCTTGAGATGTTCCTCGAAAGTATCGCTACCTTAATGTAATAGTTGGGGGTAGAATGCCTCCCCCGACTATAGTGGTCTCAGGGGAGGGGCCAAACTAAGAGGCCAATGGATAGGCACCAAAAAGTAACACCTTAGCCAGAGAAAGGAGACCGGCGCATCCTTATAGAGCTGGACCTGGGAGAGGAGCTCATCAGCGAGCGTCTGATGGCTGGGCCTTTTCCCATCAGGCTCGGCCTGACTCAGCATGAAGAGGCTTCATGGAGTCACCACCTTGTCTCCACCCCCACATGCAGGGAGGGGCATTGGGGCCGAGTGAAAAGCAGTACAAGTAGCTGGTGACGGAGTGGACCTGCGTGTTCTAGGTACATGGCGCCACTGCGGTCTGACTGTTCGACACAAACTGCACTTTCGTCTTTATGAATCCTTATTATTATTATTCGCCCATCGCGTTGTGTCGCAAACTTGGATGCTATGTCGTTGTAGGGAAGCAACTGGCCGTCTCTTTGTGACACGTGAGGTGGGGAACCACTGATCACATGGTGTACATTCATCAAACAGACATCCAGTGTGTTTGGCAGGCACTGTGTGGTCCTCATTAGCAGGACCACCTTAAATGAAGCGGAAGAAAAGTTCCTTTCCTTTAGGTTTCTTTCCTGTCGCAGAGAGACAGATGATCACAGATGGCCATTTCCACATAATTATGCCCGCAAACCCTGGACTTCTCACTTTCCTGAACCGAGCCGTCCGCTCCAGCCCACAGCTGGACCCCGGAGCGAGTGTGTGCATGTGTGTGTGTTGGTGTGAGTTTGTGTAATCCACAGGTGCACAGGCCTGGGCCACATGGAAACGAGAGCCTGGGGCCACGAAGGCAGGGAGAGAGGCAGGAAAGGGGGCAAGGCATGGCTGTTTAAATGCAAATTGTCTCCCCTGCTCCTCACAAAAACTTTCTCCAGCGGCACAGCATGTAAAATATCGCTTCATTGAAGAGACGCATCCTCTAACCGGGAACTGTAGAAGCACATGGCCCCCTGAAACCACATTCAGAAGACAGGAGAGCTCTTTTTCAACACAACTAGTCATGGATTGTATTGAGACACATTAGCCGAGTGGGGAAGGGATCATTTAATGTTTTACTCTCAAGGCCGTCTCTCCTCACTCATTATATTATGATATTATTATAAATGGTTCTAGCATCGCCGCACCGAGTGCTGCCAAGATCTTCGTTAGGTCTATTTAAACTCCCCCTGATTCGGCTCAGCAAAGTGCTTCCTCGTCTTCGATCGCTAAAAACAGGTTAAGGTTTTAATATTGCAATAACATTCGTTTATGTAGCGCCTCTTAAAAAGCCAAGTGATTGTATCGACAAGGAGGAGACAGGAAACTCAACGGGTAAACGCAAAAACAGAAAGTACAAGTGTGAGGCAGGGGTTGAGCGTTTTCACTACAAGGGAACAAATGATGCAAAGAGAAAAGTACCAGACATGAGGATGAGTCATAATAACTTCCAATAAATACACAAAGAAACAAATATAACAACAAAATAAATAATTTAAGAAAAAGAAGAAATCAATTCCCCAATTATAAAATTAAATAAACTAATAATAGGCGGATAATAACAGCAAAAGAAGGTAGAGAATGAATGAATAGATATCATTTATTTAAATTTATTGTAAAATATATGTTAAGAAACAAAAAAGTTTAAAAAAAAAAGAAAAAAGATTAACGCAGTTTATAACCAAAGGGAAAAAAAAGGCTGATACGCTATACCATTTAAAGAATAACCCAAAACATCTGCAGCACAGAGGGAAAAGAATACATAATTACATTATAATTACATTATACGTATTATACTATACAATACGTGATCCGTATTTAATAATCAAATAGGTTTGCATTATAATTTTGCATTTGCAATTTTGAAATTTGGCATTTCGAATGCCTAACCACTAAAACTGAAACACATCTGTGTTTTATATTGTTTCTAACTTCACCTGTTTCCAAGATAAACACCCCTCTTACTTTTTAATTACCTTCTCTTAATGTAAAAAAAAATTTATTAATACAAATTTGAAGGCTATTGTTCACAACTCCAAAAAGTATTTTCCAATGTAACAAAAAGTCTGTAAATTTTAAGAACAATCGAAAATTGAAAATGTTAATAAATTGAATCATAGATTCCCGATATCCAGCTTGATTCATCTTTCAAATAAATAATAAAAGATAAAAACAAAAAACAGAAAAGCAAATGACTAAAACAAAACTAAAAAGATGACATCACATAACAATTAAAAAAAATACATTTTATAATAAAAAAAATGGGTATATAGCGCGTATAAACACAGTTATATTATAGTTTAGTGCAGTAAAAAGAAATTAATCTCATATTATATGGTTGGAAATACATTTTTCTGGTTGCTTTAAAATCAGGGCCGTATTCATGTGACATTCTTGAGCGAAGAAATCGCCTCTTCCTCAATCATCCTCTAATCCATTCCACGCTTTCCCAACTCACCAGATGAACCTCGGCCCACGGACTCCGTGGGTTCAAACGTGGAGACCTGCCTCAGACACTGGAGTGACTTCGGCTGTCGTCGGGGAGTCTGAGGAGTGTCTGCACATCTGCTGTGGCCATCACAGCCGCCTGACGGCCCACAGGCTTTTTGAAAAGCTGACATTGTTTTAGGAATCCCTCGACAAGATAAATAAACTGCGGGGAAATGTTGTGCTATAGGCATGACTGAGGTCTTCACTGGATACACTCGAACACAAACACACTCTGTCTGATCCTCACTGCCAGTGTCATCACATGATGTGATGTCCTAAGATGCAGTCGCTCCGAGGAAGTCATTTTGACAAGGCTGGAATTCCATGACTTGACTTGTGTGTGCGTGTGTGTGTGTGTGTGTGTGTGTGTGTGTGTGTGTGTGTGTGTGTGTGTGTGTGTGTCCATAGCCTTCCATGAGGCTGATTGTTGAAGTTTGCTACAAAGCACAAGGCAGAGTTGAGTCTGATGTAACAAACAGATGCTTCCAAACTTATTTATCATCATGTACTATTATTATTATTATTATCATTGTTACAATTATTTCATAATATGCCGAATATTTCTTGGATATTGTAGAAGAGGCTATTATTCCTTTTTAAGAGTTTATATTTTTGTCAATAGGGGGAGCTTTTTCACAAAAACACTGTTTTTCTGTAATTTCCTACTATTTAATTTGAGGGAGTTCAATCAGAGGGTTGCTTGTACAACGCAGGGGAATGGCGGCTTTTCAGGGACACCCTTGCTTTCTTCACAGCAAAGGTGTCGTTTCCTTCACCTGGATTTTATTTGCATTAATTGCTTCTTTTTTTTTCTGGTGAAAGAACTACATAGTTGCATTCCTTGAAAATGACTACAAGTGAGATTCATTGCATTAATGGAATAGTTAAGAGTTTTTGGATTACATAACTTATAATGTAATAATTGTGTTCCTTAAATGAAACATAACTGAATGATATTTGATTTTATATATATATATATATATATATATATATATATATATATATATATATATATACATACAGTATATAATCCATATGGTTACCACTAAGTATTTAGTGGTAATTAGTTTAATATTTTTCTCATTCATTCAGTTAACATAGTGATATTAAATATCTTATAGTATAAATTAAAGTCACCAATCTCAGTAATTCTGCTACTTTGTCTTTTTGAGGTTTGACTTTTTTGCCATCTTGCTGGTAGTGACGGATTGTAAATCAGTTTGACGGACAGATTGTTCGTAGGCTAACACTTTGGGGACACGGTCAACTACCACCAACCCTTGTCCTGGCTTCCTTCTCTTTTCCATTATTTTTATCTTCCTCCTCTTCCTCCTCAAAATGGCCACATCCGAACCCACTGATGCACAGCGGCTGTAACTCACATGTGTTTTCTTAGCTGTTTTTTTTTTTTTGCAGCGTTAATGCAACGTTCAGGAACCTCCTGCTTGGGTTCACAGCTGGAGGAGGTGGACATGAATCAAACACCAGAAGAAAAATATGATGAAGATGATAAGAAGTTTAGAAGTTACAACCCCGGTCCTTTTGGTGCAACACCGTCACCTGATATGTAACTTTTATTCATTATATTTTTGTTGGAAATCCTTGTACAACACAAATTTATAACTTTCTGTTTGTGACACAGTGTTTTGATTAAGACTTCTTTCTACGCCGGCGTTAATGAATTAAAGAGTCCCCCCTAGCAGAACCGGAGGTCGTCCCACTTCTTTCGGAGTGTAATAACATGCATATCCATTCACATGCACTCACTCTATGTATACACACAGTATTCATACTGCAGTATACGTAGTAAAGAGAACGGACAAAAGAGCTCCTGCTGTGTGAGCGGGCCTACCGCCGCGTGGAGAGGCTCGATGAAGGCGACTGTCGGCCGCAGACTGAAGAGATGGTATTCTAGTGGATGAGGGATGACGAGGAGCGGCGCTGCAGTCTGACTGAAGAGCTGAGCCTCATTGTGTAAAGAGTGGCTTTAATGCAGCCTGCGTTTATGTCGCCGTCACCCTTCAAGCTCGGCACTCTCTAGAAGTGTTCTTGAAAAGCTTTTCTTTTTTCGAGCTATGTGTCGCGGCTGTTTGTGTTGCCCAGTCTCGTTCCTCTCCTTCCTTTCAGGTGTTCTGCACGTTGATCACCTGGACTGAAGATGTGCTTCCGAAGCCGGAGGTTTCTGGAGAGGGACTGCCGGTTGAGACGCCTCTCAGATTTGTAGCTGCGATTATGTATTCTCATTTGTTTGTTGTTGTTGTTTGGTTCTTTCTAGTTGATGGATGTGATGGATTTGGTTTCTCTCTGTGGTTGATTTTGGGTCCGGTGCCCCGCTGGCTAACGAGTACGAGTGACGGTATTTGTTAACCCGAGCCCGAGAGGAACCGGTTTGTTACTCAGTTTCACAAAACAAGTTAAATCTCCTTGAAGCGGTTCATACGAGGTTATTCTGGACTAAACTGGATTAGGTTAAGTTAGGAGGTTATGTTCGAAAAACAGTGTTCTTACATGGAAAAGTTACCCCTAGTGATAAATATTAACTATCAGAGTAAGACACAATGTGTCTACATGATCTATCTCCACGAGTCGATTCATATGCACCGAATTTGGACTAATTCGGACCAAAGGTTAAGAAATTACCGCCGCAAATCTTTTCGAGGACAAATCTCCCCCTACCCGCAGGAATCCCTCTAGTTGGTCATGGCCATGAGGTCTACAAGGGCATGACATTTGAAAGGGATCCATGAAATGGTTTTTGAGAGTTACCGCGTTAACACGAAGGGTTAGGGTTAGGGTCTGCCGTCCTTATAGCCACGAGTTTTGGCGAGTAAACACCAGGATGGTGTCAAAGCGATACACAAGAGATAAAGATGAATTCCAGTCAACGCCCAATCAGCTGTGCTCTTCTGTCCCCGGTGGAAAGTACTAGATTATAAATGATGTAAACATCATGGGGTGACAGCGAGTGAGTGTGAGCGAAGGATGTTAAGGGGAGGAAGTGCATCCGCGTGCTTTGCATGTGTGTATGTTTGTGTGTGTGTGTGTGTGTGTGTGTGTGTGTGTGTTATATGTTTGCATTTATTGTGTCGGCACTAACGTGTTTGCTTAAGCCTGAATGCCTGAATACATCTCCATATCTGATATTGACTTTTCTCGGGCTCGCTGACCCCTGCCCTGATAAGCCTCGGTATCCTTCCACCCAAACGTCGGGTCAAACATTGACATTTTCTCTTGTGCATGACTAAAATCTCCACAGAGAAGTCCTCCTCCCAGCCATGGCCACGGAAAACAGAACCAGTTTTGTTCTCCCCCAATCATTAGCAGATAAAGCCCCTTTTTCTTGCCCTTTAATCTAACAGGCACTGGCCTGACATGGCTGGTTAGATCCTCCATAGAGTGCTCATTGTGCCGCGCTGAAGAGCTATGGAGGGTTTGTCTGCGAGCAAATCATGGGATCGCCAGAGAAGCATTCCTCCGGCCCTCCCCCACCCCGCTCTTCCTCCCTCCATCGCCCTCCATGGGTAAGAAAATGTCCATGTTGAAGAGTCGACCAACTCATAACAATTCTAACTAATAATCATGATTTTCAGAAAAGGGAGTCACAATTGATCTTCTGATTGGAGACAACACCTCACAGGGGTCAAGCAAGTCTGGGTCTTCTCTTTTGAAGGTCGCGTGTCCTTCCTCGTGAAGACCGAAAGTGAGTAACTGAGTGAAATCACATTAAATATTTAAAAAAAGAAAAACAATTTCACGGTAAATTATAATGTACATACAAGCACAAGTTCTAATTTAGACGTTATAATAATTTTGCGTTAAATTGCTTGCATGTGACCTTGAGGAATTTTTCAGCTGTTTTTCTTTTATTTGATCAAAATATTTGTATTTTGCAAACTCAACATATTTCTAACTATCAAAAATAAAGTTTTCTACTGTTTTCAATTTTTTTCATTGCTGAAGTCACTTGACAGTTTTTGTCTTATTTTCAACGTACGTTAACGTAACATTTTTACAGTGTAGAGTCAGAAGATGTAAAAAAAAAATTTAAAAAAAAAATATATATATGCCCGGGTTTATTAGCTAGAATATGTTTATCTTTCATGTATTCATCTAGATCTGTTGTTTTATGGACTGACATTGTAAACAGGTTTTCAGTTTTATCGTATTTTTCCATGGTATCCTACTGTAAAGTGTTCTACATGGTTACCGTTTTTTTTTTCCTCTCCAAACTTTATTTATTGAATCTCACAAGAAAAATACGACTGCATCACCAAAGCATTAAAAAAAGATATAAACTTTACCAAAAAAGTAAAATACCGCTACAAGTTACCGTAAATTCTGAATTCTTAATTTACCGTGAATTACATCGATGTTTCATTTGATAACGAGGTGAAGGTCCATCGTGTTTTTTTGTCGATCATGTGATGAACCCAGAGGGTCTTCCACTCAGAAGAATAACGAGGAGTGGGAGCCCTGCGAGATGGAGCTGGAGTGAAAACCTGAGGGGAGAACAGGCAGGTTTTTTGGATGGAATGAGAAAAAAGCAGACGAGAGAACCCGATGAGACAGAAATAAGTAGTCAAGCGAGGGAGTGTTCAGTGTTCAAAGGTGAAAGAATAAAAGAAATGAGAGGAGGGAGGGACAGAGATGAAAAGCGAGGTGATAGATCCAGCCGCGAGATTTTTTTCCGTGTAGCGTGTGAGAGAAAAACGACGGTTGAGAAGCGAGACGCTGTGGTTTCCTTGATATAAATAAGTAAGTGTCTATCTGGACCCACAAACTGCTGTGTGTCTCCATTAAGCGTGAGATGTGCAGTAAGTCGTCAGAACTTACTGCACATCCTGCACATCCTCCGACAAACTGTGAACATCTAGAGAAATCTTTATTCACCTGTCAGAAATTTAACCGGATGTTCAGGCTTAATTTAATTAAGCTTGTTTTTGTTTTGTTTTTCCATCAAGCCTGACGCACAAAACAAGATTAAACAAATCAAAACACTGTTCTAATTATAAATGTGCAACACATTTGAATTGACGATGCTGGACAAAAAAAAACTCTTGAAATCCAGGGAAGATAATATTTACATATCTTCATCTGTGGGAAATCCGACTCCTTATTCATCATCATTTGTCCGTCTCGTTGGTTCGACTCACTTCCTGGTAAATTCCTCATTGTTCTCTGTAAACAACATTGTAATAATGCTAATCACGAGCCGTCTATTTTTGGCGGAGGCTCTAAACGCCCCTTGATGTCATTTTGCATTGTGTGAAATCCCATTATTTCCCCATAAGCAGAACAATAAGAGCCAGATTTTGACGCAGGCCGGGTCTCTGAGTGGATCAGAAAGTCTCGGCCGGGGAGTCTAATGTGTGTCGTGAGTGAAAACTATAAATAGACGAGTGGAGAAACTCAACTTCCTCGCAGGCTTTTTATCTCTTCGTACTACGGCCCCGGCCTTCTGTGGCTGCAACAATACGGCCAGTGTTTCAGCAAAATACTACAACCGTTGGGCTCTAATGGTTTCTGATCCTACCGCTCTCAGAAAGAGAAGAAATAACTTTAGAAGTCAAACAAACGCCAGAACTGTGGGAAACTCATGGAGTTCACCAGTTTACCTCATCCTTTATCTCCATCCACCTGTCCCTCTGCCTCGTCGCTCCATTAATGAACAGATACTCATTTCAAATATGGCATTTATTGGATATTATATTACATACATGTAGATATTAAAGAAGTCGGTTTTTGTGTCCTTGAGAAGAAAAGAAAAATCCTAAATGTATTTCTTTGCATATTTCTTTGTATTCATTTAACTTGTTAGACACTTTAAATGTGCCGTACAATAAAAACAGATGAATGAGATCATTTCAGCCATTTTGGTAAAGCACGTGTTTAGAAAACTATTTCACCCTTATTAGACTTTCTTGCTTGGATCAAGTTATATCATTCTGTTACAAAAGTCCTTGCATGCTTTAATGTGCCCCAGATAATCTTTCTTATCGAATAGGACTTTCTCTATATACCCTCTCCGTTGATCTGTGGTGTCCCCCAGGGCCCCACCCTAGGCCCCTTACTGTTTAAAATACGCATGCTGCCACTGGGTTGTATCATAAACAGGTTCAGTCACTTCTTCCAATCAGAAATTGCGACCCGTGTTGTGCTCAACCAAACAGCTGAGCAGGAGATTAAAGGGCTAACAGAACGTTTAGCATCTTCACTATTTGCCGATGAGGAATTTCTTCAAGCAGTCCATACCTCATTTTAAAAGATTACCCAAAGAGCTTCCGGGACCTTCCGACCAGAATACTTGCCTTATAACATTAAATTTTACGGATTGTACAAATTCAAACAAGTAAGAGTTTAGTACACATTTTTTTTTCCAGGCAACCTATTCGCTACACATTAAAGAGGCCGAACGGAATCAAAGCATGTTCTGGCGATAATAGATTTCAACGTTCAGTTTAAGGTCATCCAGCAGCCGCATTTTCCCCGGACCAAACTGAATGGAATTTTTCCTATTGTCTCTTCTGCCTGGGAAAAGTCTCGTGATCTGACTTCATGTCTTCTTCTTCTTCTTTTTTGAGCTCAGGCATTTCTGGGATGTCATTTTTCAGCTGCGCGACAACACACTGTATATTTCAAACATCAAAACCCAGATTGTCTCATTGTGACGATGGAATGCTCCAACCACTCTTTGACACTTCCGTCTGCGTTACAACATGCCTTCAGGTTTGGCTGGGTCTCAGGAAAAAGAGCTATTCTGAGGGAGTGGAAGTCTGTTTCACATCCCTGCTTTGAAAAAAAAGAAGAAATGGCTGAATGACATGATTTCCTGTCTGTATCTTGAATAATAAGATCCCGCCTCTCAAACACTCATCCTTAAGATCCTTTATTGACCATATTAAGAGGGAATCTGGGCTTTGAACTATTACATCATTTTAGTATTACTATTTCTTTGGCTTTTGACTGAGGCTGGATTTTAAACTTTAGCTCTTGTTTTTATTAGAAATAGTTTTATCGTCTGTTGCCTCTGCTTGTCATGATGTCATTTAATGTCCTCACCCATTAAAAGGATTTCTTTGCAAATGTTATTTCTTTTGGACATTTATTAATTTAATATCTTAGACACTCTAAATATACCATAAAATGACAAATTGTTTGATTAAGCATGTTTTAAAATAGTAACAAAAAAAAAATGGCTCTCGTAAAATTATGGAAAATAGTACGTCTTAATTAGATTAGCTCTATTTTTTGGTAGAGTGGGTTTTTAGAAAACTTTTGACCCTTATTAGACAAATTAGAAGAGAAAAAAAAATAGAAAACCGATACTTAAGGAATAAAACTTTCTCAGTAGCCATGTTTAATGCTTTTTTCGGTGACCCCTTTGACCTGTGGTGTCCCCCATGGCTCCATCCTTGGCCCCTTACTCGTTAGCATAGAAATGCTGCCTGCTGGGTCAGATTATAGAGAAGTTCAGGCCCATTTTCAATAGAAAATAGAATCAAAATGAGCTCAACCAAACAGTTGAGCAGGACATTAGAGGGTTAATCTGCCGCTTTTCTTCTGTGTCTGTTCAGCATGTAAAATGTGCTCTATAAATAAAATTGGCAATGACATTGACATTTATATGCCAAATATTAAATAAAACCTTTCCTCGTGGCTCATCTGTGGATGTAGATAGAGAGAAGAGGAAAGAATTTGTGTGAAAAGAACGTAACGGCAACAACAACACACTTGTACACAAGGCCATTCCCCCAGAAAGCCTTAAGACTCAGTAAAAAAAAGTAAACAGCATTCTTTCACTCTTTATGTGATCGTTACTTCAATTTACTTCTTTTTATATGTCTGAGTTTTTTGAACAATCTAGTGGATTTGAGCTCACATGCACCTATGAAAGAGGTCCAAGTAGGCCGGACTGGCAGCTAGCAAAGAACTATATCTGATTCATAGTTTCACATTTAATAAAGGCGAAGCAGTTGTTTGGGTCATTCTTTCATCCTTGACGGTTGAATCCGAAGTAAGTAGATGTCTTTTTCTTTTTTCTTAATTATAATATAAAAAATCTTCGGATTTAATCTTCAAGGGTAAAACCAGTTCATTTGCATATGCTACGGCAGCCCGCGGAAGGGTTTGAGCTCTAACGAGGACAAGGTGACAGGAATTTCGGCCCACCTTGGAAAAATCGGCTTCAGATGTTTGCCTGCACTGGTCCAAAGATGCGAGAGGAAAAAGACACACATGAGGTTTGGCAAAAAGTGAAGTAGAAACTAGGCTGTTACTACTACACTGTCGTCCCACGACAGCAAGGCTACGAACCCAAAAAGCCCCTCTACTGTACGAGCAATCCCCCTGATTGAACTCCTAAAATCAAATGTGAAGTTTGTCCTGTAAACAGCATTTTTACCGACTCCCCCTTGTGAGCAAAACAGGAACTATTAGAGTAAAAATGTGGAGATAGTATCTCACCGAGTCCATTCATGTAGGCCAAATTTGGACTAAATCGGATTAGCGGTTTGGAAGTTATGTCAGGAAATATTCAACCGACATTTACCACAATCACTCCAGTTCTTCCTTGCACTGAGGTCTATAAGGGTACACAATTTGAAAATGATCCATTACACAGTTTTTGGGTAAACTTTGGGTAAACGTGAAGGATCTGCAGCGGCAGACACGGCGGCGGTGACTTTTCGGGGATATAATTACACCAAGAAACCCCCCCCTCTGCTTTTTTTCTGCTTTATGGTGTCTACATTAAGAACAAAGTGAGGTATCTGATCTCAATCCTAGTGTTTAGTACCTGTGTGTAAACTTTCTGTTTTAAGGCATGGCGTTTCACTTTATTGTGGCCACCAGTTTCTCCATCCTTCTATGCAAATGTAATTTACTCCTTGCCGTTGATTGACAGTTTCCGCAATTCTAACTGCCCTCACGTTACTTTTCCACTTGTCAGAAGAAAAATTCATGGTGGAAAATGAGATTTATGTGTTTAGGCGTCGCGTACGCGTAACAGCTGTTGCTGTCAAGCTGCGCCGATTATTTAATTGTTACGTACGGCGAGGCAAAGATAATGCAACAACAAGGTAATTGAAATGATATCCCAATCTTATCTGAGATGATTACTTAAATACTACATTTCTAATGCATGTTGAATTAGGCAATTACATGCGTTTAACGAGAGCCGGTGAGTGAGAGGGGGGGGGAGAAGAATTAGCAGACAATGAAATGAGAATATTAAGTGTTACAGCCAGTGAGTGCCGGGTCAAAGATCACAGAGTGCTTATAGGCATATTAGCCACTTGGTTATGATAAATTATGGCTGCGTTGCTATGGTGACCAGTACGCTCCGAGCCGAGAGGGAAAAAAAACCCTAATGAAGCAGGGCAGAGAGACTAATGCAGTACACTAACGTCAGTTCTGTTTTTAAATTAAGTTTAAAAATGAATAAACCATTTTAAGTAGAATTGCACTCCGTGGAGCACACACCTCCACCCGACACAGAAGATACAAGAATAGAAGAGAATACAAGAATACAAGATCCCCGGCACAAATGTTTATTTATGTGTATGATCTGAATGATTATTTTAACATTACAAATATGTGTATTGTATATGTGATTTTTTTTTTTTTTCATCAAAATCCATGGAATATTTCCAACCATTTGGGGGAAATAGAGGGCGTTGTATGAAAAGTAGAGTTTGCTGATTTTAACAGCAACATATTTGCCACATTTAGCTCCAAACAATGTTTGTAAAATGGTGTCAAATTTTTAAAGTCACTTTATTTAATGACATTGAAGGCAATAGGTACAATAGGATATGTAATATAAATATTAAAATCTAAATGCAAATGCTACAACTTAACGAAAATGTTCAATGTAAATATAAATGTTAAATCTTGATCTAAACGTTCAATCTAAATTTAAATATTGTATCTTAATCTAAACGTTAAATCTTAATTTAAATGTTCATTGTAAATATAAATGTTAAATCTTAATCTAAACGTTCAATCTAAATATAAATGTCGTTTCTAAATATAAATGTTAAATCTTAATTTAAATGTTCAATGTAAATCTAAATGTTAAATCTTAATCTAAACGTTCAATCTAAATCTAAATGTTCAATCTAAATCTAAATATTAAATCTTAATTTAAATTTAAATGTAAATATAAATGTTAAATCTTAATCTAAACGTTCAATCTAAATATAAATGTTAAATCTTAATTTAAATGTTCAATGTAAATCTAAATGTGCTTTCTTAAATCTAAATGTTAATTATTAATGTGAATGTTAAATCTAAATGTAAATGTTAGATATCTAAATGTTAAATCTAAATGTTACAACTTCATGTGTATCATGAAACTAAATATTTAGCTAATATGCAAATATACACTGCCGGTCAGAGGAAGTACCAAAATAAAAGCGCGATGAAGAAAATCAGTTCAGTTGAGAGTTATTTATATTTAAATATCAACATTTAGATTTCACGTTTGCATTTAGTCTTAGAAAACCTTGGGCCCATTTCTTTTTGTTAAACATTGATTGGACCTACATGTTGTTGTTAATTTCAGCAGGTGCTACTTTCCAATCGACACTCATTAAAGGAAAGTTACAAAGGAAATTTGTGCGCCTCTATTCGCAGATATTTGCTATGTATTTTCTCGACTGATACTCACCCTTCACACACTTCTGTGGTCGTAACGTTTGCATAATTCTACAGAGAGATGGACCAAAAGAAATTGCTTGTCATGCTAGGAAGAGAAAATATTGATTGATTGATGATTGATGATTGATTTATGGCGGATAAGAGAGAACGTTAGAGGATAGTTTATTTGAAATAAAGAATACAAAGTTGTGTGAGTGTGTCTGTGTGAGGTAGAGAGAGAGAGAGAGTGGGAGAAAGAGAGAGAGGGAGGGGAGAGAGAGGGGGTAGAGAGAGAGAGAGCCTGTAAAATTGGATTCCCTGCTGTCTGCCATATAACTATGATTTGCCACTTACTTGACAATTAGACGCTAGCAGCTGGATGTTGATTTTTTGGGAAGCGGTGGGCGCTTGTCACCGCATTCAAGACACATCCCCTGTGAGCTCATTAAGGATGGGTGAAACGCCTGGCTGATTGGCTTAGAATAGTGGAGATGGACAGCTCGGCCTGGGCTGAGGCGGAGGGAGAGAGGCAGACATAGGGGGGAGAGAGGGAGGCTTCAGGGAACCAGAAGGATGGATCCACAGTGAAACCACTGTGGGGACGGCGAACGCAGATGGATCCGTGAACACTGGCCCTAAAGGAATATGTGAGCCGTAGTCACGGTAGCAGGTGAGGCGTGCACTTGTCCAAGTATAACAACATGTCTGCGTATGTGATGTTGGCTAATATCCGCCATTCATGTGCCTTTGTGTAAACACACACACGCACACACGCACACACACACACACACACACATCACATGCTTTATAATTAGCTGATTGAGCTTTAACTTAATTACCATGCGTGAGTCTTCTGCACACTAATCAATTTCCACCATCTAGTAACGGCTAAGCACACAGATCTGGTTGTCGATGGCAGAATTAACCACATTGCTGTGGGGAGGAAACACGTGGTCAGTCTGCCGCGGGAGGGAGGGGGGAGGGGGGAGTGTAAAGTCTGATTAGAAAGTGTGATGCCTTGGCCCATTTGCATGCAGTCTGTGTTTTCAGTGTGCATTGATGTGTGTGTGAGTGTGTGTGTGTGTGTGTGTGTGTGTGTGTGTTTTGCATGTGTGTACCTGGCTGCTCGCCTTTAATAGCCGTACATTCTGCTGCTGCCTGTTACGGCTGGCATTTTTACAATCTCGTTTGACTCTGACAATCTAACACTAATGCAGGCAGGCCGACAAACGACCAGCCGTTTCCTCTGTCTGCCACCCCCAACTCCTTTGTGCTCCACTTTCTTATAGGTGGTTCTTTTTATTTAGGCCCGGTTCTTGGACCATCATTGTTTATCTTTGGGGCTAGAGTTTTGCTCCAGACTCAGATTAAGGCTACTGTAAGGATGAAGCTGATAGATTTGGGGGTTACTTGACCTTTCCTGTGGTTCCCTCAAGCAGGATCACATTTACGTTTCTAAGGCCCTGAGCACATGATGGCTGTTTTCCTAGAAATGTAAAATTTCTTTCCTTTTTCTTTTAAAATAGTGCAGTTTTCACACGATGACGGCGTGAAAACGCTCCTGATGCGGAGGGGCGTGTGAAAACGCTGGTGTCGTGTTCGTGTCCGGTAAGAAGTGAGGTACAACCCTGTGTGAATAAACATTATTAGTCCGCTGTTGGTTTTTCTTGTTGTTCTGTGATGATGGCTGGAATCATGATCGCTTCAGGCAAAGTGGCGCCAAGTCATCACCATTTACTCCGGAATTACATTTTGTCAGTTCTCATGGTGACGGGGGCCTTTTCAAAAGTTTGCATTTTCAGGCTAAAAGGGCGATGTCACATTCACAAAAAACTACGACAAAAGGTTACAAAAGATTAAAAAAAAATGTCTGTCCTGCTCAATTGTTTGGTTGATCACATTTTGAGTTTATCTCATATTAAAAAATGTGACAGAAACGGTTTATAATACGACCCAGTGGCACCATTCGATCTGCTGAAGAGTAAGGAGCCGAGGGGGGAGCCCTGGGGGACACCACAGTTCAAATTTCTTTTTCTTTATTTTCTCAGATTTAATCATGTGAGGGCCCTGCCATGAACTGACTTGTCCAGGGGGAACCCCGCCTCTCGCCCGATGTTAGCTGGGATAGGCTCCAGCCTAGGATATAGCTTCAGAGGGTCCGAGATTAAAACTCCCTGTTCCACTCGCTCAGGTTTAGCGGGTTTGACCTCGTCCAGAATCACAGCAGGACGTCCTGCCAGTGGACGGCCGGCTCTTTTACCCGCAGGCTTCCATGTCAAACAGAAATGCATGCAAACACCACGCACCACCAGGACTACCGCTGAGGTTCTCCCACTCCACGCTGTGGAGGAGAGGAGGGGGGCGGAGCTGGAAGACAGAATTAGAGTAGAGTCGGAGGAACAGAAGGAACAGCACTCGGGTTTATTGATTGCACATGTGAAGGAGGTGAAACCTCCTCCAGCCATCTTACAGCGAAAACTAGCCACTGGGCCCCAACACCACCACCACCACCAACACCACCACCACCACCTCCATCCTCTCAGCCGACCCCCCCCCCCCTTCTCACTCACTGACAAGCTCCTCTGTCGCTGGACAAAAGCTGCTGCAAGTCAAGCATGAAAGAGGGGCGGGGGATCCAAAAAGAAATTAGGGGTGTGTTGGAGAGAAAATAGCAGGGGGCATGAACTGCCAGCTGTTGTGTTCAACACTGCTCTCCTCGAGGAGTAAAGGGTGCCAAGAATTCATCTCCGACTAGATCTCAAGCCCAAAATTTACTTCAGGTGTTGTCGGTGTTGATGCATAATTTATGAACGGCTGAGAATGTTCTCAGTTCCACGTTATCCATAGAAAAATGGACTGATTTACTGCTTTGATGTCCCGAAGAGTCATTTAGTTCCCATCCAGGGAGATCGGAGTAAAGAGCGACTCCGGACCCGGCTGAGTTCTACTATCGTGTTTAAATTTGCATTACCAGGGATCCTTTGAACCCAGGCCTCCAGGAAAGGTTTTTTTTCCCAAAAGCAGCATTCAGTATAAAACTGAATTTAAACGGAAACTTTTGCTGTTGTGCCTCGGGAGTTGCGTTTACTAAAAAAGTAACTCAACGCAAAGTTTGTGGGATCATAACATTGTTTTACAGAGCAGCTTTGTGCAGGAGTGGGTCCAAAAAACCCGCTTGGACTCTGTTGACTTTTGTTGTTTGCCTCCACCCCGTGAAAATACAAATCTCGACATGTTTATTGGCTCATTAGCGTGAAATGAAATGAATCACCACCAATTGTCCTCAGAGGTCACAAGTTGAGCTTACTTAAAAAACATGTAGGGAGATTCATTTATTTATTTTACTTAGGTTCACTTAATATTCAGTTGTATTTGCTTGATTATGTGAAGTTGTTCCAGCCTAAAAAAGGAGAAGTGAAATTAACTCATTAAGTTAGGTAAAGCGAGTTAGTCTGACTTACTAACATGGACTACATTCATCACATTCAGTCACACACATTACAACATAGTGACATTATTTACCTGCCTGAGGAGCATATTGGGGCTGAGGGTCTTCAGGCTCTAGAACCCTCCCACATGATCGAACCCTTGAACTGCAGATGTTCTGATTGGGAGACGACTCCTCCGACAGTTTAGCTACAGCCACTTAATCTGTCTGCAGGACTATTTTTTTCATTTTAACAACGAAAAGTCCCCTATCCCCAGCGTTGTACAAGCAATCCCCCTGATGGAACTCCTCAAATTGAGTGTCAAGAATTGTCAAAAAGTGTTTTTTTAAAAAACTCCCCCTAGTGAGTAAAATGTGAAGTACTGGGGTAAAAGATGATATATTCAAGATCTACTCGATTCAATTCATTTGCACTAATTTTCGACTTAATCGGACCCACGGCTGTCAATCAGTCCAGTTCTTCCTCGCCTCAACTAGATTTTGATGAAATCCTATGTTGAGGTAGATATTAGACACACATGTAGATTCTGTATCTGGTTTTTTTCTTCAACATTGTGAAGGCCTTTTTTTTGAGGATTTGGGCAATATCATGAGAAACTAGGCCAACACTGTCATCCCGTAGAGAAAGAGTTTATCCCCCGTTCCCCTGCATTTTACAAGCAATCTCCCTGATTGAACTCTTCAAATTAAATATGAAGTCCCACCCCCAAAACTGTGTTTTTTTATCGTATAAGTTATTCCCCCTAGTGAGTAAAATAAGAATAATTTGAGTTAAATATGATATATACAAGATAGATCTCCTCAAGTCGAATCATATCCACCAAATTGGGACTAAATCGGACCAACATTTCAGAAATGATGGCCGCAAATCCTTCTGAAAAAACGCTTTTCCGTTGCCGGAAAAGTATAAACTCGACCTTTCCTAAAATCACTCCAGTTCTTCCTCACACTAAGGTCTGTAAAGGTATGAAATTTGAAAATGATCCATGAAACCGTTATGGCATTAACACGAATGGTTTCCACGGAGGGACGTAGTGGCTGCAGCATTCACGATTCCTTTATATCCCCGATACAAATTTAACACAAACACAATTCCGTTACCCAGGAAATCCTTCTTTTTTTTTTGTTGAGTTTAGGGTTATAATGTGGCGGTGAAAGAAGCTTTCTATAGTAAAAAAAAAGAGACAGATCCACCCACTGGAACACTTCTCATGCCATATGACTATTTTATTTATAACATAACATTTAGGGGGTGTGGCCACAACTAAAAAAAATCCACAATAAGAACAAATAAGAAACAAAATATCAACATTTAAAAAAATCTCAATTTGGATACATGCACAAAGATTCTTTGCGATTATCTGACTTATTTTTTACTTTTTACATCGTAAATCACTTCGGTCACATTTGGTCGCTGTGATGTGGAATGTAATAAAGAAACAAAGTTTGACTTGACTTGGCTAGTTACATAAGACTGATTCATTCATGTCATTCATTCATTCATGCATTCATTCATTCATTCATTCATTCATGTCATTCATTCATTCGTGTCATTAATTCATTCATTCATGTCATTATTTCATTCATGTCATTCATGTCATTAATTCATTCATGTCATTCATGTCATTCATGTCATTCATTCATTCATTCATGTCATTCATTCATTCATGTCATTCATTCATTCATGTCATTCATGTCATTCATTCATTCATGTCATTCATGTCATTCATTCATTCATTCATTCATTCATGTCATTCATTCATTCATTCATTCATTCATTCATTCATGTCATTCATTCATTCATGTCATTCATTCATTCATGTCATTCATTCATTCATTCATGTCATTCATTCATTCATGTCATTCATTCATTCATGTCATTCATTCATTCATTCATTCATGTCATTCATGTCATTCATGTCATTAATTCATTCATGTCATTCATTCATTCATTCATTCATTCATGTCATTAATTAATTAATTCATTCATTCATTCATTCATTCATGATTTGTAACCACTTGTTTCGTTCAGGATCACGGGGGCTGGAGCCTAACCCAGCTGACAGTGGGCGAGAGGCGGTGCACACCCTGGACTGGATGTCAAACACACCCAATCCAGCTTTTTCTTTGAAGGCGGACACAGACGGATATATGACAGGTAACCAAAATCATCCAGCCGTTACTGACTTTAACGATCTGAGAATTTTGCAGCGGTTGCTATTTGAGGTTTAAGAGCGGGATCAAGTGTCGGTGCTTCAGGATCCTTTTACTGCGGCAGTTCTGGCTGTCTGCCTTCAAGCTGCAAAACAAAAACACAAAAAAATGACTCTCAACTGGTGGGTTTCGGCGCTGACACCTGAGGTAATATGTGTCTCATAAAACAGGAATTTTTATGTGTTTATTAATGGCGCCCTGTTCAAATATCAAGTTGAAAAGTCCGACTGGGTCGGGTTTGTGCTCCGAACGATAGATGAGAGGAAATGCTCATTTTTAGTCGCTGTGTCGTACTTACGGCTTCAGACCTGGCCTACGCTGTCATGCCTGACAGCTGGGATGTATCCACCAAAAAGTCCCCGGTCCTCTGTGTTCTACAAGCAATTCCCCTGCAGTGTTTCCCACAGGTGGAGAATTTACTTGTGCTGGTGGGCGACGCCGCACAGCCTGTGACGGATGGGCTCAACAATAAACTAGTCAAACAAAAGTTTATCGCTTACTCCATTTATTGTAAATGAATAACCATCATCTAGGGTCAACATAAATAACAAAAAACTTTAAATTAAACGACCTGTTGTTAAGAAATGATCCCTCTAAATATCTTATTTCGATATAAATAAATAAAGACAAATAGATAAATATTTACCCACCAAAAAATATGTCCATATGTGAATTAATTAACACTCAAAATAAATATTTCACGCTTGAGCTCACTCTATTTTCAAAATAAAAAACTTTCACATGTTAAAATAAATATCCTTCTTCAATAATATTAAGTTACAAATGACTCGTGAGCTTCATGTGTGCTAAATGTGTACCTGAAAAGTGGAATGTGGAATATACTGTGTGTTTAGGTGCACCAGTTAGTGTAAGAGTCTTTGGGTCCAGATACGAGGTCGGCAAAATATTTTCAAAATATTTTCGTGTTTTTCAAAAAGAGCTCCCTCTAGTGAGTAAAGTTTGAACTATTAGAGCAAAATAAGAGATTTACAAGCTATGCATCACATTGGGAATAATTGGGATAAGCGGTTGAGGAATTATGGCTCGAAAACTTCTGGAGATGAATCTCCCCTTAATGTCGGAAACATACAACCAATCTTTCCCAAAAGCAACCCAGTTCTTCCTCGCATTACGATCTATGGGGGTGTATCGTTTGAAAATGATCCGTGAAATAGTTTGAGATATGTCCGGAAAATAGCGTTTTTGATTAAGAAAGGTCTCCCCCTAGTGAATAAAACAAGAAGCTTTAGAGTAAAACGTGAATATATGGAAATATGGACTGAATCCGACCAAAGCTTGAAGAATCATGTCCAAAAATCTTTGATGAAGTTAAAGAGATACAGCTCCCCCTAGTGGTGGACATTATTAGCCCTTCGCTAATCTCGTGTGAGAGAGCAAGACGGTTTAAGCTAGCTGACATCAAAATTAGCCTATCGGGGTCCTAGCTCACGATATACAGAAAAAAAAAATGGCCGCAAAGATTCAAGTATGAATAATGAAATCACAGCTGAAGAAACATCTTCAGGCGAAAATGAATATCAAACTATTATTCCCACCCAAAAAAAATGTGTTCCTCACTCACAAAACGAGAGTCAATGTCGCTGAATGTAATTTAAGTGCGATTACCTTCCAGAGCGCCTCCTCGTTGTTTTACTATGGTTCTGTTCTCTGACAGCGTATCTGATTACGACACAGAGGGGAGTGAAAAACAACCAGACGAATCAGCCCCCCGAGGAGATGTACCGGCTGGGGAGAGATTTGGGCCGATGCTTTCCCGACACTCCGCCGCGCTGCAGTCGGAGGGAGTGGCGCTCTGACTGTGACGCTCATCAGCGGCGGCTAATGGCTCATCAAACGGGAGGAGTGCCAGCCCTCAGCGGCCTTCATCTGGCTGCCGCTCTCATTTTCACCTTTTTATTTATTCAGGAGGTCTGAGCGGCACAATTATCACACGTGGCATTTGTAATTGGGTTATATTTTGATTGCGCCCATCGAGGCACCAATTACAATATGATCCCTTCCATGTGCAAATGTCAAAGTCTCCATTACATGCTTCAGACCTGTTAACATTTTTGTAACTGCTTCTCTTCAGGAGTCTGGTTTATTTCATATATGGTGGACGGCTCTTCCTCCTTCTTCCACTCCTCCTCCTTCTGTCTGTCTTTTTTCTCTCCTTCCATGCTAGTAGCATCTTAATACTTTGTTTTTGAAAAGGCCATGAATGCAGCGGGTCAGCATGACTCAAGTTTATGTTTCTTCCAAGAGAATATATATATATATTATATTAAATATTGTTGACAGAAATGTACAGAAGAGGATTTGGGGGGGAAATTCTGACTTTGATCTCAGAAGTCGGACTTTGATCTCCGAGTGGGGCTAAAAGTTTTTGGACTTTAAAGTCAGAATTGTGAGATTAAAGATAGAATTCTGAGAATGAAGTCACAATTCAGTGTTTTAAGACAAAATTCTAATAATTAAGTCAGAATTTTTAGTTTGATGTCAGAATAAATTCAATCCTTCTCCGATCAGTATTTTTAGTTTTGTGACTTTTTGGTATCAAGAGTTATTGTCAAAGTAGTTCCATTACTTTCCTTCATCCCCATGTGGACAAAACTTTAACTTTTACTTTAACTAAAAAACCCAGATTTTTTAACACAGGATAAAGTTGAGTTACATTTTCTTTTAAATAAGATAACATCTTTTTGAGCTGTGGGTGTAACATTGAAAAACAGGATATGTCTTTTATACTGTCGTTAAAAACACGTCTTCTGTTTTTGCTGCTGCGGGTAAACAACTAATTAGGCGACGTGTTCCGTGTATTAACTGCAGGACAGAGTCTGCCTAATGAATTGGCAGCCGGTTATTTATTTTTTTTAAGAATTTCCCTCTTAGAATCCAGGAGAGGCAACCTTTGGTCGCCCCCTTTGTCTCTGGCCTTTGTGACGAGCCACAGCCCAGGGGTTAAAGTTCAAAGGATCTCTGACCCAGGGATCTTTTCAAACGCCACATCCCATCAGCTCCCTGGAGCATTCTGAAGAAGGGATTTGTATGATTTATCAAAAGGCCCCCCCCCCGTCCTTGTCAACCGGAGTAGGACCTGTCCCACCATGAGCCCTTCACCGGGAACAACGTCCAAAAAGAACAAGTTAACGTCACTCCTAAGGATTCATTTGTGCTTTTATTACTTCCCCCGAAAGTCAGGGATCCTATGTGACCGCTATTCTTCTTGTTTATGTTCTCAACCCAAAAACATGGATGGCTTTCAGATTTTATTACATCATTTCATTGAGCTTAGAGCGAGGAAAAACTGGATTGATTTTGGGGGAAGGGCTGGTTTTCATGTTTCTTCCACTAGGGGGAGCTTCATCTTCAAAAGTTTTCGGGTCATAATTTGGACCGTCACAAATCGTATTTTACTGCAAAGTTCTTATTTTTTATGAAATGACACTCTTGTTGGACATGATATCCTAACAGCTGATCCAAATCAAATTAGGTCCGTATGAATCGAACTTGAGGGGTTCCATATTTAATTTAACATCTTACTTAAATAATTCTTATTTTACTCACTTGGGGGAGATTTTACATGAGAAACACTGTTTTTCAGACATTATTTCTCGTTTAATAGGAGGAGACCAACTGTTTGTACAACACAGGGTAGTTGGTGACTTTTGGGAACGTATGCTTTCGGGGGGACGACAACGTAGGCCCGGTTCTGACTCGTGGACACTGAAAGAGACGGAGCTCAAACCCTTTTCACGGTCCCAGACGTTAGCATTTGAATGTGTTAAACGACCACATGAGGATCACGAGGCGCTTTGAACCGATAAGATCACCAGAACACATCGGACAGAATTCAATGTAGCATTCAAAGAAATAAAAAGTTGTGGTTTTTTTCTGCTTTCTGCTGAAATAAACTGGCAACCATGATTGTGACTCACCTCTTATTAGTTACCGTTCAATACATTAAGCCCTTTAGAATCCAAATTATTCCCAATGTGATGCATATCTTGTAAATATCTTCTTATTCTTACTAACTTTTATTGATAAACGGCCTGCAGGAAAAGCACAGAAGCTCTTTAAAGTAACAATGACACAATGTTTAGTTTATGCCGCTTCCTCTGCATTTATCAACATTAAAGCAAAGAGTCCTGGCTAATCTTAAACTATCCTGTGGGAGATAAAGGTTAATAATTGAAGAGTGTTGTGCTCGCAGGGAACTTTTGTCCCAGTGTTGAGACAGCCTGGATTCAAGAGAAATTGCTCCTTTTACTGTCAGGTTGTTTGCATTTAATGCCTTCCACCCAACAGATGTTTTCTGTGGCAATATATTTTAATGGTCTAGCCTGGCTCCGGGCTATGGAGGGTGTATGAAACTGGAGAGTCTGCCCAGGACTAGAGTTTCACTCAGGGACGGGAGAAAAATCCCTGTCTTATGATGGGAAATGTTCTTTTTCTAATTTTAGTATTTGGTGAAGGAGCTTCAATTAGTTATAAGAATGCAGAAGCAGTCATTCAAAAACAACAACAAAGGGATGGAACAGCAGGAGACGACTTAGTGAAAGAAGTCAAATATCAGACAGAAGATTCAGTGTTTTACAGTCCTTTTGTCTTAAATAAGGTGTTTAAATGAAGAAATGTAAGATTTATGAATATGACATTTTCAGGAATATTAAAAATATTGCATTGATATTCTTTTGTTTTTTTATATCCAAAATAGGTAATAATACTTTCCCCGTAGTTGTTTTCACGTGTATTTATTGTACAATATGTAGACTTTCCCAAAAGAGTATGACATGAACAAGAATAGGACAGATGAGATCTGCCTGTTCTGAGATCTGCCATGTGACATCAACATATCAAACGCTTAAAGATCTGTTTTCACTCGGATGTGGATGTTTTTACATTAAATACTCAAATGATTTATAATTATTTATATGACGTTCGTACCGTGAGAGCTCAGTGAACCGGAGTCAAATCCCTTTTATGCATGTAAATGGCCAATAAAGCTGATTCTGATTCTGATTCTGATTCAGTTATATAACTGTGTTTGTGAAAAGAACGCCTTTATTAAAACACCTCTTAGAATATAATTTTAATTCTAATAATAATAATAACGTTATTTATAAAGCTCCTTTAAAATTTTTATTTGGCAATAAAGCAAATGCAGTTAAATACAATAAGCAGGCAGAAGTACGTAAAAGTGTGGGCATTGGCATTAAAAAGACAGATTAAAAGATGATTAAAGCACCATAAAAGACAATAAAAAGAAGCGTCATAAAAGGTTTAGTGATTTTAAAGACTCTCTTAAGCTTTTCCGTTTGAGGTATAATTCGGCTTGTTCCATCCAATAGTCCAGCTTCTTTGATTTTCAAAGCTCTGGTTTCTATTATTGCATATGAAACCCCTAAATATGTTTTTAATTTTGCCGCTGATGAGTTGTGAACATTGGCAGACATGGTTGGACAAATCTTGGAAGGTCTTCAGATTTAATCCAAACAATCTGTCCTAGACATGATTCAACTCTTTGAACCCCTAAAATAGGTTTTAAAATCCATAATAACTCTTTTTCAACTATTTTGGTCTCACTGACGGCAATCAAATTTCACATTTAGATTTACTGAATTCATAATCGTCGTGCAACCTCCTACTTATCTCCTGTTCTGTCCGGTGTTTTATCCCCGGCATAGAAATGATGCGGTGTAATCAAGCTAATTCAGCCAAACTAACGTCGTTAACAAAAAGAAACCTTTAATAACTGGTTATGTAAAAAAAATGCACCGAAGGCAGATCCGCCACAGTCAGAAACAAAATGGGAATTAGAATTCTAACAGGAGCGTTTGGAGAATTTAAACCTCTGCCAGTGCTGAGCGCGCCCACCATCAGGCTGGTTCCTCCCCTCAGGTAACATTCCTCTTTAGATGCATCACCTGTATTCAGGTCATATACTCAGGAAATGACAGACTGAGCGTTGGGATCCTTCTATAACTTTAGTTATGGGGGGGTAAAAAACACGTGTACCAGAGGAGCCAGAACATCCCGTTCCACTGAGAGGATTATTCCTCTTCAAATCTGTCTGTAACTTTTCTTTTTCTAGGCCCACACTGTCCTCAAGGTAAGGTAGATCCCCCAAAAGTCCCCAATTTCCTGCGTTGTACAAGAATCCCCTGACGGAGCTCCTCACAATAAATGTGAAAGTCCGTATTATTTCTCATTAAAAATCTCCCCTAGTGGGTAAAATATGAACTATTAGAGTAAAATAAGATATATAGCTTGTATTTTTTTATTGCCTCGTCCATATAAACAAGATAGATCTCCTTGATTCGATTGATATGCACCAAATTTCGACGGAATCGGACCACTGCTTCAGCATTTATGGCTCCAAAAAAACGTTTGGAGATAAAGCTCCCCCTAGTGTTAGAAGAATACAACCGGGGTTTCCCCCAAATCCTTCCATTTCTTCGTTGAATTAGTTCTATGTGGGTATGAGATTTTAAAATAATCCATTAAATAGTTCTTGAGTCCAGAAAACAGTGTTTTTGTATTCAATAAATGAAGCTTAACTATTTAAGATAAACCCAAAATCCATTAGAAACAAATAACAGACGCAGAAAAGTTTGAAATAAATTGTTTTATAGATACATATATAGATATATGACATATATTCCCTTAATTATTATTTTTAAAAGATCAGGGCTGACAATTATAAGAAATCTAACAACCTTTGTGACATAATTACGAGACAATTCTTTTGACATCATCAGTGTCTCTTGTATTTTTACAAAAGTCATCTATGGAGTTTCCAGAATGACCTTAAAAATCCAGAAAATCCACGGGATTAAAGGCGTGTCATAAGATTGGACATGTATGGAGGCGGTTTGACCTCCTGATACGTAGACATGACATGTTTCCTGCAGAAGGTCACTGCAGCTCAGCTCTCAAGTGTAACGGGCAAAAAAACACATTTTTCAAAAAGTCGATAAAATCTTTGTTGTTGCTTTATTTATATTAAATAGAAATCCATTTCTCACCATGTTGCAAAAAAAATAAAAATGAAGCGACTTGATCCAGGTCTTGATCTGGATCCACTCTGACGTGTAACGATCTCCTCGCCGCCACATTCCTTACTCCACCACCGAGAGTGAAGAATTTTTAACGTCATCCCACAAACCGACGGACTTGATCTCCTCGGTGGAGATGACAAAAGACGTTTGGAATGCTTAGAGTAGGAAACATTGTTTTAAAGTTATTCTCTGCAAACTATTTCAAAAGACACACCAAGAGATGATAAAAGTCATAATATGATATGAAGCTTTGTTCACGATCTCTTCACGACAACTAAATAATCTTACTTTGCTTTTAGGGTAAGTCTTTAGTAATCTATCAAAAAAAAATTACCCATCAGAATTTTGGATCAGGATAAAACATAAAAACATTACTTGCCAAAATATCGTCATATTATTTAATGAGAATTCCAATGAAGGACTTTATGATATTCCAAAATTGAATTAAGTTCCACAAAGAACCCATTAGTACAGGGTCATTACTATTTTTCTGATTCCTTTATTTATTTATTATTGACTGATGTCAATCTTTATAAATTGGTCTCATAAAATTCTCTGTCTTGTGAGATTAAAAAAAATCAAAACACACTCAAAAACACAATAATTCCGCCAAAATCACCATAATCAGTATCCATCCATTATAAATACCCCCCCACCCCCCCAAAAAAACTATTAATTAAGAAGTAGTAACTAACTAAACCTATGCTTTCATCACCGAAAGATCCATATTCCCCTGCGTTGTACAATCAATCTCCCTGATCGAACTCTTGAAATTAGATGTGAAATTAATTCCATAGTGTTTATCTTAAAAAAAAAAAATCCAAAAATCCCCCTAGTGAATAAAATATGAACCATTAGAGTAAAATATGATATATAGGAAAAAGTTCACCTTGGGTTGGATCATATTCACTAAATCTGGATCAAGGTTGAGAAGAAATGGCCTGAAATATTTTGGAAAAAAAGCGTCAGAAACTTATACAAGCGACTTTTCCCAAAATCACTCCAGCTCTTCCTCGCACTAAAGTCTATGTGGGTATAAAATTTGAAAAGGATCCAAGAGTTATCGCATAGACACGAATGCGGACGCTGTGGACGCGGCGGACGTGACGACGTTTCTATAATCACACTAACTTTTTCGCTGATATATTTAACCATCAAAAAGAAATCCCATAATTCAACATGTTTTTAATGCTGCCATTCCAACATTATTGAATGTGGTTCCTCTTCTTCCTCAGAGGGTTACGTGTCAGAGCAGGAGCCTCATTCTCTGTCTATTAATCTGAAGACACACCCACAGCAGACACGCATACACACACACACACGCACACGCACACGCACACACACACGCACACACACATGCTGACACAGTCAGTGGCTCCAGGCTGGGCATGTGGGGCTCAGTAATGTGGTGAACAAGTTTCAGGACACTCCCCGCTGCTCTCTGTCTGCAGCGCCGACCGCCTGTCGGCCAACCTCTGGCCACCATCTGTATCCCATTAGATCCACAAGAGGGCCACGCTGCAGAACGCACAAAGAAGAAAACGACTGCTTGCCTCAAAGTCATCCTGCATTATTTAATTACTGGGTACACTCCATAAAAGTCGTGTTATTAACACAGTGGGAGCACGTAAAAGTGGATGGATGAAGCATCACGGAGGGTCAATTAGTAATTAGTAATTATCGGCGGGTCCAAACACAGAATTCTCGCCCTTTCTGGTCAATTTCTGTAAATTCTCAAAAGTCTAGCTTTTGAATAAGCAAACTATATAATGTATATTCAGTTATTTTACGGGTGAATAATTCACATATCTATGTGTTACTTCGATTAATGGAAGACGGCTGAACTTGTTGCTACTATTACTACATTATTAATATTATTATGTTTTGAAGTCTCTGCTAAGACAGATGTTAATAAAAGCAATGGGACGTCTTTTATCTCAAAATGAAGAATATTAAACTCGCACTGGTTTCCGTTGTGAGTTTCATGGTCGTTTGTTCTGTCAGAGGACCTTCTTTTGCAAATAGCCAGATGACAGAGGGGACAAAGGCGGGATTAGGGGTCGCATTTTTTAAGGCCACGCTGCATGACCTCAATCAACACCAAAGGGGACGTTGCCAAATACCTAAAACTATCCAGATGATGACCTTTGACCTCAGCTCTGCACCCTCTAACCGCTGAGTGAAGTGGACATCGCCTCTGGCTGTGGAAGAACCGTACACCTCTATTATGGCGTGAAGCTGGAGCGAGGATAAAGACTTTGGACCCGACCATCTAAAACCACACACAAACACAAACGCTGCCTATTTTCATCTGTCACTCGTTTTCTCTCACTCTCCACCCACTGCCTCACCTCCGCCCCTTCCTCCTTCTACTCCCTAACAAGCAATAAAGCTTTTGCGGTTCACTGACTTCTGCAGGCTGCTCAATTGGGGAAGTTGCCTGTCTCCAACACTTAATGCTGTTTAGATTTGCAGAAAAATAAAACATAACCTGCCTCCTGCCTGCTCATACTCCAGCAAGCACGCCAAACACAACAATTAGCCAGCGCAGAACTGCTATAAAATCCCATTATGGTGTGTCTGGGTGAGTGCGAGTGTTATGGGAGAGACAGAGAGAAAACGCAGCTCACTTAAGATAGATATACGAGCACATTTCCTCTCAAAAGGAATTCGTAGCAAGAGGGGAAAACACAATAGCCCGAACCTGAATAAATATTGGGCGTGCTGTGTGTTCTGTGCAAAAATGGAAATCAGCCAATTGATTCCATGATAACGTCACGCATATATTCCAAAAACGGCTTTCATCGCTGCCACGGAAAGTCACATAAGGAAATCGAATGTCTCTGTAATGTAAATACAATGCCACTAATCCGGAGGTGCGAGGCAGCTTGAAGTCTCCTCAAGGAGGCGTGCGTGGGCTCCTAAATATGTAATAGCAATAAATCAAATTAGAGCAGCGCAGTCTGACCGGAATGGAAACTAGTGTGTAGCTCTCATTTGAAGATAATTCAGCAAGAATCGGGACGGGAAGGCACGTTCATTCTTGCTAAAATGATCCATTTTTTGTTCCATTGGACAGTTCTGTTATTCATTGACACATTCTCTCACTTCAGGTTTGGCACCAGAATACAGTATACAGTATATAGTACAGTAGAGTATAGTAGTAGAGTATATAGAGTTCTCCAGAGTTATTGCCAACCTTTCTTAAAAAAAAAATGTCCTCATTTTCTATACCCGTGATTTTTAATGCAAATTATTCAGAAAAAAAATCAAACCTTTTATTCAAGTAACAAAATAAAAAAGACAAATAAGATAAAACAAATATTTTTCTCTAAAACCTGAAATCCTACAATTAAATAAATATATTTCCAGGCCTTTTATGTATTTGTAGGTTCATCTGTTTGAGTAGGAACCCTGGAGTGGTGAATAATGACGTCCTGTTTTTCTGCGGTATAAATATGAGGTGACACAGGCCTTATCCTCGTTGACGTTCTTCACAATGAGAACACAGCAGTGATGTGTGAAAGGAAAGTTGTAGAGCCGCACACATCTGGCAACGGATAAAAGAAAATCTCTCAAAAGTCAAAAATGTAAGTGTCAACAGTTTGATCTATAATTAAGAAGTTCAATGAGGCTGGAGATGTTAAAAAATCAACCTGGAAGGGGGCGTGTCTGCAAACCGACCCCACACACTGGACTCTGCGAGGATTCCAGCTACAGAATTGCTGAGGTCGGTTGATTCTTGAGGTCAGAAGTTCTCCCTAAACACCATCAGATACAGAGGTATGATGTTTGGGAGGGTAGCAAGAAAAAAGACTCTGCTGTCACCCGAACACAAAGTAAAGCTCCTACTATTTACTAAACAACACCGGGACTGTCTATAGAACAAGGTCATAGGTGAAATGAGACCAAAGAAGATGTTTTTTGGCAACAAACATCTGAGATGGGTGTGCCCGTAGCAAGAATGGATGCCAGAGAGGAAAGCACCTCATACCCACTATGAAGTCTGGTGGTGTATCTCTGATGCTTTGTATGTTTTTTTCTTCAAAGAGGTCCTGGACATCTTGTCAAAAGACAAAGTTCCAATGACTCCATCGAATACCAGCTGGATTAAAACCTAAAAGCCTCTGTCAGGAAAGTCAAAGTGGTCCGTGGTCGGACCTTCAGCAGAACATTGATCTGAAGCAGACCTAAAAATCTCCCCTAGAATGGTTCAGAGATCAGAGAAGAAAGTCTTTCAAGATTGTGCCTCCGACATGGAGAACAGAGACGAATTTATGTTCAGAACTTACTTATTACTCAACATGGTCCACTGGCACTGATGGTCCAAGAGGAACAACAGCTTGAGTCTCTTCAGCAGAACAACCTACACACACACACACATATTCATGTGATGACATCATCCAAAAGCTGGAGCGATCACGATGGGAACCAAGAGAAGATTAAGGAGATTTTGTTATGGAGTGACAGAACCATTTAGGCAGTTGGGTCCGGCTTGGGCCGACAAAAGATCATTTTCTGTCCCACAATGCTGTTGATATATTTCCCTTTACCTTTAACAAGGTTTATTGGTCATTAACAAGATGATTAAAGTAAATGTTTTTCACCACTGATCAGTAAGAATTAAAGTCTGGATCGGGACATATTTGCTGCAATAAGAGGAGTATTTTTGGAGGATGAATGACTATTTGGAGACCTTGAAGGGGATAAAATGAGCAGTATGTAGCATTTTACAGCGCATTAGTGACATTATATCGCTGCAATGAAAGAATTAGAATAAAAATAATTGGATTTACTGCCTGCAATTAAATTACTGTGAAGCCACACAGCCGAGGTTCAACTAAAGTTAAACCACGACACAGAAAGAAAACCTCAGTCTTTGACAGTTCTGGAAAATCCCACATTACATTCCACGATGTCTGGCTCTTAGTCTGGTGTCGATGATTTTTAAACTGCCATCATTGTCGGGACGTGAAATCCATTCTCCAGGGGGGGAAAAAGTAATGCCTACCTATCCACCTCCACTCCTTCTTACACTTTTATTGATCGAGCATTGACACCGGATGTAAACATTGAGCTGTGGAATTATCGGAATAAGGATGTTACACGAAAAAAAAAGAGAAAGAAAAAAATCCGGCTTTTATGTATTTTTGGAAAAATACTCAGACAATACTATTAGTAGCAATCGCTGCTGGTGAATAAACCTGTTCTCCACTTCGGTTATCTTAAGTGTAGTCTGAATTACTTGCCCAAAATAGACTTAAATTAGCTCCACAACTATTAAGTTTATTCCCTTAACTTTGATGTTTATGGACAGGCGAGTGTGTGTAACATTCTACATGTTACTGTGTGTGAGTCATTTGTGATTAAACACAGAAATTACCCATAATCCTACCCTGGTTTTATTTTTTTTTAAGAAAGAAAAAGAAAAACGGAGTAGATTTCTTAAAACTATGTACAAGAAAATCGACACAATAAAAGTAAGATGAGTATAAAAACAGATGGTATCAATCAGAGTGCAGTGAAAGGCGGGGCTTAACATTTGTTTTAGTGAACGTATTTTAATTGGCCATTATTTTAAAGTAAAATAACTCTTGACTGATGCAGCATGAGATTAGGGGAATATTTTTCCACAGCGACATTAGATGTGCTTTTTGTTTTTGCTCTGAGTTTATTTCCTGTTTACGTAGATGCCCATATATGGGACCTTTAGTGTGGAAGGTTAAACCGATTTTGTGTCAAATCTTCAAAAGGTGTGTGGAAAATTAAATTTTTTCCTTACAGATACCACACTTTGTAAGAAGAATAAAGTCTGTAAGGAACTCGCAGCAGATTTCACCACATGATTCCACCTTAGCTGATTTCCAGAAGTGTCACAGTGAGGAATACTTTCATCTGTGTTTTTGTGTTTTGCAGCTTTGCAACCTGTTTTGCAGCTCATTTTTCTGGCATCAGAGTTTTAAATGAGGCACTGAAAAGTTTTGCATGAGCTGATATGAAACACCGGATGAGAGCACACACACACACACACACACACACACACACACACACACACGCATGAATTTCCTCGGGGTTGGTCATATGCTTCTTGCTCTCTGTTCAACTGGATGTCATTTGTGGTGAACGGCCCACGCACACTCACCCACACACACACACACATACACACACATATAAACACACACACACACACACACACAGGCAGTCATTCACACAAATGCATGAAGCAGCACAAACGTACACACTTCCAGTGCACAAAGACATTCGTAACTTGTCATGGTTGCATATCAGATGGATCCTTTAGTGAGTGAGTGCGTGGAACAGATGGGAGTTAATAGCGCTGCCAAGCTGAATATCTTCTGGAGGAATTTGTCGGATTAAAATGTCACTTTAGCGCAGCTTCTAGAAACCACCAAAGTGCAATTGTGACAAGTGCCGTTGTCTTGTTCAGCAGACGGGTCTCATGAAACATAAATATAGCCTGAACTAGTGACCGAACACAATGGGCAATTACTGACCCGGTTCAGTGATAGAAGGGACGTACGGGTAAAACATATACATAGCGTCATTAGCTGAGGTTAACCCTTTAATTACCTGCTCAGCTGTTTGGTTGAACACATCCTGAGTCCCTATTTCTTATTGAAAACTGAACGTCTCATAATATGACTCAATGGCTGCATGTAGATGCTAAAAAGTAAGGGGGCCAGGGACAGAGCCCTGGGACGCACCACAGGTAAAGGGGCCACTGAGGAGGAGGAGACATTAAACATGAGTATTGAGAAAGTCTTATTCTAGAAGAGTGATACAACCAAAAAACATGTTTTACAAGGAGGTTGAGCTGATCTGATTGAAAAAGACTATTTTACATGAAATTCAAATTTTTATAATAAATACTTATAAAAAAAATATTTATAGGTCTGGTTTTTTTTCTTACTTTTTAAGAAACTTTGCTAAAACGATGTGTCATTTGATGGTAAACGAAATAAAATATGAGCGCAAAAAATGTATCTGTGTAAGAAATTGTGTTTTTTTTTTTTCTTGGTGAGGACATAAAAGGTCAATAGAATTATTCTTCTGGAATGAATTCAAGCTTACAGCTCAGAATTTAGCCCCATGGGTCACACAGCGTCTGTCTAGCGGCTTTTCCCAGACTGTCATCCATCTCTTGTGACCAGCAGCAGAAATCATTTCTTCAGCATGTGACGGGACATACCATCTATGTCCTCCTCCTATCATCATGTGACTGACATTCATTGGATGAACTTCATGACATCCGTACCATCGGCATGACAACATTATCCATAGATAATCATTGCATTGAGAAATGTAGCGGCTAAGTTTGCATTTGGTGCCAAAGAGAGCCGATTCAGATACGAGTCAGTGTCGGTGTTTTGTTTTTTAAGGGGGGGTTTATCATCACCGGTGCCGGGTGAGAGGTGGAGTACGGCACGACGACAGATGGGGGAATCCTCCAGGGTCCGACTAAAGAGGACAGCGTGTAGTGAGAGTTAGGCAACGGAGGTGGAGAGATATAGAGGAACAGTTTACGAGGAATATCTATGACAAGAGAAAATGTCAGGAGAGAGGCCAATTAGCTGCCGCTGAGGATGCCGAATAATCTGGTGAGCAATGGTTGGAGTGTTCTTGTACTGCCGGTTAATGAGGGATGGGAGTCTGGTGTGGGGCCACACCAGCAGTCAGGAGTGTGTGGCCGCTCACACGCACACGCACACACATTCACACGCACACACACTTGCACACCCATGAGAACAAGAGGACAAAAAAGGCAAAACACACACTATAAGTCACAGCCGATGGCCTACATAATGATGATGATGATGATGATGCTGAGAGCTCCAACAAGAAGTGAGTGCCATAAATTTGAATTTCCATGAATCCGTGAATGCCTCACCGTACCAGATCATCTGGACGGAACGTTGGGACCAATCTAAGATCCAGATCGGTCCTCTGCCCTGATTGATTGCTGAATCGGTATGACGTCACCAAAATTCTCCTCTTATGTGAGGAAGACTTTGGTTTCATCCTTAAATGTCCTCACCCAGAAAAATAAAACACTGGTAAAACTTGATATCTTAGACATTCTATATTTACCATACAATGAAAAGTAGTTTGTTCAAGCACGTTTTTGAAGTGTATAAAAAACCCAGATGTATAAAATGTATAAAAATATATAATTATTTTATATTAACTCAAACTTTTGGTAAAGCATGTTTTAGAAATCTATTCAAACCTCATTGGACTTTTTGGTTGTATCTAGTTAGATAAATTTGTTTAGTGAGTCCTCACATGCTATAAACATGCCCAAAACATGCCCCATCCTCTGTGGCTTCTATGACCTGTGGTGTCCCCCAGAGCTCCATCCTTGGCCCCTTACTCTTTAACATATACTTGCTGCCACTGGGTCATATTATAAACAGGTTCATTCGCATTTTCCTATATGATATAGTCACTCAAAATGAGTTCAACCAAACAGTTTAGCAGGACAGTAAAGGGTTTTAAAGACATTAAATGTCATAGCTGAATAAAACTTAGGCCACAGCGTGAGCTGGAGTAAATGATGAAGGGGCAGAGGAAGAAGAACCGCCTGCTTCAAGGCCTCCAAGCCCAGGGTGCAGGTGACTCAATCTCTTTGCTCATAAAGAGTCAACCTGTTCCTGACTAATGTAGGTACCGCAGATGAGTCCAGAAAAACGATGTCTTAGATTCTGCACAACTCTACCTGATCAGCAGAGTTTGGCTGAAGAGAAAAAAGATGGAGGTCAAGAATGAATCTTTTCACGATCAAAGTTGGTCATTTTTTATAAAATGTACTATCTAGATATTCTGAATATTTTTTTTCTATTGTTTTTCAATTGTTCAGGGTTTTTTACTCCTACTCCTTTCATCCGTTCTCGGTTCTGACTCACACAGTGTTGACGTGTTCCATCAAAGTGCAAGGCTACTGTATTTATATGGCACATTTCAGCAACGAGGCAATTCAAAGTGCTTCACTCAAGCAATGAAGAACAGAGCGACAAAGTGCAAAAGAACATTAAGGCATTGTTAAGACCAGTTATGAAACATAAAAGCCGGAATAGAAGGAAATAAACCGTCTGAGGCCTTTTGATCTCAGTCGCAGTTTAGTATCGTGAAGGAAAGACAGAATAGGATTTGAGATTCGGAGGTGGTCCTGCAGTTTTTCTGGGAGCTTGTTCCAAACATTTGGTCCATAAAAAACTGAACACTGCCTCTCCGTGTTTAGTTCTGACTCTGGGGACACTGAGCAGACCCGACCCAGACGCATCATTCTGCTGTTAGAAGCTGCGAACAATCCGGAACCCTACGCCATGATTGAAAGCCACCAAATGTTCCACATAGATTCACTTAAAGGTTGATGCAGGAAGTTCACCACGTGTGTGTCGGTGCGTGTCGCCTGCACATGTGTTCCTGCATGTGTGATTGTTTAAAAAGGGGCATGCCCTCAAAATCCCTTTCTCTCAATTTCCTCACTGTGGGCAGCAGTCGGCTTGTCTGTGATATTTTTTATGGCGTACAGGGTTGGAGCGTGGAAGGAGGCAGGAGGTGTTAAACCACAGGAATGCTCGAGCAGATTCTTTGGAGCACTTGACAGTCGTCAGCCGCCGGTCAGCCCATTGAAGAGAGTTCTCATCTGAATCCCGCAGACCCTGACACTGGGGGGGGGGTCGGGGGTTAAGTGTCAATTGTTTTTCCAACTTAATTGCTTTGTATACAAAATGTCAGAGAATAGGGAGGAAAATACATGCCAAGAAAAGAATCTTACTTATCGGATAGGGCTTTCTCGATAGCCAAAGTTAATGCCTCGTCCTCCGTGGCTTCTTTTTAGACTGTGGTGTCCCCCAGAGCTCAATCCTTGGCCCCTTACTCTTTAGCATATACTTGCTGCCACTGGGTCCGATTATAAACAGGTTCATTCACAGTTTTCCATATGAAATAGTGACTCAAAATGAGTTCAACCAAACAGCAGAGCAGGACATGAAAGGGTTAAAGACATTAAATGTTATAGCTGAATAAAACGTTTGTGGAGTAAATGATGAAGGGGCAGAGGAAGATGAACCGACTGCTTCAAGGCCTCCAAGCCCAGGGTGCAGGTGACTCAATGATTTTTAATGCATCAAATTCTCACTTCAGAGAATTTGAAACCAGTATTTTTATTTTTTTTATCATATTGTACTTCAAAAGTAGACTAATTTCCTTCTTCTTGTATTTACATAAGGATTTTTTTTTTACTCCTCCCCCTTCTTTAATCCTTTGATGTCCTCACCAAGAAAAAAAAAAGTGGAAAATGTATTTCTTTTCTATGGGGTATTTATTAATCTAATATCTTCAGAACTTACTATATAAAGGTCCAAAGAAAGTTTGTATTTCATGGAAAACACTTAGTTTTAGTGAAATAGAGACCTAAACGTAACCAAACAGCTGAGCAGGACATTAGCAGAAGTGAATATTTCAAAACACTGTAAATCTTTTTAAAATTATCATTTGCTGCTATAGATTAGATTTTTCATATTCATACAACGAATAGAAAAGTCCAAAAGGCTTAGGAATCCGATCAACAATTCAAAAGAACATCTTATCCTTAGAAAAGTTATTTTCCTATTTGATATTTACCGTCTTTTTTTTTTGGTTTCTTTTTTTTAAATGCTGTATTTAACACTTAAAAAACACAACTTAAAAGCACACAAAATAAAGAGATTACAGCCAATAGCAAATACATTTCTTACTTGATAAGAATGTGTTAAATGAGAATAAATAAGTAAAAATAAACAAAGACATCGGACTAAACGAAATTTTTTTTAATAATCTTTAATTAAAAAAAAGTCGATTAATGTAATAATATATAATAACATTAATATCAAAATTAATCTCTGATTAATGTATGAAATCAAGGATCTATTCATTTATAGAGTTTAACATTGTTTTTTAAATTGAACATTTCTGGGATTTTCATAACATAATCAATTCATTGTAAAATGCCTTTAAGACTAGTGCGATTTTTTAAAATATATATATATATATATATATATATATTTAACTTTATTAATATTGTTCTTCATCGATAAGAGATGATATTAAATCATCAGATCATCAACAACGCACATGTAATCCTAATTCAAAATACACCTTTCTTCTCTTTCAACCATCCTTCCACCTGGTTACTGATGTCATCTAAGCGACTCCAGAGGTTCAAAGAGTTTCTGGTTATTCCGCACACACACGTGTCACAGAGGAAATCCACTGAGCTCCCTCCACCCCCTGGGTTATTCCATGTTGGTACATCATTAATACCAACATAAACGCACATAATTACATGCAAACATGGCTCTGTAGCGTTCCACCTGTGTCAATAGGCTGTCAGTTTACTTAGCATTAGCTTTGGGCTAAAGGTTTAGCTGTTTCCATGTCTGCAACAACGCCGCACGCCTCGAGGGCGCAAGTTGAATAAAGATTACACGTGTCATTATATCAAGTAGTGGCGGCGCTTGTTCTCCACATGGTTATATAAAGTAACATACATTTTACATGAGACCGGCTGCTGCTGGAAGGTTGCTCACTTCATTTAAAGCATGGACAGAATTAATTAGGTAAATGTCTCAGAGGTTAATTATTTCCCCTCTCTGCAGTTTTTCAGGACAGTTTTTTTTCTTTTTTCTTCTCTGCGCTGTCTGTGCTCACAGGATTTGTCGTGACACACTTAAATATGTGCTCATTCTTTCACATACCCAATATATTTTCTCTTACATTTTCCTCTACAAGTTTTATGTCTTACATTTCTCTTAAATTACATTCATATATTATTCTCACACACACACATACACACACACACACACACACACACACACGCACACACACACACACACACACACACACACACACACACACACACACACACACGCACACACACACACAGATTAGAAGGTGGCCTGTAAAGCCTGAGGTTAATTTGATTAATTAACATTGATATAGATTAATTTGCAGCAGCAACACTTTGATCTATGAAATCACCTCCATATGTGAAGCCATGCAGCTACATGTTCAGCGCTGGGGTAGATGGGATGTGGAGGCAGGGGACTGACAGGTGGGATACTGGTTGCACATGCTTGTGGTCTCACATGGGCCTCACAGACTCATTTCACCCAACAATAAGAGAGTCAAAGCTGTAGGAATGTGTTAACAAATGCGATTTTTAACCTATATTTAACCCGACTCTTTTGTCCTTAAGAGGAAATAAGGCCAATAATATCGTCCCCGACAGCTAGGGTATATCAGTAAAAAGCCCCCAATCCCCTGCATTGTATAGGCAATGCCCTGAATTGAACTCTTCATTATGTGAAGCTGTAGAAATGTTTGTAACATATTTTAACATATGATTGAACTCCTCAAATTAAATGTGACTCCTTAATAATCTCAACAGTCCATGTTGACTCAACTAAACTGTTTCTATGAAGTCAGCAGTCTGTTCTGAGATCAGACCCCAGTGCCTCAATAATGACGATAAATGCAGTTAATCAGTTATTCTTCAGCTTTCAGTGCTTCCCTTTGTTAAATCTGTTTTTTTTTTCAAAGGGTTCGTCACAGCGGATCGTCTCGTTCTTCACATCGATTCAGCTCACGTTTTACTTCCGATGCCCTTCCTGACACAACTCTCCTCATTAATCAGGGATCTGGATCAGCACTATAAGTAAACTGGCTTGTGACCCCTATGTGGCTGGGTTCAGAGGTCGGCTGGTAGCACTGAGAAACGTTGCCTAAAGGTCGACGCAGGATTTCTGCCACGCCCTCTTGACTGGGATTCTGTTTGTTAGCAAGATTACATAAAAAGTAATGCATAGGTTTGCATGAAATTGTACCCAGATGTAGGTTTTTGCATATCCAAAGGATGGTTACATTTTTGTGACACTTTTCTTCATTCTGATTGAAATAATCTCAAAGGGAATATTTTGGTTTTACTGTTTTCATGATGTAATGAGAAACGGTGTTCAATCAGAACAGCTGTCTGATTGAACACCGTTTCCGCTCAGATCCCCCAGCTTCTTCCCCGAACCCCTATTTTTTTCATACTATTAAAAAAAACGAAGATCGAATAATGCCAGCTGTCATTGTTTTGGACAAACGCACGGAGGATGTTTGGATCAACTTTATGAGGCTATTGCACCGGTTGAAATTCGTCCCTCGACACCTAAACAAATCCTTTACAAAGCAGCACTTTCACCACAAGGTGGCGTCACTGTTCCAACCGGCGTTGTTATTTAAATTTTCTTAAATGGTGTGACACACGTAAATTCACAAAAATCACCTCTAAGAAAATGACATCTAGTTAAAAGTTCTTGCTAATTTCTCCGTTCGTTTTTTTCTGTAATCTTGCGAAGAAAGCGACAAACGCTCAGCGTTAATAACGGCGGTAATAACTGGGATATGGGTGTGAATGTAAAACACACTCAATGATAATTCACCAAACGGGGGGTATGACCCAGCTCATCTATTATTCTTCACTTCCTTACTTCCATCACTCTCCATCTCCACGCCACAGAGGGCCGTCCGCTGGCATCATTGAAAATCAATATGCTTATTTAGAGTTTGAACTGTGAATTGGAGAGGGGGACTCTGACAATCCCCCCGGTGCTAAGCCCTCCAAGTCACATGTGGTTTGTCAAGCTTTGTCAGAGAACAAAATGGAGAACAAGAAAGAGAGGGTATGTGTGTGTGTGTGTGTGTGCGTGTGTGTGTGTGTGTTTGCATCTACACATTATAAGGGTGAGAGTGCATAAGATGAGTGGGGAGGCATAGCTGCCGTGGTCTCCATGGCGATACTAGTTAGCTAGCTAGCGCTCAAGGGCCCTGGAGGAAAGTGACAATACAAGGGACTTAGCAGCAGCCGCAGTTGCATTAATGAGATTTTTCACACTTATTATACACACACTCCCAGCTTGCACCAAGGCAGGAGTGGTGGACCGGCTCATTGTGCGCAACACAAGGATGTGTGTGAGGAGAAAAAAATCCTGAGCAGTCACAAAAATAAATGCACACAAACACAGATATGATGTTTGATCCTTCTATCAGTGTTTCTATCGAAAACATGGAAGCAACAAAAACAAACAAGGACTCAATTACAGAGTTAGACTCCAGGATGTTATTACAAACCATCAAGCTCCTATATTTTTATTTCACTGCTTCGTCTCCGGTTTAATGTTGCTTGGAAAAAAGGTGACAGGCAGTGTCAATGCTATAATATCAGACGCTGGAAATACTTCTCGCATGGTCAAATATTGAAGCATGTCCTCCATATATGTGAATAAAGTCACAAATTGAGAGCACAAACATAAAAAAAAAAGAAAGAATCGAGAGGAAACATTATATAAACGTGTTTTGGTAACCCTTCCTTTTAAAGTCCTAGGTATTTAACTGGTAAATATATTCTTGGATATGTTGCAAGGGAAAAGGTACGAATGTCGTAATAACATGGTATTAACATGGTAATAACATGGTAATAACATGTTAATAAACAAAGCTTCCTGTTGCATTTATTGCATGGGAATGTAAATATTATATTATATTGTATATATTATATTATATTGCTAAATATAATTCACCATATATTTACTAAGTCACTAGTCAGTATTTCACCTGTAATTTACCTGCATTTCTTCTCGTTAACAGTGGTACTGACCCGATATTATATTACATATTGTAACTATAATGGAATACTTGGTATTACAAGTAGTAATTACCTAATAATACATAAGTATTACCGTGTATTTGCTGTTTAAATACCTGATTATTAGGGGACTGTAAAAGGAAAGGTTACTCGTGGTTTGATTCTTTGATGATCTTGGAATACATTTGAAGTCCTAAAACTGCTTTTGAAGGTCACATCAAACCCAAAATGCTTTGATTGTGTGGTCAAAGAGATGTTTAAAAAAAAAAGATCAAACAGTCAGATTGAACAAAAAAAGATCAAACAATCAGAAAATACAACATAACTGAGTTTATTTTTTATTAAGAATGCTTTATTTATCAGAGTAGCTTTCTTCTTTTGCTTTGTGTGTATCTCATCAATTTATATACTTTATTTTATATTTATTGTTTGGCATGAAGAGGTTATGTTGAATTCAAGATTAGGACCCAAAATTAAAACACCCAAAAGATGCAGGAAACAAACTAATACGGCAGAAGGGGGGTAAATAAAGTTTCTGCAAAAACAAAGGCAAACAGATAAAAATAACAAAGAAGCAAATAAACGATTCAAATTCACAAAGTAGCAACGAAATATCCAAAGTTCAAAGTAGCAAATAATTATCAGACATTGCGAAGTGACAAATCATGATCTACAATTTCAAAACCGCAAAATAATAAATCAGGAGAGACAGAAAAATTGGCTGGATCGAGGGAGCACAAAGAAGCCGGATCAAGGAGCACCGGGGACTCGGAGACGGAACGACGGCAAGAAACGCAGACAAGATTAACAAACGATTAACAAACGATCCGACAAGGACAGAGAGGAAGACGCAGACTAAAACACAAAGAGCAACGAGGACAAGAAGAAACTGGTGAGGGGCAGGGACAGGTGAGAACGTTGAACAATCAAGGAGGACACACTAGGAAACAGGATTCACACACACACACGCACACACACACATGCACACACACGCACACACATTCACGGACAGGAGAGAAAGATGTGGAACACACAACTAAAGGGGGTCCGGAATAGAAAAATAAAAAGAACATTGAAATAAAATCTTCAAAACCCAACAGTTTACACAACTGATACCTGATTATAATTATATTATTACAACATAAAAGTGATGACAGAACGGGGCCATGAAGGAGGAAAAGACATTCTGTGAATGAAGATTATCACCGGTGCCTCAAGTCCAACGCGCTGTCAGAAAATAAAAGGCCCGAAAAATGTTCATGATGTGATTACGTGGAATTTAAGAAATGTAAACACGCGGCCCAGAAGCAGTTTGGTTCACCATGGTGGTGAACCAAACACTCGTTACTATTGAGGGATATTCGTCATTCAAGATGACAAATAAGAGCTAAATCGTTCCCAGAGTGTGGTCTGCCCTCGCTTGTCCGGGTCTGGAACTATCTGTGAGTTTTAAGGGGTGCTGTAAAGAGACGCCAAACAATCTTTCCTCTCCCGTTAGCCGGACGATGAATGAACTCAATGATCGAACTGGATAGATTTTGTGAAAGGTCAGTTGTATATTTCTGTCACTAGGGGGAGCTTTATCAACAAATGTGTCGGGCTTAACTTCAAAACCGTCGGATTTACGCCAAATTTGGTGCAGATGAATCAATGTGAGGAGGTTTATCTTATATTTATTGTATTTTACTCTCATAGTTCATATTTTACTCACTAGGGGGAGCTTTTCTTTAAATGAAAAACACTGTTTTTCAGGGATAACTGCATATTTAATATGAGGTGTTCAGTCAGGGGGATTGCTTGAGCAACTCAGGGGATTGGGGGCTTTTTGGAGATATTCAATTGCGGTGCGTCGGCTGAGGAAAACTTCAGGTAAAATTTATTTATTCCCGCACGGCCCAACTTTACCGACCGGACCTTGAATTTATATTTGATGATAAAGCGCTGTTTATGGTTTATATTAACCATAAACAGCCTCGGCTCACAGACCCCTAGACGACCGCGGACCCCGATTGGAGGATTGCTGCTCTAAAAACAGCATTAGTGTGTGTCAGATGCTGATGCACACCTGAGTTTCCCTCAGGATAAATAAAGCGTCTATCCATCACTCTTTAAAACCACGGTGAACCTGCCTTCCACTGACTATAGAATAAAACTCCGACTTGAGACGGCCGCCTGAATTTTTCATTTGATGCATTTCAGATGATTCATCACACCGCTGTGAAACACGCCGTATTGATTGAACTGATACTGAAAAGTCTTCCGGCGCCGTGAGAAGTCGACAAACCAACAACAATACCATCTACTCTACTTAGAGACTTGAGAATCTCCCAAGGCCTGAAACTAAGATCAAAATACAACTGGATTAAACTGAAAAGGCGCCACATATTTGCTTCCATGAACTCCAACTCTTCCATGAATATCTCATTAATTCTGAAAAACAGGGCAATTATTTTTCCACAGGCGACTGCAATACACTTCCACATGTTAGAATATGAATGTATCTTTTAATATTGAATGGAATCTCCAAAGTTTTCCACAATAATCACACATGAGCTCATTTCCTTGACCTTAGCAAAAAAAAAAAAACTACCATTCCATTTCCATTTGCGGGGATTGTATGTTAAAATGACTGTTAGATGCTGGAGAGGCGGAGTGAGTGTGCGTGACAGGAGAAACACACCGGGAGGGAAAACAATTGTGTGCAGAGGAAATGAGAATCTCTCTCTACAAAGGAAGTTCTCCGCTGCTGCCTGGATGCTGGCTCGCACATTAAAGCAGCTGTCAGTTGATCAAATATTTGCATCTTCCTGCCTTCTTTCACCGTGTGCATTCAGCGTCGCCTGTCGCCACACATAGACACCGGCACACGCACACGCACACGCACACGCAGGTTTAAACCCCGCCGCAGCCAATGTTTTAGCAGAAGATCACCCTCAGCGGGGGCGGGGAGGGAGTCTTTTTGCAGCTCTGACGGCACATGTCCCTTAAAGGGTAGCAAAGGTCGGGGGCCACAGTGCAAAGGGCACGGCCTTGTCACCGTGGTAACATCCTTCTCAGGGGGGACATTCCCACCAGTGTGAGTCCGCTAAACCCACCCACTGATGCGTCATCACTTAAGTGAATTTCCTTTTCTTTTCTTTTAAATCCTTGCAGCAAGTTGCTCTGTTCTCTAGTTTCACCGGCTGAAGGGCGCCACCCCCCCCCCCCCCTCCCACCCCACCCCCACCCCCCATAATTAATCGCATTTATGTTTTTTAAAGTCATTTAATGACTTCCACAGTTAGTGTGTTCCCGGTTTTGTCTTTAAACGATGTATTCACTTCATAGAGAAATTGCATTTTAAATGAAACTACACAAAAATAAACGAAAATGTTTTTTTTGTTAAAACAAATTCGAAATGAAGATTCTATTTTAACACTGAACATGAACCGCGTCATCGTAATTTTGGTGGCGCGGTGATGAGAATTCACTGACGGTTATTGAACATGATCCTAAATGAAAATCATTTCCTGCAGTCACATGATTAAGAATAATTACCGAGGAACCGAATGATTCCGTTCCAGTCTTACGTCTAAGCGTCATATTACTTTAATGGAGATCAAAGGTTTCAACTGTGCTCCCATGAATCAACGCATGAAAATGAAAGCTCGCCTTGAGATTCTGAGGTGTCGTACGATGGTGCTGAAAATGTTCCTCACCGATGAGCCAGGGAAGAATTATGTAACTGCCGTGTAAACACACTGGGTGTTTGTGGGAACCCACGCTGCAACTGGTAATTAGGTTTATGTAAACAGACCCAAAGACTGACAGATGATTAGGTCGTTAAATGTTTCACGAGCTGTGAGTGATTTTAGACCACGGATGTAAATGCAGACATTCCTGTTTTACAGAAACACATATCACGGAAATTCAGATTTATTATATCCCAGAAATGTTGGGAATATTAGGAAATCTTCCTTAACGCCAAAACTCAAATATCGTCTCTGATGGCATTTTAAATTTTGCAAGCACATAGCCCGAAGTGCAAGAAAGAACTGGATTCATTTGGGGGAAAGGTCAGTTGCTTATTTTCGACGATAGGAAAAGTTTTCGACCAAAAACAGTTTTTTGGACATGACTTACTAACCTTTAATCCGATTTTAGTTGATATTTAGTGCATGTAAATCCATTCCAGGAGATTTTTATTTTATACCTTATAATATTTTACAAGAATTCATACTTAACTCACTAGGGGGAGCTCTATTATGGTAAACAAATCTTATTCGGATATAACTTCCGAACTGTTAGTCCGATTTAGTCCAAATTTGGTGCATATGAGTCGCGTCTCGGTGATCTATTTATCTTGTCTAGATCATATTTAACCCTAAGAGTTCATATTTTAAAAACCATTAGGGGACAAGATAATGTTTTTCCTGAAAAACTTTCAGGGGTTCAATCAAGGGGGATTGCTTGAACAATGCAGGGGATTGGAGGCTTTTTGGCGATATACCCTTGTTGTCGGGAACAACAGCCCCGTCCTGGTATGAGATTACAAACTGATTTGTTTTTTGTGTTGACAGTTAAAGGAGGCGGGGCAGCTTGGACTGAAATCTGAGAACATTTTCTAATATACTGCTTTAACCACGATGACTGTTGTGTGTGCCAACAGTGGGTACATGTTTACAGCCCGTGTGAGTGTTTGTGTGCCTGTATGCATGTCTCACCTCCTCCTCACCCCTCCTCTGCCGAGAGATGAACAGATGGACACAGTGGGAGGGGTGGGCCGAGTGCTGCGAGGCTGGGATAAACAAAAAGAGCACTGCGTTTTCTATCGGGTCTCCTTTCCAGAATCGCACAAGATGCCAAGCTGTGGCACAAGAGTTTGAGACTAACAGCTGATGTGAGACGTCTTCTAGGGAGCGTTTGGGTGACAGCGGGACGATGCCCATAGCAACCTGGAGGACAGAGGTGACGTCGTGGTAGAGAAATGACACTGGAGAGGCTTCCCAATGGCACTAATGTGATTTGCAAAGTCCTCACAGGTGGCACTACAAGGAGGAAACTCTCCTCCCTGCATCCATTCTCTGTAAACACTGATCCTGTGCAGGGCAGCAGCAGGCTGGAAGCCCATTCCAGCTGAAAAGCTCACAAAAAGCTCATAAATATGATAAACACAAGATAAATCTCCTCAACTCCATTCATATGTACCGAATTTAGACGAAATGGTCGAGAAATTATGGCACCAAAACGTTTTGGGATTAAGCTCCATCTATTGGGAGAAATCTGCATCTGATCTTTCCCAAAATCAATCCAGTTCTTCCTGGCACTAAGGTCTATGTGGGTATAAAATTTGAGAAAATGAAAATGATCCATGAAATAGTTTTTGAGTTATCTCTCTGTGGCGGATCCAGATTCCCCGACAAACTGGTTCCTCTCGTCTTTTGCCGTTTTCTTCATACGCCTCGAGCTCCAACAGAACCTTTTTCTATTATTACAGTAATGCGCTGAGGAAAACAAATATTCTGTTCTGATCATTTAAGGAAAGTAGTTAACTGGAGGATTCTCAGCTTACTTATGTAAATATATGGGTTTATTACAGACGGATCTGTAATAACAGAGAATATCCTGGATAGGAAAGGTGCCAGTCCCATCCCAGAATCTTGTCATTCAGACCCGGCAGGATCATCGTATGTTTACAACGTCCGCCAGTCTAACCAGGTTAGGGTAAGTCTGTCCTTCAGACATAACAGTGGCCACAGCGTTCACATCAGCCAGACATAACATGATGGAAGACGTCAGAAACGAGGGCAAAGGTCGTATTTTCATTTCTGTAACGTGCACCGTGGAGCGAGTTAACGAGTATATTGTGTTCCCTGGTGGGTGTCGTCTGCATAGGGGTGCAGAGCCAGGGAGGCGATAAGACGCGATGATGGCGTTACATTTTGATGACCCCACAAATGGACGTGTTTTAAACCAGCTAGTTCTAACAATTAAAAAAACAGAAGGAGAAAATTAAGCGTAAAATGTCTTCAAACTCTGCGTCGCTGAAGGCTGACTTAATATTTAGGATCACACAATACGGTATTGTTGGGCAGCTGTTATTTTTTTAGAAGTCGAAGAAACAAAGTTGGTCTCCGTTGTAATGCTATAATACGATTTCTGTACAAATGTTTGTTTTTCTCTCTCTCTCTGTCTCTCTTAAGAACTCCCGTTTTCTACCATCTCTATCTCGTTGCGATTTTCTTTGGTGCCCTTCACACGGCCTGTTCAAGGTCGAACTGTTGTGCCTCCACAGCATCGCCATTCTGTGTAAAAGTATTATCCAGGACGAAGGAAGGATGACTGTTGTTGGGGATGCTGCTCTCTCCACGCGTAGAAAATATTATCCTCTCTGTTTATGTTTATTTATGGTTAGCTTTGTTCAGTATATTTCTGTAAATGTATCACTAATCATTCTGTTGTGTTCTTACAGGGTTTGAGCTAAGCTACCTAGCTTAGCCGTAAGCTCTCACGACGTACATTGCTGTGTTTTTTTCTAAACTTGATGTTCCTCTATGTTTAGGTACCACACATGAGTAGGATATTGTAAATGTGTGTATTTTGGAGAGTGTTGGGAGTTTTTGTGGTTGAAGTACGGGTGGACGGTGGAGACTAGCGCCCTGTTACAGCTGGTTCTGGTGCTGGTTCTGTTGTCCGGTCACTCGTTAACATGGCGAGTCTCGAAGTCAATGAGTGTCAACCAGCAACCAGTTTGGTTACTTAAAATGTATATAAGTAACATAAATAACATATATATATATAATATTCATACAGCTCTTATACTCACATAGACCCTCGTGGAAGAACTGGATTGATTTTGGGAAAGGTTGGTTGTAATTTTCCGTCACTGGCAGGGGCTTTATCTCTAAAAAAATTTCCGGGCCATCATTTCCCAGTCATTGGTCCGATTTAGTCCAAATTTGATCCATTTGAACCGATTCCACTTTAGGAGGAGCTTTTATTTGAAAAACATTGTTTTTTGGATCCACATTCATTTGAGGAGTTCAATCAGGTTGATTGCTGGTACAACGCAGGGGACGCGGTTTTGTTTTTTCTAGCGGTATATATAGTTTTATATTTAAATAACTAATTTTTTTTTTTTCTTCTTGGAATGTTTAGATTTGGCATGAAAGTTTATTAATGTAATGAATTCATCATGGATGGCTGTTAATGTTCAGACATAAACGAACCGTGAGCTGAACAAGTGCTTAAATGATGTCTTAACCACGGCCGAGATGATCCGTACAGTAAAAGGGAAGGTTGACGATTGTTTTTTTGTCCTGTCACACATTTAGTTCCAGCTGATGCCAGAGCTGCTGTGTTTTACAGGATGTAACTCCTCTTCCGTTTGCAGAATGCCTGTATGCAATCTACGGTCACACACTGGAGTGGCACTATGCCACCGTTGGTTTGTTGAGTGTGAATAAACAAAGGCGGTGGAGAGGAGGGTCTCCTTTGCTGCGCTGTTGTCCCGCCTCTCAGTAGAAAGGCCTTTTATTCCTCTCTCTCCCTCTCCAGAGCCGGGGCGTGGAGGAGCGTCGGATTCAGCCGTGTTCCTCGGTTCTTTAGTGGACTAGTGAGCAGCAAATTAAATAACTGCATGGAGCATATGCCTTCAAGTAAGGTAATATATTCATGTAATTGACAGTTTGTGTGTTTCTGTGTGTATTTGTCTGTGTGTCTGTGGTATTTATGTTTGCAGCAGATCATTTACAAGCTGTCTTTTTCCATTTATTTTCTCTCACCACTTAAACTCTGCAGGCCTGGAGCCTCTTCCAGCTGATATTAAAAAAGGCTCGGGATTCGATCACAGAACCTCCTCCTTCTGCAGCGAAAGTGTTAATTAACTCGCTATCCTAACCGACAAGATGCTTGACGAGTTTGGGATGGTCAGATAATCAATTTGATTTGAGTTCAAGCCGATGTAAAAAGTGAGGTTTAACTCTTTAAGTTGAAGGTTTATTTTTCCAAAAAGAATTTAGTTTCCAGATTCAAACGTTGCGTCTAAAAATCAACAAACTGGCAGAATTTATATATATATATATATATGATTTAGTCCAAAGTTGGTATATATGAAGGAACTCGAGGACATCTGTCTTACATGTGATCTTGTCTACTGTAATAATTCATATTCTACTCATGGGGGGGTAGCTTTTTTTAACAAAAAACACTATTGGACATAACTTCACATTATATTTGAGGAGTCGGGGACTACAGAGGAGAGAATAAATTAGCATGTAAAGCGACAGCGTGTAATAATTGGGCCACTGGATCAAACTGAGGAGCTTAATTTAGCAGCAGGTAGCAGATAATCCGGCGAGACGCTGCCTCCATATGTTTGAAGTATGGATTTAACAGGTGGCCAGTTTCACGTACTGGCCCTTTAAAACGTTAATGCCCACACCATTAAGTGAAAAAGGTTAATGGATGACAGCTCCTCGAAAGGCCAGCCAAACCATCATGATCACCCGCCGATGTCATGAGAGCAGACCAGATGCTTTCCTTCGTTTAAGGTGTTTCTCTTGATACATCGGCATCTTAAACTGTTTACGTTTATTCCTCGTTTTATTCTAATTAGTTCTAGTTATAAAACCGGAGGCTCCACCGCCCAAAGAGCAGGACGCTGTACGTTTGCAGAAAGCCAAGACGCGTTGTGCTTCTTTATCACGTACAGCAGCTACGTCTTTGTCCGCTGATCCACTGCGGCGGTAGGTGTTTTTGTATGCACGTATTTATGGGCTTGTTTGCCCTTGTTGTGCCGTCTGTCAGCTTTGTTAACGGACACGGATTTCCGACACGCTCTCTCCGCCTGGAAGTGGATCTGATGGGTTTTTTTTTCTTTGCGACGGTGTCAGCTCCGCTTTGCTCTGACAATCCTCTCCCTTTTAGCCCAAATTAGATTTATTTCCCACTGCCAGCGTCGGCCTATCATCAGCAAAGACAGGGCAGTGGAATCAAGTTTGACAAGTGCAGCATGGGTAATACATGACCCTATCCATCATCTTAGACTTTTTACGTCATCTTAACGCCTTAAGCCAGAGGGAGGTGAATCAAATGTCTGGAGGATGTCGCTGAGCTGGGAGAGGTCACTGCAAACACTCAAAATCTTAACCAGTATATTTGTCTGATTTCCAGTCATATGTCTTATTACACTTTCTAGAAGATGCAATACTCAAAATAAGATATACAGACTTGTGTCAGATAATCTTTCCTGGATATCTTGTTACGTCAAAGAATCTAAAAATATCTCAAATCCTCAAAAAGAGAGATATACATAAATGTTCAAATATTATTCTCTAATCTTATTTTAATATGCTTAAATCTTCAACACTATCACAATTAAGAATAAGTTCAATCTTACTTAAAGGAGGTTTAGGTTAACAGGTGAGGTTGAGGGACATAAATACTTATTTTTGAGTGTCATTGTTACTTATTCCTATTATACACAACATCATAAAACCTGTATATAAAACAAATAGTTCAAAATTAGAATATTATATTTCCCAGCTCATTTAAAGATATTTTTTCAACCAAATACGTTATATACTCTTTTTTTTTCGATCGTAATTTCTTAACCATCAGACATTAGAAAGAATAAAACTATTCCAATATTAAGAACATTCAATTATTTCTATTCTTTTAGTTTTCTGGCTGAATAAATCAATTTCTTTTAATGTAATTACTGATATTAGTCCTGATGAATAATTATCTTATTATCAGCTGCATACATTTGAGTTCATCAGAACATTAAAATGAATCCCTGCTCATTTTTTTTTGTGGTAAATGTCATCACTCTCGTTAGGAATTTGTAATAAGCACTAATAAAGTTGACATGCGCTAATGTCCCACACACCGCAACTCTACCACACTTCTATCGTGTGCGTGGGAATAATTAATTTCAGTCTCATCAGCCATCCTCATCCTCATCATCATCATCATCATCATCAGTAATATTCATGTCTCCCAGTCTTAACCGTGGCCCGATTGTAGCTCTGCTTTGACATCATGTCCAGGTTTCCCAAACATAGAAACTGCCTTACCAGAAAGTCAGAAGCCTTTATGGCTTAATCCATATATTGGTTTATCCTCCTGCACTGTAAAAGTGTCCGTAGAAATTAATGAAGCTTAAAAAAATGTACTGTAATTCCCTATCAATTTAAACGAAATAACTATACAAACAGCTTGACATTATATCTGCATTTTACTGTAATTTACCGTAATCAGATGAACAAGGTCGCCATATATTTTACCGCTAAATTCTGGCATACTCACTTTCTGGTATTTTACAGTAAATTATTCAGATTTTTTTTTGTGGTTTCTTCTATTTGTGTGTAACTCATGTTCTACTGTGTCGTACCAACCCATTAGATTTAATATAAAACAAAAGCGACCCGAGTAAACAGCATTCAATGAGGTTCGGGTCCAGATTCTGACTAGTACGACCACATACATCTTTCTCAGCCATTCATTGGTGGACTAACTCTTCTGCTTCTCACATTCTGCTTCAGGAGTTTCTGGTAGAATGGAGAATAAGTCCTATGTCCTGAGTCCTAAGTCCTATGGAATTCCGTGTTTGGTTCACACCAGATGTTGCAGATCCTCTGTCTTCCAAACAAACTCTCCGATCAGCTCTGACGGTCATCGAGGTGTGTTGACAAAAACTGAGATGAAGCCTGATGTTCTTCTCTGTTAGCAACGGCTTGTGCCTCGCCACTCTCCCGTGACGCCATTTTAGCCCAGTATCTTTGGAATAGTTGTGAGCGCTGGCCTTTATTCAGGTGAAGAAGGCCAACAGTTCCTTGGATGTTTTCTTTGGATCTTTCATGGCTTCCCGAAATAGCCTCCATGGTTCACTTTGAGGAATTTTGGAATGTCGGCCACTTCAGGGAGGCTCACTGTTGAGTTATTCCCCGTTTGTAATGTGGACCCAGGAGCGGACTCGGATACCAGTACGAAATAAAACGAGATTCATGTCCAGGATCAGGATCAAGGGGGGGGGGGGGGGGGGGGGGGGGGGGGATGGGGATTGAAAAAGCATAGATGAATGTGTGTTCATGAACACAACAGTGAGTACAAAAACACAGCCTGGATTAAGTTTCTCACAAGAGAGATAAAGAGCCGATAGCTATCACGGAACGGGCCGGTACAATCTGGTGATGAGTAGCAGGAGAGCTGGGTTAGAAATAGTGCAGGAGGTGATTAGGTAATGGAGGCCAGGTGTGGAGGTGCACCAGGAGCCAGGCATGCAACCCAGGAGCATAGAGGAGAAAAAAAACACCTAAAGCTGCCAGATCATGACTGGGCTGTGACAAATTGTTCCGCATCATGGCCGTATGTAGAGAATGAGTCTCACTCTAGCCACAGAAGGTGCTTTGAAAGTTGTAACCCTCCCAAACCTGATTTGTTTCGATCATCTCCTTCTGAATCTCTTTTTGTTTTTGGACTAATGTGCTTCTGGTGGGACTACAAACCAGCTCCATGCCTCTGAAATGATCTCGTAGTAATCAGGACTGGGTGTGTCTAGTCCAGCTTTGGTAGATTTTAAGGATTGAGGTCTTATCTGCGCACATGGCTACTTTTAAAAACGTTCCCTTTTTCTCTGTGTTTGGCCCTTTTGCCCACATGTAAACGCTTTAAACAGTCTCCATTAACGGATATTTGACTTAATTCCTGCATGTTTGGACGTGACTGCCCTCCTACACAGTGGAGAAAAGTCTTTGTTTGTTTAAAACCCAAACTTAGCCTTTGTTTCTAAAGGAGCAAATACTTTTTCACACAGGCCCGGTTGGTGTTAGGTAACCTTTTTGGTTCAATAGATAAATAAATTATGATTTAATTTATTTTATTTAAGTCTTTTTCATCTTAAATGTAGTTTTAATATCTGACATATTCTAGCATTATATACAAAAATTCTTTCAGTTTGTCTTTATTCAGTCAACAAACATACATACATAGAGAACAAACAGTGTATGTATATATATATATATATATATATATATATATATATATTTACAGTATATGTTGCTGAAAGGCTAAATTATAAATTAAATGTATTATTATTATTATTAAGGCAGAAGGAAAATGCGTAAAGGCAGAAACTACTCATCACGCGCTTTTATTCTGAAAAACCGGATCCATCAATTGTCAGAGTCTTTCACAGTCGTCTTCCTCCTCTTTAAATTACTTCATCTGTTGTTGCATAAAACGTTAAATCGGTTACATCATCAGTAACGTTTAATACAGAAACTCCTCATCACGCCCTTCATCCTCATTACCCACACCAGACCCACGTCATGACGGCGCATCGATTCAGTCATTCTCAGGTTGCAGGGGCTGGAACCCATCCCAGATCCTTCAGTACTTCATTCAGGCTCAATTAAAAGTGAGGTCGCTGGTTCTGTTCCACTTTAGTGTCGTTTGATTTATGCATACGTTGCCGATAATCAAAATAGACGTCTTTAAAGTTCTTCAGCGCTCTTAATTTATTCACAGCGTCGGTCTCTCACGGCGCTTGTCGGGTTTTTCTTGGACGTCATTGTAGAGTTCATTATTTTTTACTTCCTCACATCATAAGTGAGAGTTTGCATTGAAAACAAACTCTCTGCTGTGGTGCAGATCATTTAATGCCAGCATCCAGAGCGTGTTTGGCGCCATCGAGAACACGCTAACAAGGGATCATTCCGAAACAGTGTGTACGCGCAGCGGTAGCTTTCTAAGCGTCTTTCCAAAAGGACTTAGACCACCGCCACATTGGGAAAGGGGCTCATCGTTGGGAGAGGGGCGGATCACATGCTACATTTTCTGACCGATTAGGCGTTTTTTTCCCCAATCTATTTGGAATCAGGCCTGTCGATGTAAACCCACCTACTGTGACAACACCCCAATGTTTGTGATAGTGATCAAGTCAACACACTTCTCCTTCCCTCCACTCTGGCGTCCTCTCACCACGTTACATCAGACGCCACTGCTGCTGCAGCCTCCTCGCCGCCTCATTCTTATCTGTTTTCCCCACAGGGTGAAGAACCAGGGCTGAATTGTTTTTGCCCGGCTTCCATCAGATAGCTATCATCTGTGACTTTATTTGCTTGCAGCGCTGCGGAGGAGCCAAGATGGATGCCTCAGCAGCCTCTTTTTAATTGATGAGCAAAATAAAACTTTACGCTTGACAAGTCCGCCCCAAAATGGAGTCTTCTTCCCCCTGCAGGTATATGTGAGGTGTTCTCGTAATCCATCTGAGGCCGCTCAAGCGTATGACAGCGTGGCGAGTCTGCCTGTGATGGTGAACTCCCTCTGTGGGTGTGGGTGTAATATTTATGTACCTAACAGTGTCTTTTCCTGTTTAGGTCACAGATAGGGCCAAAAAGGATCTTACGTCTGTCGTAACTCACGTCGGACCCAAGAAATTCCCTCGAAAAGTTGGAGACATTATGGAACCGTCATTGCCGCCGCCATAGATCCTTAATATTAACGCATTAACTCATAAAGTATAACATGGGTCATTTTCAGACTTTGTTCCCACATAGACCTTAATGCACAGGAAGAACTGGATTGATTTTGGGAAAGGTCGGTTGCATATTTCGACACTAGGGGGCGCTTTATCTCAAAAAGGTTTTTTGGCCATAATTTCTCATCCGTTGTTCCAATTTAGTCCAAATGAGGTACTGATGAATGAAGTCAAAGAGATCCATCATGTAGACCACGTGTTTCTCTCATAGTTCATGTTTTACTCGCTAGGGTAGCTTTTTTCTTTTTCTTTTTTGTTCTACAAAACAGAAAAAACTTTTTCTTTTGTATTTTGTAGACAGAAATTTTAATAACGTTCAATTTGATGAGTTCCATCAAGGGGATTGCTTGTACAATGCAGGGGATTGGGGGCTTTTCGCGGATATACTCCTGCTGTCGGGAACAACAACCCAGTCCTAGTAAGAGATTATAAACGGATATTCATTGAAAGCAGGTTTTATTTTGGATATTATGGTCTGTTAAACGAGGCGGGGCAGTATGGACTGAAAACTGGGAACATTTTCTAATATACTGATTTAAAACATGACGATTGTTCTGTTTGTCACATTTTTCTCGCACATGTAACGCATACCTATAATCACCAGCCGCGTATCATTTCTTAAGAGCTCAAACTTTAAAGAATTGATGTCAGCTTCATTAGGTAGGAGTGATGAAGAGTATTGATTAAACAGTGTGAATTCAGAGGCAGCAGGAACCGAAAATGTGTGCGGATACGTTTAATTCATGCTAAATTATTATCGGAAATGGGAACCGCAGAAGTGATTTACACCCTCAGCCAGAAGATTGTGTCTCTCCTCTGTGTGTGTGTGTGTGTGTGTGTGTGTGCGTGTGCGAATGTGCGAGACATTTATGCATACGATATAAAAAAAACTGTGTGCTAGAACATTTCATCACGCTGAGACGGAGATGTTAATAAACACTGCCCATAAGCAATCATCGATTGATCACAGTTTCCGTATCGCTGGTTGGTTTAGTGTGTCAGAGACTACACCCACACCCACACACACACACACACACACACACACACACATATATATAAAGACACACACACACTCACCGATGTACAGAAAGGCTTGTAGGCTCATGACGAATAACCAGCAGAGACATGCTGTGATATAATATATGATGAAGCTTCCACTCACACTCACTCACACACACACACACATGCACACACACACACACACAGACACACACACACACAGTGAGAATGACGAATTGCAGTGGATGCTGGTTCTCAAACATAAAGGCATGAAGAATTACACTGATTATGGTTTACTAATGCAGGTTTTGTATGACATGGCCCTCTTTTGTTCTGGCCCGTGAGATCCAGACAGAAGTGCTACACGTTTGGAAGAAACCACAGCCAGTATTTGTGGCAAGAAACGCGGCTCGTATCTGTTATCTGGGGCTTGTTTTGCATTCTGCTTACAGGCCCGCAAAATGACTTTGTTTGTGAATGCATGGATGTTTATGATGTGGGTGAGGTTTGACATATATGCTCTTGAGCGCTCACACACACACACACACACACACACACAAACACACTCGCGCACACAGGATGTAAGGTGCAGAGTGATGTTTTTTTTCCATTTATCTCACAACAGGCGTGAAAAGAAAATCTTAAAGGTGAGAAAAGGGTTCTCAAAACATCCTGCGAAGCTGTAGAAATGTTTGCAACATATTGAAATCAGAGACTTCAGTCTGTTATATGTTTTTTTTACGAAGGAAGGGAAAGCTTACACACGTCGCTTTATCTGATATATGTAAACTATGCACGTGAGATTTAATGTAAGAACTTATTCCGCACATTATTTGCTGTGGTGGAAAGATGTGATAATTTTACATGAATTAAAATTAATTAAAGTTCATGTTAATTCATTTCCTGAAATACAAGTCACCATCTCATCGCCTTTAGCTTTTATACTGTGAATCTGTTAGCAATGATAATTTACTTTTAAACTAGACCTACACTGTCATCCCCGACAGCAAGGGCATATCCCTGAAAAGCCCCCAACCACCTGCGTTCTACAAGCAAACCTTCTGATTGAACTCCTCAAATTAAATCAAGGAGGAGATCATTAATAATCAGTCATTATTGAGTCCATAATGACTCAACTTAACTATTTCTATGAAGTTAGCAATAAGCTTTAAGATCAGATCCCAGAGTGACTCAATAATAAAGATAAATACAGTTAACTATTTTCTTTTTTGAGCTCAGTAATATAACAAGACAGGTTTCCATGTGTCACTATGAGCTAAATTTAGACACAACTGAACTTATGGTTTGGAAGATTTGACGAGAACTAAAGCTTTATCTTACTGTGTAGATTCATATGAACCAATTTGGAACAAAATCAGAGGTTGTTGGGAGGTAAGTGTTAAAAAAAAATGTTTTTTTTGTAGACTGAAAATATAAGTAATTAGAGTAAAATATTACACACACATAAAACAGTGGTTTTTTTTGAAAAACGCTTCCCCTAGAGAAATAATTACATAAAATATGAACTATTTGAATAAAATATGATGTATACAAGTTAGATCACCATGAGTCAATTTGTTTCCACCAAATTTGGGCTAAATCGACTAATGGTTGAGAATGTTTTTGATTTTTGAGATAAAGCTCCCCCTAATTGTCGAAATATGGAACTGTCCTTTCCAAAAATCAGTCCTGTTCTTCCTTGCACTTACGTCTATGGTGGTGTAAAATATGAAAATGGACCAAGAAAAATGTTTTAACATGGAGAATCTGCAGCCGACGCCACAATGACGATTCCATAATATCCCCGACTTTTCGGGAGTTTGCGAAAACTCTCCTTTAGTCTTGTCTCCACCGGCTCCTGAACGAAGTCGTCGTCTCTGTAGATTCTACTTGATATCCACCTTCTACTCAATGGCCCAGTCTCTGAGTCTTGACTCTCTGCTCTGATCATCTGATCAGGTGGATTTTAAAGTTTGTTTTGTGTATCTGTGTGAGTCAAACTAAAATAAAATATTCCGCTGCAGCAGAGCCGAGGACATGAGAGCGATGATAGAGAACCAAGAGAAGCTTTACAAGACAATAAAACAATGAAGTGAAACTAAAAGCTCCATAAAGCCTAGGGGAGTCGAACATTCTGGTGATAATCCTGAGAAGGCTCATCACAACTCTTCTCACGTCGTTATTCGACAATAACATGTTATAAAAATATCACTTTAGTCAGAAGTATTATCTGCAAAATGGACTTAAGTAGGCTGAGTAAAAGTGCGTGATTTTTTTAATGTTGTAGCTTTAAGTGGAGCGGATAATAGTAATTCAATATTGTTAGTCATTTTGATTCCATGTCTTTTATTTTGATAGGTAGATACTTTGAGATGAAGATCTCTTTTTTAAAAATAAACATGCACTCTATAAAATCAAACTAAAGGAACTCTCCCCATTAAAAAAAAGGCAAAGAGTAGATTTTAAGTTGATGTCCAGTTCCTTGCTCAAGGATATTTTGACACGTAAGAAAAGGCCGCCCAGTTTAAGTCTAATTAGAAATTTGATGTGACCGGAGAGGAAATGGTTTGTTAGGTTTCCAATGAGAACGTGTAATAATTGTGTAATAACTGTATAATTGAAATAATTACGTAATTCCAAGTGACTACATGCTTTTTCCTACTCTGAGCCATGACCTTGGAATAACTTACAAAGTGACCTAAAATTGGATCAACAAATATCAATTGAACATTTTAAAAGCTTCATAAAGAATGTGCTGATGTAGAAATGTTCATGTCCTTCTGTTTAATTTATTTTTTTATTGTTTTACTGCGTATTTTTTTGTATGATTTGTTGTATTTGTTGTATTTTTAATTGTGTGATTGGCCAAGGCTCGGATGTAAATGCGATTTTTTAAATGTCAATGACGCTTCCTGGTTAAAAAAGGTTCAAATGAATATATAATGCTTCCAAAATATGCATCTGGCAGAGGACGTCACAGGTTCTCTGATTAGTTACCCAACACCCACTGAATCAGCGGTGACCCTTGAATGTAATATTCCTTCCCTATAAAGCTACATCATCGCCGCTCAATTTCACCACATTAAATCTGGCCTCCTTGGCCCCGTTATCAAATATATATTTACCGAGGGTAGCCCATAAAACCCTGTATTACTTTTCAAACTGTTATCCTACACCAGGTATAGTAGGAGTCATTTAATGGGTCATATTAAATGGCCAATTGAGGTGTAACATGCTATGGTTTTATTTCGGTTGTAAGTGATGGTGACACATGAGAGCATAAACTCACAGACCGTTAAATGAACCCATGAATTAATTTTATGTACGCACATGTGTGTGGACATGTGTGGCACTAAACGACTCCATCTTTAGAGGCCGCTCATTTGCCTGTGCTGTTAACCAGTGTGCGTATGCACAGCTGAGAAGTCCAGATCCGGGTGGTAAAATAATGTAGTGTACGTAGAATTTTAACAAATACATTAAAATCTTATGAACTCCCTCTGTTCTCCTGCGCGAACTGTGGCGATAGAATCGCGAACAATCGGAGCAGCCGCGAAGTAGTCACCCGAGGAAGGGAGTGAATAAATGGCTTAGGGTAGATCCAAGAGGGGAATCGAAAAAAAACGCTTTATTAATGTTTCCCGAATCCAAACCTTTCATCTATGCAATGTCAGGACTTGTATCTTATGCTGACCAGTAGTTGTGTGTTCCCCTTCTGCACAAACCGAACTCCCAATTGGTCTTTTTTTAGCTTGTGGAAAAAACTATGATGTGGAGCTGGAGCCCAGGAACCAGAACCTGAAGAAAACCAGCTGTAATCATCCTGTTCCTGAGAGGGTGACAGGACAAAGACCAGACTGGTTGATCACTTTCATTAATTTGATTTGATTAGCAACACAAATTCATAACAATTGGGTTCAACTATTATATTTTTCCATTGTATTTGTTTATATATTGTTTTGTTTTTCTGTCGGCATTTTCTAAAATGAAATCAAAAATACATCGTACCTCTTCGACATGCATCTATTCTCTTTGGGGTTGATACAACCTTTCCTGCAGGAAACTTCAGAGACGTCTAGAGGCCTGGCTGTTGGTCACATACGACTTCACCTCCGCCCCTGCAGTCTGACATCCACCACGGTTCCACTGGAGAGAGAGACGGAGAACGTAGAGAAGAGAGAGCGAGCGAAGAGAAGAGAGGGAGAACGTAGAGAAGAGAGGGAGAGCGAAGAAAAGAGACGGAGAACGTAGAGAAGAGAGGGAGAACGTAGAGAAGAGAGGGAGAACGTGGAGAAGAGAGGGAGAGGAAAGAGTAGAGAGGGAGAACGTAGAGAAGAGAGGGAGAACGTAGAGAAGAGAGGGAGAACGTAGAGAAGAGAGGGAGAACGTAGAGAAGAGAGGGAGAGCAAAGAGTAGAGAGGGAGAACGTGGAGAAGAGAGGGAGAGTAAAGAGTAGAGAGGGAGAACGTAGAGAAGAGAGGGAGAACGTAGAGAAGAGAGGGAGAACGTAGAGAAGAGAGGGAGAACGTAGAGAAGAGAGGGAGAGTAAAGAGTAGAGAGGGAGAACGTAGAGAAGAGAGGGAGAACGTAGAGAAGAGAGGGAGAACGTAGAGAAGAGAGGGAGAACGTAGAGAAGAGACGGAGAACGTAGAGAAGAGAGGGAGAGCGTAGAGAAGAGAGGGAGAACGTAGAGAAGAGACGGAGAACGTAGAGAAGAGACGGAGAACGTAGAGAAGAGAGGGAGAGCGTAGAGAAGAGAGGGAGAACGTAGAGAAGAGAGGGAGAGCGTAGAGAAGAGAGGGAGAACGTAGAGAAGAGAGGGAGAACGTAGAGAAGAGACGGAGAACGTAGAGAAGAGAGGGAGAGCGTAGAGAAGAGAGGGAGAACGTAGAGAAGAGAGGGAGAGCGAAGAGGAAAAGAAGCCAGGAAAGGAAGAAGTGACTACGTCTCTTATATCTTACCAAGAATTAAGCATCTTTTAATCCCCATCATGCACACAGACACACACACACACACACACATACACACACACACAAAACCGGAACAGGATACGCAAAACCAGAAAGCCTAATGGGCAACCACTTCCTCATGGGGCACCTCCTTTGTTTGTGGATGTGCACATGAAGTATACAAAACGTTGTTAGTTCCCATATGAGCACGGATGTATTACACCCCCACAGAAAACAAAACAGGCATGTATGAAGAAGAAGTCATAATTATACACGAGCAGGAAGAATGCAAGATGCAAAAGCACAGAATGAGAAGATAGCCTGCAAGCTAATTCCATTTCTTTTTCATAACAGAGCCTGTATTTGAAATGACAGATAATTTGATCCCCTGTGTTGATATATATACCATCTCCTACCAAATTATGGGCCTGAAAACCTTTTGGAGACAAAGCTCCCTCTAGTGTCAGAAATATACAACCCACCTTTCCCAAAATCAATCCAGTTCCTCTTTGCAGCAAGCTCTACCTACATGTGGGTACATCGTTTGAAAATGATCAATGAAATAGGTTTGTGTTATCGCGTTAACACGAACGATGTACGGCCACAACGACTATCACAATTATAGCATCCCCGACTTTAAAGGGGTTTTATGACCTTCAAACATTTAACGGCTATTGTCTTCACCAAAAACAGAAAAAGACTCTCCTATTGGGCTTTAGGTCTAAAAGCTGACACGTAGTAGTTGACCTTGTGTATCTGAAATCCATCCCTCCATCATCTATAATCCCTTCTCCCAGCTGGCAGGAGGCCCTTTATACCTCGGCCATTATTTCATCACAGCGCCAGGATTCAAAAACGCCTAAATAAAAACAAACGCGACAAAGAAATAGTGTGGAAAACAGTGGAATTTGCTGTATGTATTTCTTTATGTGTGCATCTACTGTAATTAAATAAATATGATCTGGAAGAAAAAAAAATCTGGAAAGATTTCTGGATATTTCAGTTTCAATTATTTGTGTTTATTTGGAATTTCTCATCTTCCAGAGACCCAGAGGTCCATCGTGTCGAATACAAAAGAGACAGAAAAATGATATTTGATGAGTAAAGGTCTTTGTTTGTGAAGGGGGTTTGGGGGCCATGGCTTCATTTACTGGCTAACACCATCATGTATAGTAGACCAGGCTGATCCTCCTCTTATTGCCAGATTAAACTGATGGTAGCTTTAACGGTCACCTTTAGTTTATTCTCAAACATTTTGTATTTAGCTTTCCATAGAATGCTAAAAGGTATTCAGTGAGTTTTCTCTCACTAACTCTGTGCTCAGAACATAATCGCAAGTCATCAGCTCTAATCTCAACATCACCCTCAGCATCACCTGCCTTCCACCAGTAATGGTGTTAGGACAGAACCGGACCCGCCATATCCAAGCAAAAACCACAGATTTTGTAGTAGATGACGGTTTAGGCAGGAAGACTACCACTCTGCACACTCATGCTCAATCTTAATTTGCTACTTTGCGAGCCCCTTTACTTCATCACTGCCCTGTCTCTACAGAACCGCAGAATTTTATTTCATCAGCCTCATCAGTCTCAGTACACTCATCAGCCGCCACCACCAGCAGCAGCTGGTTGTCTTGCTGCTGCTCGTTGCAAGTCCTCCTCAATCCCCTCTATAAGCTGGTGGCCTGGTGAGGAACCAGGGAGTCTAGTCACATCATCCACTCCAGTATCAGTATCAAGACTTCAAACACAACACCCTGCAGCAGTCATTGTTATTTGTGGAGACCCACGCCACACTGAACCATTCACTTTCTGACTTTTATCCGCCTGTGATTTCCCCCCACCAGAAAGAACAAGACAATAGACCTCCTGTATGCAAATGTCAGAGAGAGGCATCCCGAGCCTCTCCCTTCCCCCACAGGGACAATCTGATCAAAGCCGGAGCTTGCTTCAGCCACAGAACACGCCACGTGTATGAGGGCAACCCAGAACCACCCCATCAATCAGGAAATGCTCACCTGAGACTTGGGAGGCCCTCAGGGACTGCTGTGAGCGAGATACCTGGAGTGATCCACAGGGACCCGAGGATATCAAGAGAGTAAGAGACACACGATTATGAGATATGTTCTAGTTTTAGTCTCATACTGTAAGAATAACTCATACTGGAAGAATAAACCGTGTGCCATGTAAAGCCGAAGCACCAAGCACAGACATTGGGACAGATTCTGGACTTTCTCAATTTATAGTTGAGATGCCGGATGTTTTTTTCCAATCCCAGATGATGTGGCTGAGGATGATTCACCTGATGATCAAAGCTTTACAAACCTTCTTGTTTGCTGCTGCCTTTTATTATATCTTTAAATTCTAAAACGATTTTCGTTTTTATCTTTCCTATGAAAACACTGAATCATGTCTGAGAGGGAAAGGGCTTAAACAGTTGATTTTCTTCTAGTCTAGCTCTTTTCTAGCTTTTATATAATCTGTCTTAATGCTTTTATCACTGTTTTAAATAGGTCTTAGTGTTCTTTTGCACTTAAAATTGCCCTGTTGATGAAATGTGCGTTATAAATAAAGTTGCCTTGCCTTGATGAAGGACTTACAGGTCCCTGAGAAGAAGCCGTGCTTTGCAAGTTGACAGGAAGAAGACTCCATTGGGGGATATTCTACCAATTATATGAACTGACTTTGTTGTTTTGACAGTACGGGACTTACCGGGTCCCAAAGGAGGGCGGTACATGGAAGTTTTCCATTCTATACATCTAAAATCACATACGGTTGATTCTCACTGTGTTTTACACGTAGCGCAGAAACGTAGCGTGTCAGACTCAAGGACTCAAACTGACTCGCAGCCTGAAAAGTCGACTCTATTCACAGACACTGATGGCGATCTTCACTCAATGAAACCAACACACTGCCTGTTATTTACCCTGATGGAAGTGATTCTGTTTGGCCACTTGAGGGCAGGAGAAACAAGTTGTGAAAACAACATATGACACACAAATCTTTGGAGGTCATGTGGTAAATATATCAGGAAGCAGATGCACATCCGTCCAAATCACTACAAGTCAGTAATAATAAAGAGTATTATTGTGAAGTTGGGTTTATGTCACCTGGTGACTGGTCCAACATTGTTTTGGTCTCTAAAAAAACCTCTTACAGACGTTTCTGGCTCTTTTTCTGAAAGATGCTTCACTTTCTTCACCAGCCATTCTTATACTATTTTTTTCCCGGTATATAGTCGTGATCAGGTAGAACCCAGTAGGTTGTAGAGTCTCCTGGTACTGGTACTTTTCTGGTGTCATTTGGATTAAGAGTCTTGTGGAGATAAGCCGAAACTAAAGTGTGCAGTGAAAACCGTGGAGGCCGCTCATCTGTCAGAAGGAATTCTCACTAGAATCCTTAATTCTGGAACAAGGACATCCCGCACACTGACCAAAATTGCGACTGCTGAGTTCCCACCCAACCCAAAATGACAGCCCAGAGAACCCAACCTATGGTCGATTGAGTAAACAAACACACAAATAATTCTGGAATGAGTTTTAAACAGCGATGGACGACACGATGCATCCGCCTGCTCTGAACTTCCGAGCGCCAGTAAACCCAAAAGTGGAGTCAGCCACAGTATTAAGATATGCTTTTTATGTCTACAGTGCAATTATGAGCAAAATGAGATGTAAAAAAATGTTGTTATTGTCTGTACCCATCATCTTCCACTCAAATTATTCAGTAAAATGTAACCTCAAATTTACTTTCGTAAATTATAATTGAATATTACATTCGTAATATTCAATTAAATAGTCAATTCAATATTCAATGGTGATTCTTAGAACAAAACAATCAGAGTCCTTCTGCCACAATAACAGGCCTGACTCTCCTTCTGTAGTTTGTGACGAGATTTCTGAACACATAGACAAGTTCTGAGACCATTCCTGCGTACAGAAAAAGAAAACCTCTTGACTCTAAAATAAAAGTCATTTCTGCATTAAGCAGCTTAGCTGGGGGAATAAATGACCTGGAATAACGGTTTGTTCACCGCACTTTGTAACGTCGGCCTGAAGGCATCAGAGAGAATTCCGTGGAAAGAACGTGATCTGATTGGCTGAAAATCTGCTGGTATTAGATGAGGTCCATGGAAAGTTGTCTTTTAACAAGATGTCCAGTCCCTATGGAAGAAAAACAGCCTCACTTGGAAAGACTTTTGTCAGTCGAACCATCCCCCTCACAGAGTGTGGAGTCAGTTTGCAGACACGTCCTCTTCCAGGTGGATCCAGTCCCTTTAAAATTCTTAATCGATGATCCAACGGTTCTAACTGACATTTTGAACTGCTGAGAGATTTTTTTTGTATCCATTGACAGATTTGTGCATTCCTACATCATTGATGTGTTCTGTGATCTTTACCATTGTGAAAAAGATCAAACAGAGTTAGACCGGTGTCCCCTCATATTTACACCCCAGTAAAACAGGAAGTCATTGTTCAGCACTTCACATCCCAGGTGAACCTAAAAATATGAAATAGGACAGGAAGTTACCTCTTAATCACAGGATGTCCTTGTGGTGGCAAATATTGTCAGAGAAAAATATTTGTTTACGTTAAGAATGTGATTTTTCTTTTGATTATATTAATTGAGTTAGAGGTTCGAAATTTTGCAAATAATTTGAAATAAAAATCATGGTTGTAGACAATCAAGACGTTTTCCTGCGTCTCATTATATGCATTTTTATAAAGGGTGAAAGAAGATCTGGAGGCCGCTGTACGCATGTACGCTACACACAAAAACATCAAACTGTCCCTTTACAGATTCACCTTCTTTCATTTCATGCAGTTACAAGCTGAGCAGAAACCCCTAGTTATCTTTTTTTTGAAAGACCCTGCTATGATCCAGACAAGCATTACACTTAACTGAATCCTCCCTGTGTGCCAAGAGACTATCGAAATATTAATCCGGCTCTTGGTCAGAGCACGCCGACAGTCTCTTTTATGAGGTAGTGTACCCACAGAGCCTTTCAGAGCAAGGCTTTAGAACAATAGAGGTTGTTTCCTGGAGCCTCTGAAGCAAATAAATTCTGCCCGTAGGGACCTTTGAAGGGCACATGGCGTTCTCACCAAGCTCCAGTAACTTCTCAGCAGCAGATAAGTGTTAAATTCTAATGCACTGAATCCCTGCTGCGTGCTGCCATGGAATATCCCCACATAAAAGGAACACGGGGTTCAAAGGAAATGTAATAGTATTAAGAGAGCTACTGTACAAATCAGTGCTGGAACAGGTGTGGAAGAAAGATACTACGAGAAAGAAGCAACGTCCAGACGTTTGGGGCAAGTCTGTAGGCCTGTGGTGAGCTAATCCTGACCAGACCTGCCTCGTCTGTCTCCAACCAGCGACACCTCATAACACTGACGTGTGTGCGTGTTTAAATATGTGTGCAGGAGGAGGTAGAGGGACCGGTCCGCTTCATGTTACTCATAAAAAAGGAGACATTCAGGAGAGTTACCGTGCGTGTGTGCGCGTGTCTTTGTGTGTGTGTGTGTGTGTGTGTATGTGTGTCTGTGTGTGCGTGTGTGTGTATGTGTGTCTGTGTGTTTCTGTGTGTGTGTTTTTGCATGTGTGTGTCATGTGCATTTGAGTGTAATTGTGTGTGTCATATGCATGTGTGTGTGTGCGTGTGTATGTGTGTGTGTGCACGTGTGTGTGTGCTTGTGTGCGTGTGTGTAATGTGTTTGCAAGTGTGTGTTTGTGTGTGTGTGTGTTTTTTGTGTGTGCGTGGGGTCTCTGTGTGTGCGCATGTGTGTCATATTCATGTATATGTGTGTGTGTGTGTGTGTGTGTCATTTGCATGTGAGAATAATTGTGTGTTCATGAGTGTGTGTGTCTATGTGCATGTGTGTGTTTGCATGTGTGTGCACGTGTGTCATATGCATGTGTGTGCGTGTGTTTGTGTGTGTGTGTCTGTGTGTGTGTGTGTGTGTGCGTGTGTGTGTGTGTGTGCGTGTGTGTTTGTGTGTGTGCGTGTGTTTGTGTGTGTGTGTGTGTGTGTGTGTGTGCGTGTGTTTGTGTGTGTGCGTGTGTTTGTGTGTGTGTGTGTGTGTGTGTGGGTATCACTGCTAAGGATGTTTTTTTGCCGGCTGAGGGCAGTTTTATCTTTGAAGCCTCTGTGAGCAGGATTGGAGCATTATGGACTCCTCATTATTATATCCTCATGTCGATGGTCACCTGCCAATCATTTCTCTTTGCCCCTCTCAGAATTCAAAGATTTGGTCTTAAGGCTGGAGTAACATCCTCAAATATACGACTTACTATTTTAGTAGAATTCTATTATCAGAACGTCCCCAAGAAAACATGCAGGAGGTCAGGTTATTATTTTATTTTTGTCTGAGTAATGTTTGTAGATCTGTGGCTCAATCAATCTTGTGTTTAAAGGAATAGTTCCCACAAAAATCAAAAACCATTTGCAGTTTGAAGCAAAAGCGAAGTTATTCAACCCTCACTGTATATCACGTTTAGTACCAAAGATAGCCTTTATCAGCTGATTCCTAAAACAGTTTAACACCAGTAGAGTTTAAGTAGCTCATAGGAACACATTTTAAAGTTCTGTTATTTTTATAGATTACCGTTGTCTCAAAATGACTGTTTACGAATCGGGATTTTGCTCAAACTGCATTTCCTCATTTCTTATTTATGTTTCTCTTGAAATATGGAATCAGATCTCAATGAAAACTACCATGCTAGAATAAAGACTAACTTCAATGTGCAAAGACGTTCTTTTTCCATAGCTTATGGTTTCGTTGTGGGGGGCAGATTAAAGGGTTAAAATGTGTGTTTGTTTTGGTCATATAGGATTTAAACACTTTCATTTGTGTGTGTGTGTGTCTGTGTGTGTGTGTGTGTATCTGTGTATGTGTGTGTGTGTGTGTGTTAAGATGTGTTATAGGGGGGCTTTCTACCATATGGGCTGTTTTACGGTGTGACCCAGTGGATTACATTAGTGGGTGACAGATACCCCTTTTCCACCGAGCTGGTTCCAAGGCTAGTCCGGAGCCAGAGCCTGACTTAGCACCAGCTCTGCTCTAGAGCCAAGAACACATTACGTTGTACGTTACGTAACCCACTTTTCCAACAAAAATAACCTGGTGCTACGTCGGTGCTGGTGCTAGTGCCAGCGCCTCGTTGGTTCAACCCGCGTACCTCCTAAGAACCTGTTTGCTATTCCATTGGCCAGGAGCCAAGTCACGGCGTTATCGGAGAAGCAAATTGGCAGGAATCTCGTATGCAGAACATTGTTTCTTCAATCACTTCATAACTCCTTTCTCCACACGAGGCAGACTTCTGAGCGGCGACAAATGGAAATGGTAAATACCACGGCGGGGAGAACAGCAGCAAACATATTCACACACAAACATGTGTGTAAATGTTTACCCATAAACATGGCCTCAGTTTTCTCTCTACTTCTTTCTCCCACGCTTTCCCTTCCACACCTTATGAACGTCGTCTCTACTCCAACACTGCACCAAGATAGTTGAGAGATCGCAAATGCTTGAAACAAGGGCCTTTGGGAAGATAGGGAATATTCAGAGTCAGCCTAAAATCACCTGTCTGTGGTAAACCAGCAAAATAAACTAGACAGAATAAAAGATATTCAGAGGGAAAAGTGCTTCGAAGTCATATTCAAAGCTTTTATCGTCAAATGCACACTTAAAAAGAAGTTTCCCTGTGCAATAAAAATTCGTTTTTTGCCTTCCACTCTGAATGTCGTTCAGCCATAAACACAAGAGTGAAATTGAAGAAAAGAAAAATATGAAATATAAAAAAAGTCAGTCAGAAATCTGGGGATTTTTCCTTAATGCATAAATCGAAACAAAAAAAAAGGTGCAACTGTATAATATTATTGAATTATGCCCACTAAGTTTGGTAGTGCTAGCCCGGGTTGTTTTCCAGATACATAAATAATAGATAAATAACATTACAGAGAAATATAGACTTTGCTGAGAATTCAAATTTACATACACAACTTTTTTATTCTGGTTAATATGTGCGGTTTTGAATAAATACTACATAAACAAGGGTTTATTTTCCCCTAGAAAGGTTTTTAAAAACATCACAGTGTTTTCAATGTGGAGAAAAATCGGTAGACGGTAAACCTTGACGGCAAAGTTCTTTATAAAATATTCAATATTGACTTTCTTCACGAAAAATGTCGTCCTAGTTATATTTAAGTTTTCCATTGCACATAATACATTAAGTGTCTTAGAACGACATAAGTCATGAGTTCGTATTATTGTATAGACATAAATCTTACTTTCACTTTCTTGTTTGTGACAGTAAAGGATTTTTTACCTCAATTCTATCAACTCTTTATATTTTCACAGTAAAATTGTGTGTTTTCCTCATATTATGAAATTGCAACTAGGCTTAAGCTATTTGCAGCAAGGGTATATCCCCCCAAAAAGCCCCCAATCCACTGCGTCATACAGCCATAAACCTGATTGACGTCTCAAATTAAATGTGACTCATTTAAAAACCTCAAACAGCCCATATTGACGCGACCTAGATATTTTCTATGAAGTCAGCAATATGGTCTCGGATCACATCCCATAGTGACTCAACAATGAAAATGAACACAGTTAACAATTTCTCTGAGCTCAGTCATAAAACAAGACAGATTTCATGAGGCAGTTTATACCAGCTAAATTTAGACGCAATTGGATTAAATGTCGGGAAATTAGTGATGAGGAAAATGTATTTTCCACAAAAGGTTCCCCTTAGTGAGTAAAATACAAACTAATATAGTCAAAATTAGAGTAAAATATGACACATCTGGTAAAGTCAATACATATGCGATACATGTTTTGACTTAGTTGGACAAACAGTTAGGAAACTCCAAAAAGCTGGTTTCTTCGTTTGAAAACATAAAACCCCCCCTAGTGGGTCAAATATGACATATAGAAGATAGATCTCTTTAATTTGGTTCATATTCATCAAATTCGGACTAAATCGGAACAACGGTTGAGCAATTATTTCCCTAAAACATCTGGAGCTAAAGCTCCCCCTAGTGTTAAAACTATGCAACTGACCTTTCCCAAAATGAATCCATTTTTTTCTGCATTAGCAAGGATTCTATCATTTTAGGACTTTATGTCGTCTCTTGATGTTGATGAAAATCTTCTCGGGAGTTATTACATTTTGAATTCTCCGGCCTTTTGCTGCTGCTATTTGACTTTTGTTTACTGTAATTATGACAAGTCCCTGAGTGAGTTTGAGGCCTCGTACTGACCAAAGGAAATAAAAAAAAAAACAGGAGAGAAGAGGAGAGGAGAGGAGAGGAGAGGAGAGGAGAGGAGAGGAGAGGAGAGGAGAGGAGATGAGAGGAGAGGAGAGGAGAGGAGAGGAGAGGAGAGGAGAGGAGAGGAGAGGAGAGGAGAGGAGAGGAGAGGAGAGGAGAGGAGAGGAGAGGAGAAGAGAGGAGAGGAGAGGAGAGGAGAGGAGAGGAGAGGAGAGGAGAGGAGAGGAGAGGAGAGGAGAGGGGGAGTAGGGTGAAGTCTGTTGGAGCTGAGTGGGGTGAAGGGAAGGGGGTATGTTTACCTCTGTTCTCTTGGGGCACTGCTTTAGGGGGAGTGTGGGAGGGGGGTGGGGGGGTTCAGTTGTTCTTTCTCAGGGGGCTGTGGGAGTTTTAGGGAGCACTCTGGGAAGGAGTAGTGGGGGTTAAAAAAAAATCAAATATTTTGTGGAGGTGAGGGTTGTGTTGTTCTAATCTGCCTTCCTCTCCCAAGGCAAGATTTCAATAAAGCATCATGGAATAAATGTTTGCGGTGGACAAGAAATCCTCGACTGCTAACTGTGTGTGTTCACCTCTTCCTCACAAAATCCTGCAATTCCTCCGTCACTATTTACGAGACATTCACACTCGACACAGCCGCTGGTGTACTTTTTCCAATATAGGAGTTTGTTAAAACTCCTATATATACCGCAAGGGTATATCAATGAAAAGCCACCATCCCCTGCATTGTACAAGTAATTCCCCCGATAGAACACGTCTAATTAACCCGTGAAGTTATTTAAAAAACAGTATTTTTCCTCCAAGGTTGAAAATATGAAGTATTAGACCAAATTATGATTTAAGCAATTATGTGTTTTACCAAAGAACTGTGTTTTTCGTTTAAAAAAAAAGAAGAGCTTACTTTTGTGATTAAAATATGAACAATTGCCTGACTTTGATAATTAAGATTCCAGGCTAAAAGAGCAGATTTAGCCAATTAAGGATTTATTTTTTACTTTGTGCTGTTTGTAGGAAAAGTTACAACAGTTCATGGAAAAACTCTCTTATCACTGATTCGTAAACTTCATTTCACTCAATCCAAATGAAATTCATTTAAAAAAAAAAAACTAACAAATTAAAACCAGCCCACACCTCGGATAACCTCCGTAACCCTCCCCACAACTCCTCTCCCCTCAAACTCTGCCGTACACACACACACACACACACACACACACCAAAGGCCCCTGCCAACAAAGAGAGGGGGCAGCAGAGGAGTGAGAGAGGCAAAGAAAGGGAGAAAAGGGAAAATGAACGCTTGACTAATTCTTGTATTCAAAATCGGTACTCCCTGCCCATGTGTGTGTGTGTGTGTATGTGTGTAAGTGCATGCATGCATGCGTGTGTGTGTGTGTGTGTGTGTGTGTGTGTGCATGTGTGTAAGTGCACGCATGCATGCGTGTGTGTGTGTGTGTGTGTGTGTGTGTGTGTGTGTGTGTGTGTGTGTGTGTGTGTGTGTGTGTGTGTGTGTGTGTGTGTGTGTGTGTGTGTTTGTGTCAGTTGGATGGAAAGAAAACTGGCACACTCTAACCTTGACATTCTAGCATCATGGGGCGATGAATTAGAATGACCACAATGCACTTGGGAGGGAGGGAGCGTGGAGGAGGGACGAGAGGAGATGATGAGAAGGGGCGAGCAAGGTTTAAATGGTGAAGGAGTCGCGAGATCGGTTCATCTGTGTGTGTGTGCGTGTGTGTCTGTGTGGGTCTGTGTGTGTGTGTGTGTGTGTGTGTGTGTGCGTGTGTATGTGTGTGTCTGTGTGTGTGTGTGTCTGTGTGTCTGTATGTGTGTGTGTCTGTGTGTCTGTGTGTGTGTGTGTATGTCTGTGTGTGTGAATCAGCAGCAGCAGGAGGGAACAGGATCGCTGCTCTAAACATCCTGATGGTTATTTAAAGGCCGTGGGGTCTGTGCTGGATGGATGTTGTTTTCTTTCAATCAGGGATCGGTGTGGGATGCTCTCATAAACACTCTGCTCTGCTGCTTTCAGGGAGGAACACAGGCAGACAGTGTGACTGCGTGGGGCTTCCTCCGTGTCTGGAGCCGCTGTGAAACTTCTCCAGGCTTCTGACATATACGCTACTTTGTGACTCAAAGGGCTCGACGCTGTAAAACAGATGTAAGACTAACATTCTGCTCATTTGGGATTCACCCAGCCTTGAATCCATTCCAGATTTCTTACCTGCAGTATGTCGCCCAAAAAGCACATCCCTCGTCTACGGCCTCCTACGTTGCGACACGAGATTGCTCGCACGCAGCAGGATAGCTTCTTTTTTTTTTAGCGCTGATGTGAGCCGTGACATTTTTCGGTCGCTCCGCCGCTTGCCGGCTCATTATTTCTGGTCATGACATCAGCAACGCCTTCGAGCTCCCAAAGCAGGAACTATGTAAGTCGTATTAAAGATGCACTGTTCTCATTAAACTAAATGATGTCTTTGAACACCTAATACCGTTTTTAAGAACCCTCTGAGAAAAGCTGCGAGGACTAAACTGTTTAAGATGTTTTTATTACCGTCAGACAAAGATGTCTTACATTCCTCCACAGGTACATTCTAGGAGACGATGTGAATTATATTTTTAATATCAGCAGACAGTCTCAAGTATTCAGAATCAGCACAAAGGAGAAGAAAATATTTTACATATCAGGCCTTCAAGGCAGAGACTGAGCCTCCCTGGGTTGTTTTCTCTTTTTTTTTACCCCCGGAGTGAAATATTCATGCTTGCACTTTTAAATGATAAATAATCAATACAGCACACATCACACAGACATGTGCTGCAGCTCAGCTGCCCTTTTGTTTCATATCAAAAGATGCTGAAGAGGCTTTGGAGGCAAAACATTCAACATTAGAATTCCAGCTCTCAGCGGCTCACGGCTGTTCAGGAGAAAAATGTCTGCGCATTGTTATATTAGAACGCATATATATATATATATATATATATACATACATATATATATACATATATATATGTATGTATGTATAAAAGGCCCCACTATTGAGTGAAATGAGACAAATACAAGATAGATCTCCTTGATTTCATTCATACGCTCCCAATTTGGCTTAAATCGGATCAACAGTTGAGAAATGATAGCTCCCTCTTGTGGTAGAAAAATACAACCAACCATTCCCAAAGTCAATCCAGTTCTTCCTCGCACTCTGGTCTACGAAAATCTGAGATTTGAAAATGATCCGTGATGTTTTTTGAGTTATCGCATTGACACGAAGAATCTGCGGCGGCGTTGATGATGGTTCCATAATATTCCAGAACTTTTGGGAATATTATGACGGATCCAGAATCAAACCTTCCCAAAGTCAAAACATAACGAAAGAAAAGAAATTCTCAACTTCTGGAAGTGCGTAATCTTAATTCCCAGATACTGCATTTGAGTTATTGATCATGCTGAAACGTTTCTGGACAATCGACCTGATGCTGCAGAATTCAGCCTTCAACGATTCTAAGATAAGATAAGATAAGATAAGATAAGATAAGATAAGATAAGATAAGATAAGATAAGGTAAGATAAGATAAGATGAGATAAACTTTTATTAGTCCTACAACGGGGGAAATTGCGGGAATACAGCAGCAAAGAGTTCACAGATCAATATAACAGAATAAAAATGCAAATATAAATAAGAATATTAATCTATACTAGGGTATTAAACCATAATATAAATATTATACTGTACATGAAATATTAAACCATAATATAATACCTTTATATATGTTATATATGTAATATAACACTATAAAGGAAATAAAATATTAGAATTATTATAACTATTATAGTATAATAAATATTATACTATTATAAATGATGTTAAATGAAATTAAATGTGAAGTTTGAAATGTGGACATGTTGAATATTATACTGTCCCATAGTGCGAAGTGCAAGTGAGGCGTGTGTGTGTAGAATCATTTTTTTACTCTGCACTGAAAGCGGTGTGTGTGTGTGTGTGTGTGTGTGTGTTGACAGTGTCTGTCTGGTTGACACCACCAGTTCCTTGGTCTTACTGGAGGTGGTTCCGCTGGTACCAGTGCACAAAGTCCTGCGTCAGTCCTCTGTACTCCTTGTCCTCCCCGTCTGTGATGAGACCGACGATTACAGAGTCATCAGAGAAGTTCTGCAGGAGACACGTGGGTGAGTTGTAGGAGAAGTCAGCAGTGTAGAGGGTGAAGAGGAACGGAGCCGGGACCGGTCCCTCCGGGCCCCCGTACTGCAGACATTCTATATTCTATAAACTGTATTAGTATTATATTTTTTTTATATGTCATTTAGTAGTTTTGCATTACCTCACCACGGAGAATTATTGAAGCTGTAAAACAAGAGTACTTTTATTGATTCATTCCAGATCCTGAGGGCTGCTGGCCCTGTAACATACGGTATGTAGTGTGTGTGTGAAGTATTTCATACACACACATATCTCTGCTACGCAGATACTGAAGTCATGGCACCCAAAGGTTACCCATAGAGTCAGAGAGGGGAGGTCTCCTCTGACGACATGGGTGCTCCATTATTCCCACCATCTTTCCAATCGTCATGACAAGCACACACATGCACACACACATACAACCACACATGCACGGAGACATGAAAACGCACATGCACACACATACATACACAGACGCACACACATGCAAACACAGGCACACATACACACACACAGGCACACATACACACACACAGGCACACACAGATGCACACACACACACACACATGATAAATCTCCTAGGACCATGAAAGGAAGGAAGTGGGTATGACTCCCTATGAGTTTCGTTGTGAGCTCTCTGCTCATGACGGCTGCTGCAGAGAAACTCATGTTTGACTCTTGACTCCAGCAGGTTACCTGCTAGATGGACCTGCAAGATTGTTGAAATCTAGAGGAATTTATTATAGCGGATGGAAAATAACAGGAAGAGCTCACAGGATGGGTTGTGGGAAATGGGGCTGGTGAACGTGCAGACTCACATTGCCTCCATCGGAGCAGCAGCCTCCTCCGCTCCTTTCTCCTCCTGATCGACCAGAACTATTGATGCACCGCGTGTCGGAAGGCTGACTCAATAAACAAGGGGAAATGCTTTTTGAGGGGAGAGTGACTGAACAAAAGCTTGTGCCCATATGCCTTCGGTCTTTCCGTTCAAATCTTCACCTGCTGGTGTGTTTTTGTGCAGTTTGCATGCACTCACGTGTCGACCCACACATTTCTTCCTCTCTCTCTCTCCCTCTGAATTGAATCTTTCTCTTTCCCCTTCTTTCTCTCGTCCCCTCTGTCCTCTCTGCAGACTTGCAGGGCTGACTCGTTAATGTTTAATGCTCACTCAGGAAGCAGACCCACTTAGTTGGGCTCGCGCGCGCACGCACGCACCCACACACACTCTCCTACTATATCCCCCTAGCGACGCCATCCTCATTACCAGCCTGAGATTTGACCTTACACCCCTCGACCAGATGGTTGATGTTTTCATTCTGGAGGGAGATGGAATGAACCAGGAGGCACCAGAGGACGGGGAGAGGAGGACAAGTGTGTTTGAGGATGATGGGGATGTTTGTGTACCAGTGGGGGAGGGGGGGTCAAGTAGAACGATTGCTGAATCAGGGATGGTCATTATATATTTATATTCCGTGTAAAGACCTTCCCAGGATGCCAAACTGATACTCTGAATATCCTGACCAAAACAGAGGGAGGAAACTGCTTGATCATCAGGATAGTTTTCTGACTCCCTAGAAGTGTAAACAAGGAATTCTTGGATTACTAACTCCTGGAGTCGGACCAGTATAAACGCCCCTTACAGGAACTAATTTCCCCCACTGGTCTTTGGACTTTGCTGACTGCAGAAACGGAGACAAAGTCCAGATCAGGCTGCAGATCTTTGCCACTTTGCACATCAAAAGGTTCCACAAATCACACAGCATGAAGGAAAAGCAACGTCCGTTGAGACTAAGCAGGCTTCCACGTGTGAGAGGTGGCATTGTGTGTGCGTGCGTGTGTGTGCGCCTGTGCGCGTGTGTGTGCGCCTGTGCGCGTGTGTGTGGGTGTGCGTGCGCCTGTGCGCGTGTGTGTGTGTGTGTGAGTTGTGAGAAAGAGATTAAGAGAGTGAGTGAAAGCAGAGATTTCTCAGGTCTGGTTGCACTTGATCACGTGTTCATGTACAGCTATCAGCATGCCAACGGCACCCTCAGGTGGTGATGGCTCCAACACCACCCATGATTCTGCTGCTCTAAGTTGGTACAGAGGCCAATACCGTTCATGGTCACGAAATAATTGGAGCAATAAGTCTCACTTCCCCCAGCTTTATGGGGAAAATGAAATAAATAAAGACGGGTAGACGGCTCCATGAATCATGATAGACTGGAGAAGTCGTGGTTTTCGTCTCCAGGACTCCATACATACTCTATTATACAACCCTCCTTTCTTGGATTAAGAACGAACATACAAGCATGAAACAAAACATGCACTCATATAGAGAAAGGTGGAGGAAACAGGTTAGGAGAGGGTCTCTTCTCAGAAGGAGTGGGTCTATAAACCCAAAGCGGGTGGCATGTAAAGATATTTCTCTCTAACGGCAGCAGGAGTGTGGACAGCACCACGGCGCCAAGTCGCCTCCGTAACAGAGGTGACAGCCTTCCAGAGAGATGCTGACAACGACACTCCATGTGTTTAGCTCGCCATCTGTCCCTCTACCTCCCCCATAGACCCCTCACCCGCCATTTCTACCACTTTACCCCCCCCCCATCCTCATACCGTCCCATCTGGGGTCATGTACCTCAAGCCCGACGAGAGAACGATGGAGCAATGGAGACAGCAGAAAGATTAGCTTTTTCCTTTCCCAGCCTTGCACTACACCTGTGTCTCATTTTATCCCGGCGACCAGACGAGTCAGAGGCCGCGGCCTGAGAGTCTGATGGTGTCATGACTCAGCGGGATCCGGAGGAAAAAGGCTTGAGCTCGGCTTGTATTAGAGCACGACCACAACTTTTGTTAAGTATGAGAGGAACGCTGACATCATCCGGTTCGAGTGTGTGTGTGTGCGTGCGTGCGTGTGCGTGCGTGTGTGTGCGAGTGTGTGTGTCGTCCTTTTTCTTTAATCAGAGAGTGAGTGGAGCAGAACAGAGTCTGAATCAGGGGCCTTTCCTGCCGCTCTGTCTGACTGTAGGCTGGCACTGCTGCCTCCTAAATACCCTCCTATAACCAGCTCCGCATGTTTCTCTGTCTCTACACGGAGGATGGATTACTGCAAGTATCTTTTCATCTCGCCGTAATCTTCTCCTCTCGGATTACCTCCAGAGGACCACCTGAATTCAGACGTATAAAGTCTGGATAAAAAAAAGAAGAAAAACACACACACACACACACACACACACACACACACAGTTTTCAGTGCAGAGTAAAAAAAGTGATTCTACCGTGACCCTGATTTCACACAGGAGGGGAGAAAAGGAGAAAAGAAGTCCATTTAAGCTTCTTTCTCCTTTACTCCTTCTTTATTTCATCAACTTAACTTTTATTTTATTTATTTATTTTTAAATCTTCGTCTTTCTTTATTTGTAAGTGTAGAAAATTAATTTAAAAACTGTAAAAGCACCTCCACTGATTTACCAACAGATACCGATTCTGTTATGTTCGATCAGCAGTAGCAGCCAAAGTGCAGATTCTCAGAACACAGAGAGTCGGTAGAAGGTTTAACAAAGACTTAAGTCCATAAGTTTTTTTAGAACCAAGAGTCTGAAGGACGGGTAACCTGATTTATACAGAACAGATCAACAACAGGGCAATTCAAAGTGGTCCACAACAAACAATCCAGAACATTGTGACAAAAGTTCAAAAGAAGATTAAGACACGGTTAAAATAAAAGTTACAAAAACTTCAAGAAAGATTCAGAAACTTACAAATAGTTTTAAAACATTAAGAAAGATTCTGGAATTTAAAAACAAGCTAAAACATAAAATCTAGAATAAAGGATAATCAACAGACCAAGCACTTTGACCTATGACATCATTTAGGGTTTTTTTTCTAGACAGTGCTCTAGAGGAAAGACAGAAAGAAGAATCATTTGAAAATGAAACAAAAGGTAAAAAAAGAAAGTTTTTTAAAAGAACTTCGAGTTTGGAGCGGTCCTGCAGTTTTCTGGGAGCTTGTTCCAAATATTTGGTGCATAAAAAACTGAACGCTGCTTCTCCATGTTTAGTTCTGAGTGTGGGGACACTGAGCAGAACCGATCCAGACGACCTGAGAGGTCTGGATGGTTCAGAACGTAGCAGAAGATCGGAGATGTTTTTTGGTGCAAAACTGTTTAGGGCTTTGTAGACCTGCAGCAGGATTTTGGAATCCATTCTCTGAGGGACAAGAAGCCGTCGTTCGTGTGTCGTCTGCGTGGTCGTGCTGAAGGACAGAAGAAGTTGGTCAGGGTGAATCAAGCAGCAGGATAAAAAAAACTCACAGAACCAGGATTCAAGGTCAGACATGTTACCGCTGAATGTAACGGATGACTGGACGACTACTGAGAGGAAAACCTGTGATTATATTCTGTGGAACCGGGTGCAGCTGATGACTAAAGGTGATGTAAGGAGAAGGAGGCGGGAACAATCTGGATGGTGATCTGGACAGCCACGCCCTGGAGACACACCTACAGACACACTCACAGACAGGAGGGAGGGACAGACAGGAACGTGGGGGGAAAAGGGAAGAACAGAGGAAACGTAAGGGAGGAAACTGCCAATCCTCCCAGATTCACTGCTTATTTAAAATCCTACTCACTAAACTTCAGACGGACCCACGCTGAAAACCTTTGTTTTTTCCATCTTCCAGATCTCAGGGATTTCTTTGAAGTCAAGGCGATGGATTAGTAAGAAATCGTGTCTTTTGCCCAGAGATTGCCACAGCTCCGGCATTCTTTAATAAAGAATAACTATAGGCCTCACGAATCCCCGAAAAATCCCCCAGTCCCCTGCAACGTACAATCTGTTGACAACCTCAAATGAAAAATGTTTAAGTTATGTCCAAAAAATACATTATTTTGTAAAAAAAAGAAAAAGAAAAAGAGAAAAAAAACTCCTCCTAGTGGGTAGAACATGAACTTTTAGAGTAGAACATGATATATGATATATACACAAAACATCTCCTCCAGCGGATTCACATGTACCAAATTTGGACTAGATCGGACCAATGGTTAGGAAATGAAGCTCCCCCTAGTTTTGCATAAATAATGATAAATAAATAAATGAGAGATATTCCCAATTTTATACACATAAAAGTCTGAAAGCTTGAAGCTCACCAATCAACAGCCTGACTCTAAACTGCTAACCTCTGACCCCAATTCCATTGTTCTCACTCAAATACCATTCTCAAATCATAGTTTTGCAAATCCCTGAATACAAATTGTATCCTTTAGCACTCTTTGTTCGCCTAGAATCCCTGGCCTTCAAATTACCAGTTGGTCTCACACATATTGCACCTGTTCAAACTCACCTGGAAGACTTTGGGGGGGATTATATGAGCTTCCAAAAGGCCACTCTGCTCAATGACTTGTTCGCCAACAACCCACTTTTTATAGCGCTCTACCTTCCATCATTTCCATCCCCTTTTCTGAATACAATAGAGGGATTCTTTCCAGCATGGTGGTGGAAAGTTACGATTGCGTGTGGCGAGCGTGTGGCACTACTCCAGGCAATGAAGGAGGCGTGTGATTACATCACACGCAAATGAATGCCAGGGATGGATCCGCCATGCCAGGCGTTTTTTTCTCCGTCGCTGCTTGGCTGGGGAGAACATCACAGCCCATGTGGACCAGGTCTACAGGCCTGACCAGACATCAGATCAATCTCGATGCATGTAAAGCATGCTACGCAATCAGGATAGTCTACTAAAGCAATGAGCCTATCTGAAAATATAAGATATCAAAAAGCTCAGATATTTATGTTAAAATGTAGTAAATGTACGTAAACGTATGTAAAAGGTTTCAAATATATATATACTAAAGCATTAATCAAGTATTTGTATGTTTAGTTCAATTAGCATTCACCTATCTATAATTATTCATATTATTTTACATGCATGAAAATCAGGGAATTATGTGGGGGTCTTTTGTTTGCTTTCCCCTCTTTCCTCTCACTTAAATGTTAATATTTAGCTTCCTTCTGTCTCGTCTCATGTCTTTCCCATTAGTCTTTGTTTTCCTCCTGCCTTTTACTCGAAGCCATCAGTCTCCTGGGGCCCGAAAGAAGAAAAAAAAAAACCTGCTTTCTCTCAGAGAGTTCTTTTTTCATGTTTGACTAATTTCCATACACAGAGAGAGTTCTTTTTTCATGTTTGACTAATTTCCATACACAGATATGAGTGTATATATTTAGGTTGAAAGTGAAGCACGTGCTTTGAAACTGCTCAGTTAAAGCCCTCAGCAGTTAGACCTCGGCTTTTTGTTGGTGTCTTCTGACACCTACTGGCCAGAAGTGGTATTACTTTACTCACGAGAGGAAAAAATCTCTTCATGATTCAAAGAGCTTTATTTTGCTATTTGCACTAGTACATATGGTAAAGTTACATAAGATCAATTCAGCAGCATGTAGATTGAAAAGGAGAATATTTACATAATATTTACTGTACACCTACTTTTAAAACAGACACGCTGTAAAATTCTCTTTAAACACGATTGAGACTTTAGTGCAATTCTCCTCTACTTTACCCTAGTGAGTGAAATATGAACAATCACAGTAAAATATGACAAATATCATATAGAGCACCTTGAAGCAGTTAATATGAGATCAATTTGGACTAAATCGGTACAACGGTTAGGAAGTGATGTTCAAAAAAACAGTGTTTTTCATTAAATAAAGCTCCCCCTAGTGGTAAAATATGCACTATTAGAGTAAAACATGATAACTACAACATAGATCTCCTTGAATCGATTCATATGCAGCAATTTTGGACTAAATCGAACCAACGGTTGAAAAAATTTGGGAGTTAAAGCTCCAATTAGTAGCGGAAATACAGGATGGATCTTCCCCAAAATCAGTTCAGTTCTTCCTCACACTAAGAGGGACGTAGAACAAAAACTTGAAAAGGATCCATGTTATGCTTTTTGAGTTGTAGCATTAACATGAAGGATCTGCGAGGCGGCGGGAGATGATTCCGTAATATCTCCAACTTCTCAGGGATACATTCATTAGGAGTTAATATTCCTACATCTGAAAATCTCTTCAAAACGCCACACATCCTAATTAATGCCTGCAGCGATTGCTCTTTGATTTAGCACTAATATCCTTTGAATAAGTGACTGGCTGAACTCTTTTATTTTCTGTTAAAGAGGAACCCATTTTCCATAACAAAAAAACAATTATAATCATTTCATCAGATGGAAAACAACCTATGGAGATAAAAACGAGGGTATTTTGAGTCTATTCAGGAGAAAATCAAAAAGACTGTGAGCTCATCTTAAGAATCCGTCACCATATAGTCGTTGTTGTGAATTATACATGTTAAGATTATTATTTATGGTGTTTGAATCCTGTTTCTAGGCTCATGTGGAATCTGCTCTGCAACCACTACAGGAACCAAAACATCCCCTCTGAGATTGAAGCAAACCAAAACTATCAACACTAAATAGGCTGAACGGGAAACACTGGTACACTTTCAGTACATGGCCGGAGCAAAATCCACATCTGACGTGTGCTTAGCAGTTTTCTAGCGGGTCACAACATTCCTGAAGCGGGTAAACAACCTGCAGACACCAGTAGTTACAGACGCCAGCTGTTGTGCACAGGCGGCCCCCGAGGGCCCTGGAATGTTGTCAAGCAGGACAGCAGTCAGGGATATTCATCACCCTGTCTCATGCAAAGCTTCTTACGTGGAGAGAGTTCCTTAAACTAATTTGACTGGCGGTGATACCAGGGAGAGTCAAGCCGGTGTATGTGCGCTGTAAAGATCTCTACGGATAAACGTGGTCGACTCTGGGTGGTGCTGTGTAAATAAATCTATTTCATTACACTGTTTGAACGCCGAATCAGTAACGTACAGAAGTAACACTCTATCAATGACATTTAAGTCACACTTGGATGTAGGGAGTTTTGAATAATATGAAGGAACGATTCCAATAAGCGGGCATGAAGTTACGGCCTGTGTGAGAAGTTGAGGAGGAAGAAGTAGAAAATAAATGATATCAGATAACAGCTAATGAGATTGTCATCTTAAGAATTCACGTTAATTATACATAGCACAGATGGTTGGGTGATGGATGGAGACGATATCTCCAGTATTGAAACTGTCTTTGTTCTTTTTTAAATATGGAGAGGATTCTAGGGGAAATGTGACTCGGTCAATTTAATTTTCTTGTTTCTTCTGAACACAAATGAGCCCAACCTCGTTAATGACATGGAAGAAAATACATTTTTCATGGGTACAATGATACAGTTTTATGCCTGTATGTTTAATCAATATAAGTGTATGTTTCTAGCAGCACATGCGTATAAACTAAAATGAATCTAACCCCAAAAAATGCTTTATTTCCATGAATTGTATGTCAAATATTCCATAGCATGCTCTTTTGTGCATTTATTACCTCTAATGCCCATTTAAAATGACCAGTTTAGCAAATTAAATAAGATGAAAGTGGGAATCAGTGCTGTGCTTGATTCCAGTTAATCAATGAACTACACGTTTTTTTAAAGAAAACATTAAATATCTGTCTTTTTCACGGGTTATAGAGTAGTTTATGTTCAGAAATGCGCTCTCTGGCGCACCGGAGGACCGATGTAACGTGGTGCTGCCTTCACGTGCTTTCGGAAATGTGGCACCTACACTCCAAAAATGAATCAATGCCTAGTTCAAGTTTAAATACTTGCATCTATTTGATTTTTATTTTAAGTAATCATATTTTGAAAATTTTATAGAATCGACACAAATCTCTTAATCTTGAAAACAATTAATTTTAATCATTAAAAAAATATGAACAAATATGTTAATAAGAAGGATCCAAGTTGTTAAAATTCAAGAGATTGGTTTGAATATAATTTGAAGAATGAATGTTTAAAAGGGGAAATGTATTTAAAATACTTTACTTTACAGGTTTATTAGAACTATTATTTGAATATAATTTTTACTATTTTCCTGCATGTTTTACCGACAAACATGCATCATATTAAGTTCATTGGTTTGTTTTGAGTGGATTTGTGTTGAATCATAATCATCCTTTATTAGAGGAAGAGTTTGACAACCCAGAACCTGACTTCCTTTTGGTTTTGGACTTGTGACTTACACGAGAGAACCGGAGAATTAAGTCTTTTCATGTAATCTTATCACATTGCTTCCCAATTTTCATATCCATAAAAGTAAGGGTCATAAAATTCAACCCTTTTAAGGTTCCATTAAAAAGAAAGCATAGTCCTACACTAGAACAATATCCACCTCATGTACAAAAAAGGCTGTGAAAACCTTACATTTGGGCTCGATTTTTAATATAATAACATCATTTTAAGACTTTCTATAATTTGTTTATACCCTGTGTTCAGTTTATAATTGTTTTTTCAAAAATTGTTCGTGTCCTATATTTTCTTGCTATTTTCTTTATTATTACTGTTTCCTTATTCTATTCCTGGTAAATTTTGTATTATTATTGAATACATTTTCATAACAAATCAAAGCAGTTTTTTATTGTGTTTATCGTGCGTTCTGTCATTATATGTGTTTTTAGACACACACCTGCCTTGAATACTGACTGAAGAGCATGACGGGTAATTAAAAAGTACATTTACTCAAGTAGTGTATTTGAATCTACTTCACTAAATTTCACTGACTGCTGAAGGGATTTTTTCAAACACTCTAATTGAAAAAGTGTTTTTGTAACAGTTGAGAAAAATAATCATTCGGAATATGCTAAATAAACCTTTTTATAACATTGGCTTCTCTGTAAATTGCATTGTTGCAAAGCTTGAATGCAAAACTGACTTTTCTGAGACGTGTGGTTCAGCAAAAAATTGTTAAAATCATCCCAACCACTATCAAAAGCCATAATGTAGACCTTAATACAGCAATAGCAATAATATAAATATAATAGTTAAACACCGAGGAGGAATTTTACTGCGCAATAAGACATTTTAGATAATTTAAGGGCATTCTGTTCATAATATAATAGTTTTGCTGAAGTAAGATTTTAACTGCAGTTCTTTTACTTGTAGTGGAGTATTTTCGCAGTGCAGTATGGGAAGTTTTAATCAAGTAAATGATCTAAATACTTCATCCAACACAGAGGAAAAGCAGTTATGTTGTAAAATACGTCAAAAGGGCTGCTCTGGTTTGAAGTGTGGCTTGATAGTGGAAATTACGAGCGGTGCATGAACGCATCCCGGGATCTCATTTTTTAGGAGGGCTGATGTCATTTCAAAACTTAACTCACACTCCCCAAGTCAACGCGGCGAGTCGCTCTGCGCTTTTCTCCCAGAAAGTCCTCTCCTGAGTTTGTTAGAGCGCGGCGAAGAAAACTCCCGAAGGTGAAATAAAGTATTTTGAAAAAGCGAACCTCTCCACCGGAGACCAAGCAGGAGGATCGTACTCCAGAAACCCCCGGGACCGGAGCCCCTCTTTTTGTGGGCAAACTTTTTTTTTCTTCTTTCCATCTGCAACCAAGAAAAAAAAATGAATCGTAGCTTCCACAAGTCGCAACCTTTGCGGACTACGGATTGTAGCGCCGTGGAAGTGAAAAGCAAGGTGAGTGTGGAAGGCTTCGGGAGATGTGCGCCGTAAACTGCGGGCTGGGGGCTGCGGGCTGGGGGGGGGGGATAAAATAGCGAGTTCACATGGTCGAATCCGGATCTGCTCGGACAAACTGTCTGCAACTAAGCACACTTATTTTCTCCCTGGTGATAAAAGGTGAGTGGTGTACGTGAGGCCAGAGCTGCAGCCACTGGTGTCTGCACACATCTGTGATCTGCACTGATCTGTGATCTGCACTGATCACTCTTCCTCGGATTCCATGCAGATTGTAACGATGTGGCTCTTTTTGATATAAAGCTCAGGGGAAACTGGTTTGACAAATGTGGCGTCAAGGTTTTTTTGTTTTGTTTTTTCGCAGCAGGGAAGGTTTGCTCTCTTGATTCGGATGGGGTTTTTTCTTTTCTTTGTGTTTTATTTAGGTGACATAACTGCAGGGTTTTGGACAAATTGTTTGGAGTTTACGAGGCTAGTCGCTGCAAGAGTTTTGAGTTTACCAGCAACTTTGTTGCCCAGTCATCCATCAACTTTAATCCTATGTAATTGCAATGGCACAAACAAACATGGCAGTTCCAGTATTTGAATCTCAATCCTCACCAAAGCAGTTTAACAAAACATTTTTAATATTCTGATGACGAAAGCATGTTTTGGTAAATGGTCCCCATGTCTCCACTAATATTGACATTTTTCAGCTTCTACTGGACGTCCTGATTCCGAACTCCTCTCTGAATCCTGACTGAAAGCTCCTAGTGGTGTTCATCCGTAGGTGTTTGCACATAGACACTAACACTGACATGGTGGGTTCAATAGTTAAATCTTGGGGGTTCAGTTCCTGCAGATTGGTGGGGCGGTGACCTGGGCATTCTTGGGGAGGGATCCATTAATGGCGGATGGAAAAATCCTTCAAGGATGCTCATGCAACTCCGATTTCCCTTCCAAAAAAAGTGGAGTTGCTCTGTGAAACATCAATACAACATATTCTAAATATACCAGAATCCCAGCATTGGGGGATATGTCTGAAAGAAGTTGGGACAAAAGCAGACTGGGAAGATTGTGGAATGTTCTGTAAATCCTGATTGGACCATTCCACTGTTAAAGGGGTCCATTGGTAGGAGGTGATAGGATCAAGATTCCGTATGAAAGCTGCATCCTTGAGGCGGCGTCTTTCCAAATCAAAGATCTGAACTGCTTCAGAACTTTGTTTATTCAAGAGCATTTTCAGGATCACCATCTACAGGCCATAATATTATCAGACTAAAGAGTTCTCTGAGAGCACCAACCTCTGCAAAGGCCCAGCAGCACCTAAGGTAGACTTTGATGTCAGGATCAATATTTAGGAAAAATTCTGTTCAGATTTGTGGATTAATTTGAGTTATTTTCCTCTACATACATGAAAAACATTGTATTTTTCGTCTCTCTTCATTTTCTGCAGCGTTTCTGCTCAGTGAAGATATAATAATCCCAGCTGTCGCTGTTTCTCAGTGGTGCTAAGAGGATGTTTGCATCAACTTTACGACATCTCTACTCTCTGATAGACTTTCAAGATCGCTCTTTCGCCATAAGGTGATGTCATCGCTCAAACAGATTTATGTTATTTAATTTAAAGCTGCAACGTACGAAACATCACCAAAATTTAACCAAACCAAGGATATGCCAAAACCTACACCTGGGTAAAAATGTCACGCAAATCTGTCCATTAAATCCATAAACGTTACTACGGTCAGAGGACGTATCTAAAGAAATCTCCGCATGGAAGGACCATGAATCCTCTTGACCTTCCACCCGCCTTCTGGCAACACTGCTTTAAAAACCGTCGTGATTCTATGAAGTGTTTCCCTAGTTGGAACGCTTTGGAAAACCGTTGTCGGTAAACGCATCTCACGGCTGCATCTGCAAATACAAGCTAGGACCTTTTTACCATGAAGATTCCAATCTTCCCCGGTCCTCCGCTTCGCCTTTGATCTGAAGATGACACTTTTCAAATAGTTTTAAAAATCACGTGGGTTCTCTCCTCTGGGCTAAAGATTGTAACCAGCACAGCGTCATTAGGAAGGCGCCATTAATGCCAAAGGGTGCATGCAGGTATTTTAACAACGTCAGCCATCTAGGTGACGTCTTTCTAAGGGACACGTCGGCTTATTCCAGCAACACAATGAAGCAACATTCCAACAGCTCGGCTTAGAAGCTAAACATTCCTGGTGCTTGACTGACATATCTGCTGTCCAGGTTCGTCGCCCATTCAAAGTATTCGGTGAATTTTAAAATGCGGAGACCTCGGGCTGTTTAACAAGTCAAATTCTTCATCGATCAAGAACGGAACGCTGTCTTAGCTACTTTCACGCTCACGGCCTGAACGCTCGAATATGATTATTTCCTGGATCGGATTTTTTTGTGTAGCTGTTCACGTTACTATTAAAATGTGTTGTATGTCAGACTCCAGTATGAACAGTTCAAGGCCCCCAAACTGACCCGCGTGCTCAAAAGAATAATAAAAAAAGATCTCGCACGCATCACGCTGTCAATGCGGAAGCAGAAGTAAGAGCCGCTAAAGTTAGTTTGAACGCTTTGGTTCATAGCGATGTTTTTGCGTGATTAGCGACTCCTGCCTGTGCGGTTCTGTGAGGAATGTCGGTGAAGGATTTACGTCAAAGTCGCACGAATTCTGACCTGACGGTTCAGACTGAGGTAAAAATAAAATTGAGAATTTGTTTGTTAATAAACAAAGTTTCCCCAGTTTGATTATGAAATATGTCGTTGGGGTTTTGACGATGGGCTGTTGATGAGCTGACAGTCAAATATTTCTTTTTCCCACCCATGTGTATCTAGACTTAGAGATAGTTGACGACAACCTTTTAACAACAATAACAGCAAATTGCTTCCAGATATCAAACTCTCCGATTCCACTCGGATTAAAACTCGAAAGTTAACCTTTAGCACCTCAGAGATGCTGAAGAGTAATTCAGTTCTCCACCCGAAAAAACAACAACAATCCCCCAGATGACATCATTAATACCATTGAACCACGAACAAACTGTTTAATGACTGGGGGAAAAAAAGACATTTCTGTTATGGTAAATCCATTTAGTAATAATTGTGCTTATATCTCATATCTTATCTTTTTATGTAGGCGTATATTTGCATTTTCTATAACATCAAAAGTATTTTAAAATTGCGTTGTGTATCAAGAATGAGCTCCAGAGTCACATCTCGCTAACAAACTCCTATTGAAAGTTGTTGTTTTTTTAACTTTAACGTAATTTCCGTTGGTCAGGCGGAGATCTTGGAACGCGCTGAGAGGAAGAGCGGCGCGGCTTTCGGTGGGTTGAAAATAAAAGGGAATTTATTCAGGGATGCTCATAAATACATCATCATGGAGTCATAGTTTTGTTCTGGGGAAGGGCGGCCGGGTGTTTGTTCCACCGAGACAATCCCTTTGAAGTCAGCGGGGATGGTCTGTGTGGGGGTGTCAGGCTAAACTGGCAGGTTAAACGGGGTCTTCACATCATAGCAGAGCCCACTGAGTCAGCGTCATGCAACGTCACATGTTTCCATTTTCAGATCACATATTAGTCAGCTCTCTTATTACGCAATTCTTTTCTACTTTTAGAAGCACCAAATGATGGCGCCAAGTTTCAGGTCACATTCCTCCCGGTGACCAACGTGAGTCACCATAGAATAATCACACGTTCCACAGTCTTCAGGGTCTTCTCACGACCGCCGGGTCAAATATCATAAAAAACAAAAGCTTTCATGAAGGCCAATTTTGATGGTAGCGGCGAAAACCTTCGTCATGCCTGCATTTCAACCCACACCTCCGACACCGGTTTCCACGCCTGTGTGTTCTTGTACGTTAACACTCAGCTGATAAAACCTGAATGACAGTTGTGAGCATTTAAATACGTGCAAAGAATGTCTCGTCATGCAAACGGTGGCACTCCAGAGGAGTTTATAAAAACTACATCCATCATGAAGCAGATAAAGACTTATTAATATATATATATATATATATATATATATATATAATACATTTCGTACAATGAGGTAATTCAAAGTGCTCTACGCAGAAAACGGATAAAAGAACAAAGCCTAATGAGAAAAATTAGCTGTATAAAATGCATATACCGTGAAATACAATAAAATTATGATACTATTGCGTTGAAAAGTCAGAATGTATTATAGAGCAGCAGTGAACAACATAGTCTTACGCCTGATTTTAAAAGCAGCAAGGGTAAAAACAAGGTCAAATTCTGTCTTGAAACATCGTTTAAAATTGCAAAATGAACGTTTTACCATGTCTATGTTAAAAAAAGTAGGACCCTATGACTGAATTGCAAAGAGCATCTGTTCATATCACCTTAAATGTAGACGAGAATAATCTCCCTCTGCGTTTAAATCAAATATTTGATAGACTGAAGGTGAACGTTCTGTGTTTTACATCACACATAAATATTTTTCATTGAGCTGCGCGTCACTTAAACACTATTTATCTAGTGTTTAAAGTGAAGTTGAACCAAAAGGAAGGGGACCATCCGTGGGGGGGAAAAAACTCGTGCTGCCTCTGACATAGTCTTTATACACGTCGTGTGATTGTATGACTGAAAACTGAACTAGAACTGTTTAAATGCCCAGCATTTCACATTTGATAAATCAGACCCCAGCTACTGCTTTTTCTTCCTCTCCTCATTTCGGCTCTTCCATTTTAGAGATCAACTTGTTCCGCTTATCGATTTTAGCGTAGGTTTAACGTCGGATAAATCAGTCCTAGTGTTTCTGAAGAGAAAAAATACAGATGGCTCCTATGTGACCTGATTTTTTTCATGGTTATGTGAACGACAAAAACCACATGGGCTCTGACATTGAAAAAAATGTATTCTGGTTTGGGCCATTTCATAAATCAGATATGTATCCGATTCCTTCTCCGATCAATATTTTGCCAGCCGTGGTTGACTGCAAGTATGTCATGAGGCTGCAAAGAGGAAATGATTCAATGAAATCCTGCTTTTGGCCTCTGCCTAAAAGGATGATGGAATGTCAGCAGGCTTCTATCACCACAGGAAATAACAGACGGGGCAAAAAGATCCGTTTTGAAAAAAAAAAAATATATCAGGATGATGCTGGTGTATTGTTTGCTTGTGAAAAGTTTTTTTTTTCCCCTTTTTTTTTGCTGACTGGTTAGTATTTGGTTGTCTTGGCAGGAAACGGCTGCATTGATAGGCTTATCAGGGATAACTGGAGCTGGAGGTGTCTGGCTGTCTGTTGTGAATCTCCACCACGAGCTGCTTTCTCTCACTTGAAGCTCTTATCAGTGGCCGTCTGTAGTGATGTCGGGGGTCGGGTAGGATTCTTTCCCCTCCCTCTGCCCTCACTCGAGAATTTAATGATATCAGTTTGAGATCTGATGCGATCCACCGTCAGTGGGAACTTTTGGCTCATTAATTCCCCGAGAAGTCAGGGATATTATGGAATGGTCATCACCGCGTGTCCGCCCTGGATCCTTCAGGTTAACGTTACAACTCAAAAAATATCCCGTGGATCATTTTTAAATTTCATAAACCTTAGTTTGAGGAAGAACTGGGTTGATTTGGGGAAAGGTAGATTTTATATATCAGACACTAACGGAAGATTTATTTCCCAACATTTTTTTAAACATAATTTTCCAACTTTTGGTCTGATTTAGTCTTAATTTGGTGCATAGGAGTCGACTTGTAAATATCACGTCGTCTCTAGTAGTTCATGTTTTACACACAAGGTGGAGCTTTTGTTTACAGAAAAAACTTTTTCAGGGTATAAATGAAGAACTATAACATGGATTATTAAATCCACACAGATCACAGTGTGAGGATGGTTCATATGTAAGTCTCTAGGAGGACTTTTCTTATTTAAAGCACTGTGGGAATAACTTCACATTTAATTTTAGTTCCATCAGGGGGATTGCTTGTACAACTCGCGCCGTTTGGGGACTTTTTCGCTGACGTACCCTTGTTGTCGGGGACAACAGCGTAGGCCTAGTTTCTCAGGTGAGTTGTCCCTGACTTGTAGATTACCGGGTAAGTCCGCTCTATCTTCCCCAACAAGTCTGTTATCTGCCATTTTTCTCCAGTGTGTCAGAGTTTAATGTTTCCAAACATGTTTCGTCCTGTTGACATCACTCTGCGCTGATAGGCCGGGAGGAGAGGTGATGTCATGTTTGTACTGATATATTCTTCTCTGGGTTCCCGTCGCGGCCCGTGATTAATCACGCCGTGTTCAGACTTGCTCGCGCCAGAGGAGCCAGTTACTTTGAGAACAGATTGTTCAGGATCCATCACGAGGTGCCGTGCCAAGTGAATATTCTGATTGCGAGAAATGACCAAGCTCCCGTAAACGCGGCTTTGATCACTCTTGATCATCACTTGCCGAGTCGAGCGTTAACACGTTGTTGTCTTTTTTTTTCCGGCTATCGCACCCACTGCGTCTGCAGCTTTCACTTTCTTAATGGTGAAGTTTACCCGTCTGTGTGCCGGAGAACCTGTCCATCAAGTTCAGATGTTGGAAGAGCTTCAATAGCTGGAATCCTAGTTGGGTGTTTTCAGACCCAGGTTCACATGTGTGCGCCGCCCAGCAAATCTTCAAGCGCGCCTCCTCTCAAATTCATACGTGGTCTTCTAATTACAGAGCTGCTTAATGTATCCCACCTGCTCTCCTCCCTGTTACTATACTGGCACTCTGTTCTGCTGTCAGCACCCCCCCCACCCCCCTCCACGCCTCCCTGATCATTTCTCCTCTCCGCTCCTCTGCTGTCAGCTTCCCTTCGCTGTGAGCTGATGATTACAGGAACAAAAAGTACCTTAGTCTACAAATTACCGCTGTGATTCAGACACCGGTGCTGCAGCAGTTGTCTGCTGTTGTGGTTTATCAAGCTGTGCTTTTGTGCCTGGGTCGTATCGCCTCCTCAAGTCCATTCTTGTCTATGAGTCACATGATGACCCCACTGTGACCCTTAGCTGGGCTCTCATTGGTGGTTTGTGACCTTGAGAGGAAAGCTGTATCACAATTGTGCTCTTGTGCGTAAACAGTGGGAGGGGAGGCGGGCTGAAAGCCGCTGTCAGATATATACGCTGAGACGGCTTACTCTTCTGCCAGTATTGTTCAGAACCTCTCGCTTTTCCTCCGGCTTTCTTGGATGACGTGCAACTCATTTTTTTTTTATATTAAAGATTTTATTTTGGACACTGTAAAATGACAATGTGCAAAATGTGAAGTGTTTAGCCATCTTAGATTTATGAACATCTTTTAATGAGTTTGTTGAAAGCTAGACATCATAAACATAAACATTGTATAAATACATTTGCAAGGCGGTAGATAAAGTAAGTATTCCCATATTTAAACACATGGACATTGGTTCCAATCCCATATCTGGATGCCAAATGTGAAGCGGCAGTAGGCCATCAGTTGGCGTTTATTCTCTAAATGGGGAAATGGCAGACACGGCCTTTTCCAAAAGCAGCATAAAAACATCTAAATCTAAAACTGTTTTCTAAGGTTGGATGATTAATCGTAAAAAGGTCGCAATCTCAAATCCGATTGATACGTCCTCCGATTTAATCCTAATTTGGTGCATATGAATCAACTCAAAAATAATCTTTTACTGTTTATTTTATCATTTACATCATGTTTTTCTCACCAGGGCGAGCTTCTTTTTTTTTTAGCGAAAACCACTGTTTTTACATAACTTCACATTTAATTTGAGGAAGAAGGCGATGAGAGCTTCGCCGTAGTTCTTCATCTGATATCACTGCCTCACCTTTAACATGGATGTGCATGATTCTACATGCAGGTTTACATGTATGTACTGCATATGTATACGATTGTATTGGTGTGTATCTCTATGGGAAAGGTTGTTGTGATGAGTGTTTGTATTTATAGCTTGTTTGTTTTGTTTGTACAGCATGAAATCACAACAAAAGTTATTTTAAGGCATTTTCCAGAAAGAGACGGTCGAGATTTTACATCTTTATTCTACGGAGATCCAAAAACTCCCTCATGAACAGAACTGTGAACGGACCCAGCAGATCGGCATCCTGTGGGTTTTATGAGGGTCGGTTGGATGTTGAAATTAGTGCAGGAGGTCGGGCATTCCGTTTTCCCCTTCCTGTTTCCTAGTTCTAATTCCTGTCCATTTAACGATCTCTCCTTCTTTTGATCTTCGTCTCTTTACAGTATGGGGCAGAATTTCGGCGGTTCTCCGTGGATCGGGTCAAGCCCGGAAAGTTTGAAGAGTTCTACAAGCTCATTCTGCACATTCACCGCATCGCCAACATGGAGGTGATGATTGGCTACGCCGACATCCATGGCGATTTACTGCCGATCAATAACGACGGCAACTTCTGCAAGGCCGTGTCCACAGCTCACCCGCTGCTAAGGGTCTTTATCCAGAGACAAGGTAGGTCCCCCCCAAAAAAAATCCTTTTTCTTTTCTCCGAGTTCCGCTAAGGAGGTAACGTTATCACTGATGGTTTGCTCCATTTTTTTACTCAAAAGACGATTTGAGGGTTGGTCATATATTTATGACCAATATTTAGATTTAACATATATATATATATGGACTTAATTAAAATGAAGAGATGGATCCAGGGATTTGTTTCATTTCAACAAGCAGATTCCATGCGGCACAAAGGAAAGTTTATTAAAGTAAAAATAAAACAGCTGAGCGAGAATTCTGCAAACGGACGGTTCCCGGTTCTGGGTCGGTCGCTCCCCGGGAGGAGAGATTGGAACGCTCTGATCCAAGGCAGTGGAGAGATGTGGGTGGGGATGAGGCGCTCTGAAGCTAGAAGCCAATCCCGTCACGTGGGACTGCTGAGAGGGGAGGCAGGTGGCGGCGAGCAGGGTTGAAGACCCCGGGCGGACTGCCGGACCCCTTCAATTTACTTCAAACGTTTCATGAGTCATCATGTTTGATTTGACAGAGACGTTCGGCGTAATGTTGCTTTCTCTTGTTCTGTGTTGTGTTTTGTCAAAACACTTATTCCAAAAAAAAAGAAAAAAGTCCCTCTTCACAGCAGATGTATATTTTATCATAACTTGCCGACCACCGTACGAAAGTCAGAACCTGCTCCTATGGAGAAACAAAGCAGCTCTTTAGTAGATATTACACCGAAAACATTGTGATAAGTATTCCATTTTCTGAAAGAACCCCCCCCCTTCATTGTACACACTGTACCTTTTAGTTCAGGCTGGATTCTGATGAAAGGATTTTTTTTTTTTAAACTCTCGGCCCATGAGTGCCCTTCCAGTCCTTATATTTATTTTTACAGAAGCAATCAAGCACGAATGAATTTAAAAATGCTCAGTCCTTTTTTTTCAAGACGCCGTCCTTATATCATTTGATGCTCTTTGGGGTTTTCATTTAAATATCCTGAAACGGGTAAACGTATGAATCATCTTCTGCAGTAACCGGGCCTTAGGCTGCAATTATTGTGCCGGCTGGAATGAAGTTTTCCCAGAATATTTCCTCGACCAATTATGTTTTCTTTTTTCCACTCTTTGGGAACCTGAGCCATTTTTGTTTACTTCATGGAAGTCTTAATGTGTGTGTGTGGGTGCATGTGTGTTTTTTGTGTTTCCTGCCCGCTTATTCGCTGGATTTGTGACTGTCTGCCTGGCTAAGTCCTGTCTTATCCAAAGGAAGGGCTTGCAGGCAGATGATCACAAACACACAGAGGTTGGTGCGTCAGCAGCCCCATAGAAATCAGGTCATTGAGCAAAGCCTGTACCCTGGCATACCAGACATTACAGAGAGACAAAAGATCTGCATGAAAGAGAAACTCCTTACGGAGCCTCCTACATTTGTGTGTTGGTGCATATGTGCATGCGAGAGTGTATCTGTTCAAAGACAGCTCTGCGGTACCCTGAATGGGAAGTGGTCCCAGTCCCTCGGTCTCCACATCGCTCTCTCATTGATTCCATCTCTGGAGTGGGGTTATTTTCCCGACTGCCTGCCAGCCAGCATCAAGCCCACAAATGAATCTATCGCCATTCACATTTATTCATACTCAAGCCTCCGTGGAATGTCCCTCCCTCTGTTCTGTAATGAACATGTACTCTTGGGGCGTAGCGTCTTAATTGTCGTCCAATCGTTCAAATACAGAAGGAAGCCTCTGTGTGGTGAATTATCTTGTTGCAGATTTCAAGTAAGACACGGGGTTCGGACCCCACCAGACTCAACCATTGTGTGATGCTCTGTCTGGAGGGCTCATCCGTCTGGAGCCGAATTATCCCATTGTACGTCGGCCAATGAGGCCTCTGCCAAAAATCGCAAATGTAAAACTTGGATTGTGGAATGTTAGTTCACCCTAATTAGCTTGATTATCTTTATAATTATCTGCAAACTTAGAATTTGTGTATTTATAAGGGCTTTTCAAGTTTCTCACTAGTTTCTTTTCTTGGAGCAATTAACTCCGATCAGCCAATTCACCAAAATTCATCCAAGAAAAAAGTGATAATTGACAATTTTTGAAGGTTATTCTTGATTCCTCATTAATGTATTCCCTGTTTAATTCAATTTGCACTAAGTATTAAGTAGCTTACACCTTCTCCATATGAAAAATGCAACTGGTCCTGTTATCATTTCACTTTGTATGCACTGGCCAGAAATCGTAGCCAGGGTAGCTAAATATGTTAATACATTTTTCTTTTAACCCTTAAATGTACTCACCAAGAAAAAAGGAAATTATTTCTCTGCATATTTAAGTCTTTTGGGCATTTATTAATTTAATAACTTAGACACCTGAAATTTTCCATGAAATTAAACATTTTCTGGTTAAGAATGTTTTAAAAGGGTAAAAAAGAAAAAACAGACTTAAAAAATGATGAAATTCTGTATTTCATGGAAAATAGTCCGTTCTTATAAGATTTGCTCAACCTTTTGATAAAGCACGTTTTTCGTAAACTATTTGACCCATATTAAAAATACTTTGTCGTATCAAGTAAGTAAGTCCTCACATGCTTTAATATTACAGAACAGATCCGACTCATCAAACAAGACTTTCTCAATCGCTTAGTTATCGCCTTCTCCTCTGTGGCCCATTTGACCTGAGTAGTCCCCCAGGGCTCCATCTGTGGCCCCAAACTCTTTGGCATACAGACACAGCCGCTGGGGCATATTATAACCCGGTTCAGTTAAGTGGTTCACATTCTTCAATAAGAAACAGTGACTCAAGATGTGTTCACCCAAACAGTTGAGAAAGATATTAAAGTATTATGGTGTGATTCCATGAATCACTTCCTGAGACAAATGGCGTGTATACAAGGAAGTCACGCGTGTGTCCACCTATAGCTTCTATATTCAAATTGAGACATTCCCATTCTATGATGTGGGTTGTATCCCATTCCTTTGCCGATCTACCAATAGGACACACAAAGGAGAACCACCACAAAGCGCTAGATGACCGGAACCTTGTTGACAAATACATCGGCTGGCTCAACAGGCAAAGCGACCTGTTTTGTGTTGTTGTGGTGTACACACAAAAAAAGATGATGAGGAGTGCAGTGACTAATGCCAAGTCTTCTGAGCATCTTAAGCCTCACTGCGACCTATTGTTAGACCCGAGACAAAGAGGTGTTGAAGTCCCTCATGCCTGCACTCAGTGTCACACATGCTTGAGAAAGTATCGTAACGACTGTATCAGTCGGTACCGGCCGACTGGTACAGCTCACAGTGTACCGTCTTCGTCCCAGTGATCAGATCACCTCAGATGAAAGATTCAACACACGCAGGAAGGCAGAGTGACTCACCTCTCAGTCACAGCAGGAACATTCAGGGTGACTTACCCCAGAATGGTCTTTCTTATGGATATGAGAGTACAGAGAAGACACGTTTTAATTGGACTTCTCCGCCGACGGCTCGGCCCACAAAGTTTTTATTTCACCTCTGAAAGGATAGAGGGACAAAAGAGTCGTTGCAATGTCTAAAACTTTCATTTGATTTGAAATGATCGGCCACAAGTAACGATATGCTCAAACTTTCCCTTTTTAATGCATTTTTGTAGTGCTTTCACAAGAGTTACAGATGAAGAGGGTTTTTTTTGGAGGGAGTAAATTAAATGGAAAGCCGGGAAAGAAGGGCTGTCAAAGTTTGAATAAGGCCGCATTCAGGACAAATCAGGTGTAGCTGAGGAAACTCAGGCCTCCCTTTCAAAATATGGGTTTGTATGTTGAGGCAACAGCAGTGGAATTGCGAGGGTTGCCCAGAAAACACATCAACCCTTTGCTAAATAATGAAACGGAATGAACTTACGAAAGAAAAGGAACTGGACGCTATGCACCAGCTGACATGGCTACGTTCTGAAAACCGACGCATGCAAAAACGTTCAGGTGTCACCAAATGCCAACTGTTTTCTGTAAAAAGAGAAACCCTACTGAAGCCTCTGTTGGTGGGTTGCTGCCGGAAAACAGAGTTCACTGACCAAACAATGATGCTCTCCCAGCTGTGTCCTCCCAAACAGCTGCACTCCCTCGCATTCATCACAACAACGCCTGATCTCGTTGAAAGGGGTGGCAGAAAGTAGGAAAGTAAGAAGATCTGAAATTATGCACGGATTGGCGCTTTAAACTCTATTGGACTGGTTGACGAATACCTTACATCAGAAACGTTGACCCCCGGTCCACCTCATGACCGTAGCACAGACAGGTTTCTGTGGTTCTGTTAGCATGTGTGGCCCTTTGGCAGTCTAACAATAGACATTGTATTGTGTGTGTTTACGTGTGCCTCTTTCATCCACCTGACACCTCCCTTCCAGGCTTAGATTGCAATTGTTGTTGAGATCACTTCAGCACGTGCCGCGGTTCTGTGACAATACAGCCGTAATCCTGCGGGTGATACCTGGTCCTCCCTTTGGAGGCATGATGGTTGCCTGTTTAATCGTCACTTCCAATACACTTTGAACTTTGTGGCGAATTTCCAGGACCACACAATGGCCTCTCAGTGTAGATGATTGTGCAGAGCTGATCCCCCCCCAACCGGAGCAGCTGCAGAGTTGGAGATTACCTCTTGTGTATTGTACTTAGAAGGGGTAAATTACCTGATACATAACACAAGAGTGAAGTCAAAAAGGGAGAAGGGCCTAATATTCAGGTTTGTATATTACTATGTTAGTAAACACCAAACTACCAGTAGGAGCGTTGATTTGTCTGGATATTTCACCAGAATTCTAAAAGCATCCTGAAGAATCCCGTCTCATAATGTTTGCGTAAGAACTGAAACCACAGGCAGTCTGTTTACGGTGTAATCATTAACGCAGAAAAACGTAGATGGAGAGAAACCTGGATATCTGAGTCGTACGAGAAGGCTTGAGTAGGACAGATAATATTTTCATAAAATGACTGGTATGTATAAAAAATAAAAAAAACAGAGCAAACATAGTTTGTTGATACTTGTAACTCTAGAGAGGAGATTAAGGTCGCACAAAGAGTTGTATAATACAGAAAAAGATTTATCTTTTAGCTGTTGGAGGCGTGTTGTTGATGATGGCGAACATTCCACATAATTGTAAAACATTGCTAGCAGCCTTATTTCTAATTCTCTCCAGTATTTAGATCAGCCATACTCTACGCGTCATCCTAGCCACCTACGAGTTCTGAAACGCAGCTAGCTCCTTTTTTTTTATTCGTTTTGTCACACAAGTGGGCAAAAATGATCAAGGCAGCTCGTTTCTGTCTTATTAGCATGTTGCTTGTAAAAAGCTTTCTAACAAATCGCCGCCGTGGTCCGTCGGGCCGTACAGTGTGACCACGACAAAGTCTTTAGCTTTCACAGATGATTTATTCGTACAGTCTAAGTTGGATTCAAACCACATCAATCTGAAATCCTACAGTGTGTTGCCCAGCTTAAGGACCGATGGCATCCAATTTATTAATCTCAATATGGCTGCTTGATTCCTCATATTCATTATTTCGGTCATTATCCTGAGCTCATGACCGCATTTGAAGGTTGGAGAAGTAGACGTGTAGCCTACTGATGTTTGAATGGGTCCGCAATCACACGTGTTTACTCAGCTTTTAGTTTCCTTTGTAGGTTCAGGCTTGTCAACGATTAGACCAGCTATAACTGACCGAATGCTATGAGAGGCATGTTTGATAAACTCAGTCTGGAATCTTGTCAAACCTTTAAAGCTTATCTCCAAACTGCTGCTACTAAAGTACTACCTGTTTGTTCACATTCCATCTCTTAGGCAAAACTATTACAATCAGGCCAGACAAGAGAGACTGAAGTTTGCCTACAGAGATACGCCGCACAGAGAAATTGGCCAATGCGCTCCTGACTTTCCACAGAACCTTGTTAGTAGTGAAAAAACACTGGAAAGAATATTTTTGTTTTGGGAGGGAAAATGTCCTTTGAATGAAGGCTTTCGCAGAAAAAACCTGTGGGTGAGTGGGACGGTCCAGCAGACATTGGCATAAACATGATAGTTTTTTTATGGTAGTCTGTGCACAGTTGGATTTGAATAAGGATAGGCGTCATAAATGTTATCAAAATTTTACCTTCAACGACTTTTTAATGTTCAGCAGAATGGTCCATGAGCCACGTGAAGCGCTGGTGTGTTTTTGGGAAAACTCCGATTGGATGGAATACCGGGTTGTTTTTGTTGAGAGTGCCAGTGGATCGCACTCAGACTAAACTATCAACAACCAGCCGGGTCCCCTGTTTGGCAAAGGGGCGAAAAGTTTAAATAAATAGAGCAGACGAGGAAGGCCAAGGTCGAGTCCGTGTGGCTTCACATCCACTAAGCTGAGCACCAGGACACGCAGCTCCGGCATCCCAACTGCTCTCCACACCTGTGAAAACGAACGCCAGATATCAACACCGCCAATCCAAAGAGAGCCGTGGCACAGATAAAAAGAACATGTCGGATCGCACAGTCTCTCGAAGATCAAAGAAGTCCTAACATTATTTTTATTCCTCCGACTGTCTGCACTTGACTAATTTTGCCTCTTTGGGCTGTAAACAATATTTTATGATTTGAACCAAAGTTTGGCAGATGTGAATCGAGTCATTCACTTCCAAACTATCAAATGAATACGACCGAAAAGTAGTGAAGCTTGTTTTGCTTGATCAAAGAGTTAATTGTTTCAATGCATTAGTCATAGTCAAGGGGGTGTCTGTTCGTTTGAAGCCGTCGATTGATTTTTCATTCCTGCTGGCTACAATAACGAATGTCAAACATTTAAAAGGGCATATTCCTTCCAGAATAAGAGTGTTTAAAAAATCCCCAGACAGGCATGAGTTTGTTTGGCAAAGCTTGAATTTAACCAGACATGACCCGACCTTTACAATTATGGAGTCACGCTAGCTGGTAGCAGGAGTTCGGATTAACCCCTTTCAACTTTTCCTAGGAATGTGGTTCTTTAAGGTTCAGCTGGTTGTTTCGTAGTTGATGAAATAGCTCGACTGCAGCGTGTGATTTCAAACATTCTCGTTCTGCTTTAAACATTTTGTCTCATTTTGTTTTATAAACATATTTCACCTTGATTCCATTCTTTCACCACTCATTAGTGTGTAGATTTTTTCCACACGCCTTCTCCACTATATGGGATTGTGCAGCAAATGTTTCAACACACCGCCGTATTTGATCCCTGTCGACCAGAGGACGAGCCACCTCAGTAATAATTAGTTTTTTTTCCCGTGTCAGACCCCAGAAAACTGACCACGGCATACGTTGTCGTCCCGACAGCAATGGTATATCCCCAAACATTTTCCTGATTGACATCTGCAAATAAAATTCATTTATTGTCCGTAAACACTTATCCTGTTCAGGGTCGCGGGGGCTGGAGACAATCCCAGCTCACATTGGTCGAGAGGCGGGGTAAACCCTGGACGAGTCGCAAGTTCATCACAGGGCAGACACAATTAGAGACAAACAACTACTCACACTCACACTCACACTCACTCCTTCAGGCAATTTTTAGAGTCACCAATTCATATAAATTGCATGTTTTCGGACTGTTGGAGGAAGTCGGGGCACCCCGACAGAACAAACACCGGCAGGGAAAGAACATGCAACATAAACTAACTATTTCTACGAAGTCAGCAATATGCTCTAAGATAAGATCCTATAGTGACTCAAAAATGAAGATGGTTTGTGTAAATTTGGACTTAATTTAACCAATTGTTATGAAGTTATGTTCAAAACACAAGTTGCTGTTTTTTATACAAAAATACTGCCCCTAGTGAGTCAAATATGATCTATTAGGATAAATATGCGTTCACAAGAGAGATCTCGAGCGGATTCATATTCACCACATTTGGAATCATTCGGACCAAAGATTGAGAAATTATGACCCGAAACTGAGTTTGTCGTTAAAGCTCCTCCTAGTGGTGGAAATATGCCACTGACCATTCCCAATATCAATCCAGTTATTTCTCTCACCAAGGTCTATGTGGGGACACAATTTTGAAAACCATCCATTAAATCGTTTTTGAGTTATCGCGCTAACAGGAAGGATCTTGGGCGACCGTGATGACGATTCCACAACATCCTTGACCTACGATGGTACAATTAGATGTAAGATACTGGATTTGAATTTATATCTTAATTAATTCAGATAATACAGCATGCATTAATGCAAGGGTGCCGTGTTTTCTCTTTCTTTAATCATTTGCATTCTGAACCCTGTTTGATAGATTATCATTTTTCGTGCCGTCAGATGCCACGAGAAAGCCCCATTTTCCTCATTCCCGCAGATCCATTATTGCCTTTGTTATGCTTTTGTGACTTCCTTTTATTAAAAAACCAAACAAAAAGAATCCCTCATTAACAATGAGTCTACGTATGCCGGGACTTTCACTACCTCGGGTCTTTGTACTTGGTACCAGAGAGTGTGCAGTGAAGGAGCTGGTGGAGTGAAAGGGTTTGCTCTGAGACAACAGGCCTCCCCTCTCCTCAATGCTCCTTGCAGGAAAAGAAAGACAGTAGCTGTCTGTTACAGCCCATCTCGCTTTATACTCTCTTCTGCTTGTGCTTTTGTTTTCTTTGTTGCATCTCCACCCTGCAATGATTTCCCCTTTTTCCCCCTGATCGGTGACAGCGTGCAATTCTCGTCAAACGCAGAAACTCATCCATCCGATCATCTTGGTTCCAGTTCAAGAATGCTGGTTTAGGTAGAATACTATTTTCCTTTCCCATTAATGCTCAGGCATGACTCAGTTGTCAAGGAAGAACGGGGGGGGGAGGAAACCACCGCAGACAGTGGGGAGTCAGTAGAAAGACACAGACGGAGGGAGGACGGGGCAGGTTGAGTCCACCTCCGTCCTGTGGTCTGGCTTTTATCCTCTCTTTGCCACGAGAAGCAATAAGAATTTTCTGGCAAGAGGGGAACCCCGTGTGGACAGAGATGGCACCAGCGAGTGTCTTGTACAGCGTTTTTATAGGCTTTTATGTGCTTTGATGAGACGTCTGGGTCACGTTCAGAAGCCGGCAGCAGCATGGGAAAGTTCCTCTTCTCGGGGCCAGTGAGGTGTTGGGGGCCTCATCACAGGCCGAGAACGTTCGCTCTTGTGTGTTCGTGCGTGGGTCGCCATGAATCTCCGCGCCATAGCCAATGAATCCCCCTTCTCTACAGGGTGAAGTGTCTGCGCCGTAAAACCTTTTTAGGTAGTGTGTGTGGGCTTCTCAATGAAAGCAGTGTGTGGCCTCCTCTCTGCGTGTCTTCGGACAATGCCAGCCATGGTTAAAGAGTGATGGAGAAGCCTGGTGCCTGCCAGGAACGGGGCACGGCAGCAGCAGCCATGTCTGATGAGGAGCTGCCTCTCTCTTTGTGTGTCTGTCTGCAAACCAGCGTGACAATGCTGTAAATTCACTCGGCTGGCATGAAAAGAGACAAACAACACGCCCCTGCCGGACATGCAGCCTGATATGAGCGTGCTGTCTAATTTGTGCTGCTTGTAGACCAAGTCAGACTTTTGTGGTGCATTTTTTTATTTTTATATTTTGCAATGCCCACAACACAAACCCCCAGCAGACACACATATCAGACCCCCCCCCCCCCCCCCCCCCCCCCCCCCGTTGTTTAGGCGCAGGAGCAGAGGCTCTGGGTTTTAATTAAACTTGTAAGGGCTGTTGTGTTTGGCAGAACTATATTGGTGTTTGTGTTTCCTAAGTCGCTGTTTTCATTTTGGTTTACGACCCCGCTTTGAACTGTGTCCTCGCTCCCCCACAACGAAGTTTCCAGACAATAAGGGCCTGGCATGTCTCTTTCAGAGCCCTCCCTCCATCATCTGTCACTTTGGTTTAGCATTTCGTGGATTTATTTGAGCAATTTCTAGACCCAGAGTAAACAATGCACTCCTGATGGTTTCACATAATCATGAATTGTCAGATAAAGGTCGTCTTTTTCTCGCAAACCTCGCTGATGTCGCCTTTAATGTCAGACATGTGTATATCCTCAAGGATGCTGCAGATGTGCAGTTTTTCATATCGCTAAAAAGTAGATTTTTGCACATCTGCTCCCAATTCGGGAATGCTATCACACCTCCACAGACTCTCTGTTATGACTGTCAAAAATTCAGTGGCTGAGTTCAAATTGACCTCATCCTGCGTCTAAATAAGCCCAGAGACTCTGGCTCTGTAAATTGGATTCTGGATGTGATGAATACAGCTGGTCCTTTAGGGACAAACAAACAACTTCCTTAGCCGTTACACCACAGCCACTCCTCTCCAGCATGGACCTTCAAAAAAGAGAAAATAAACTAGCAATACTGCTAGCCCTTATTTATTTTTTTTGGTTTTTGAGTGGAATGACATCCCATACTGTTCTCCGGTTATTGTTCTTTGTCTGGTTGTTTGTTTGTCGTCTCGTCTAAACTTGATGAAATAAACCAGGATTTGTTTCACATCTGTTTAGGATATGTATATTTTTGCATAGTTTACAAATGATTTCCACATGACAAATTGTATTTCAAACTTCAATATTATATATTTCATTTTAAAAGAACAGAAATTTTAGGAAACAGTGGCACAAAGATTTTAAACAGGGATATGACTGATTTGGTTTTAATCACACAAGACATTTAATTGTGGGTTGAGCTTATTTTCCTAACTGACTTTAATTTTTACATCTAAACCTCAACTTCCAACTGAATTAATCCTGTCAGTCCATCGATATTTGGGTATTTTCAAATCAGTAAATTACTTTTTGTATACGAAAATACCTACTTTAATACATTTAACATCTCATGCAAAATGATATGCAATCCAGTCTACGGATTATTTTGTCTTTGGACTAAAACTGAGACAATGCTTAGACTGGTTTGAGTAAAAGTATACAGTGGAAAATTCCCAGACCAGGCCATGAGGAAAGTGAGACTTTGAGTTCCAGAGAGCAGGGAGTATGGATGCTGGGTGGATGTTAGTGGGTTTTTTGAGGGAGGAGTTGCTGGTTTTTGCAGAGAAGATTCATTGTGAGACTGCAGTTCCTCCTTAATTATAGCTCTTGTGCAGAGACAAGGCCAGGCATGCTCTTGTGTGTAGCACTGGGAAACTCACACATACAAATGTAATTACAACGGCTGTCAGTAGAGCAGATATTTCTACAAGGTCAAACAATCTTACACGTCGCCCCAGCTCTCATAATGGAGCTATAAAAGTAAGAAGGAAGCGGGTTGATGACTGATTTATTTTGTGTAAAACTAGTTGGCGCAAGTCAGAAGTAGACATGAGTGGCAAATGTTTTTCTCATAACTAATTATATATTTGAACGTTTACAAAGACTATAGTTAAACAAATACTCTCTAGCAATACACAGTTATGCCACAGGGGTTTGTGTAGACATGGAGAAAAGGAACCATCTAAGTATTTAATAATAATATATATATATTAGAAGAAATCTAAACTGAGCAGCTAAAAAATGTTATCTAACAACTGGTTGTAATGTTATGGCTGATTATGTATGGCAACGTTTTTTTGAACAATATTGGTTATTTCAGTTGAATTGAGATAAGAGGCGTCCAAAAAAAGAAACATCATAATATTACAGTGCCCTAAATAATATAATTGTAATATGTACCTGTCAGCCACAACATTACAACCGGTTAATGGTATAAACCATTTAATGTCCTGCTCAACTGTTTGTTGGGACAATTTGGAGTCTGTATTTCTTTTTGAAAAACGGTGCCACTTGACTTAACAGGTTTATAATTCAACCCAGAGGCAGTAGATTTATGCTAAAGAGTAATGGACCAAGAATAGAGCTCTGGGGACATCAAAGGTCAAAGGGGCCACCGAGGAGGAGGGAATAACAATGGCCAGAGAGAAAGTCCTACGCAATAAGAAGGATTTCCTGCATATTAAAACGTGAGAACCTACCAAACACAATTATTAACATGATACACCAACAAAAAAAAGTCTAATAAGGGTCAAATAGTTTTCTGAAAACCTGCTTTACTAAGAGAAGAACAAGAAGAAGAAGAGATTCCCAATGGTAATGAAGGTAGTAATGGTGTGCTGGACTATTTTCCATGAAAGGCTGATATTTTTTTTCTTTTTCAATTTAAAAACGTGCTTAACCAAACAATTTTTCATTTTATGTTACATTTAGAGTATCGAAGAAATCATTTTCCCCTAGTTTTGTTTTTCTTGGTGAGGACATAAAAGACATGAGGACAGGAAATTCTATTTAACCTCATATTTTCAAAGCCTGTAAATTGGCTTAAAAGGAGTGCGACTGCCTATCTGTAACTTTTCACAATTGTCCAAACATGCTTTTAGCGTAATTAAGCTTTCTGGCTTGATTACGCTGAGGGCCTGGTCCCTGAAACATCAACTTACTGGGCAAAGGGTTATTTTGGGAGTCCATAATTAGAAAGGAGGGACTGGCTTTGCTTCTCAACTGCTCGCCTTCAGCAAACACGCTCACTGGTAAGGTCACCAGAGCCATCCAGCTTACTTTATGAGCCAGTTCACATCTGGTATTGCCCCGGCTGCTGAGGGATCCGATTTCGTGTGGACACCTCAAATCACACCTGACATTGTAATGAGTCTCCATAGTTGTCTGGATGCACCCCTTTAATTCTGCTTTAAAACAATGCTGAACTATATTAAAAGGCCCAAATAGTTAAGAATTTGTCATTTTGCAAACTAAGTACTGTAACTCCTTCCACTAGACTGGCTGGTATAGTGATACCTTTACAAAAGAACCGGTCAATCTAGGTCCAAACCCTCATCTATGGTCATGAGCTCTAAGTAGTGAACGAAAGATTTAAGTCAAGAATACAAGTGCTAAAATGAACCTCCTTCGAAGGGTGGCTGGACTCGCCTTTGAAATAAGTTGGTGCGTCTTTCGCATTAAAAGCCATTTGAATTGCCCTCCTGCTGAAATGTGAAACCTGCCTTGGAGCTAGTTGAGGTAATTCGGGCATCTGTTTAGGATGCCTCCCTTGAGAGGGTTTTCAGATGAGTCCAACCTGGAGGAGACCCTGTGGTAGACCAAGAACTCACTGGAGGGACCACATCTCTCATCTGGTCTGTGGAAGCCTCAGGATTGCCCATGATGAGCTGGAGAGTGTTGCCGGGGAGAGGGGCATCTGGAATGCCCTTCTTAGCCTGCTGCCGTTGCAATCCAACCCCGGATAAGCAGCATCAGAAGAAGAAGAAGAAGATTGATTGACAGATGAATGGATCTCTAAAATTGCACACGTTTTAGGAGAACCTGTTGTGAAGAGGTGAATTGAAACTGACTCCATTCACAAACATCTCCTGCTTACCTTTGTAACAGATGAAGTAGGCCCAAGACATATTTCCCCCCCGTCATATGAGAGGGCGTATAATCTTTGATCCCTGTTACTCTAACATATCGGTGCAGTCGTGTTTGTGGACACGTTTACATTGACGTTGCCAAAAGAATCTGTGGCCCAAACTAACTCTGAATGTTTGAGGGATCGAATCTCAAATGTGTCATCAGTTGCATCATGGGTGTGTCCTCATCTGTACATAAAGCTCAGGATATTCAGAACACCTTTTGATACCAGGTCTAAACAACTCCGCCGTTCATAATGTCTTAAAACTAGGTTAATGCTAACCGGTTTAGATAAGAAGGAAATCTGAAGGTGGATCTTTAGGTTATACAGACTATAAATACTGTAAATACAAACCCACCAAAGCTTACTGGAGGTCAGTTAGACGTGCTCAATGAATGGATTTTCATTCAATGACCCTGGACAGAAGTTTGTGATCCCTGAGGCAGAATCTATCCAGAACTAAATCCAGTTAACATGAAAGCCTGTGCAAAGTTGTTTCGTTGGACTTGAAGGGCACGTACTGAACTTCTCCCCTTGAAATCTCCGTGAACTTGTGCCTGTTTGTTGTTTGTGTGGGCAGAAGGAGATCGCGATCCCTCCGTGGGGAGACTGGAATCACTGGCCGTGTTGGGACAGACTACATGAATGTAACGTTCACTCAAACAGAACATTTCCACGGTAAACAGGCTGTCGTGACTTTAGCTTGAAAACAGAACGATTATGTGTCGGTAGCATTTTCTGTGTCTTTTCTTTAAAATAGTTTGAGAGGGGTTTTTTATTCTGGTGTGGCCAAACCAAAACAGACAAAAATAAAAAGCCACAATGTTGTTGCTGTTTTTACAAGGAACAAAGGAAGCTTAATTTTGGAGTTATCTTTTTTTTTTTTCTGCCAATTTTTATTTTTACTGTTAAGTGTTTGCAGTACTTTTAGCCTTTTTTCCAGGATGCTTGACTTCATTGTGCTTTATGTATTCTATGTATTTTGAGTTCCATGTTTGTGTGTGCGTGTGCATGTGTGTGTGCTCGAAGAATTAAAGGAACAATCATGGCCCACTAAAAGAGCGAGCGTAGCCATATATAGGTCATGAGGCTAAAACAATGAGACAAGCTGTCGTGCCCCTCACCAGTCTGGCAGTTGTTCAGCCAGAGGATGTACTGGAATGATTTGATTGGCTAGAATGCGGTCAGAAAAACTGTTGATTGGATATCACAAATCAGCAGAGATCCAACGGCAACCATCACAAACTTCATTTCAGATGGTGGAAATCACTGGAAGGGTTTCTGAATCTCTTAGGTTTTAGTTTTCCATGATGTAACTGATTATCTGGTTTTCGCCTGTGAAGTTTGCCGTCGCCCGTCTCTTTCACAGTTGTGTTTTGTCTGATAGTTTTTGATTCGGGGGCCAGAAAGGATCGCAAAAACGCGAATAATGGCATTTGCTTTAATGAAGGTGATTATATTCAGAATGGAAACATCAAACGTGTGTAAACCTCATGTGTTGTGTTTTTTTAAGTCCCTGAAGTGGTCGTCAGATGTCTGGCAAGCATAGATGGGCTCATCGTGAGAAGATGCTGCCCTCTCTCCCACCAACCCCTCCCCTACTTCTCCCGACATGCATGCCACAAGTCGGTGGTAGAATCCGACCAGCTCAGCAGTTCAAGATGGGAGAGGAAGGAAAAGCAATGGAGGAGGGGAGGATTGAGCGCTGGCTCTTATCCTGATATGAAGTGTCTCCTTGGGACTCCCTGAAACAATGGGGACTGACAGCTCGTGTGAGGGAGGGGAGGAGGTGGGGCCGCATTGATTTTGCTGCAGGGATTAGATGAAGTAAACCACAAATGGAGTCAGTGGAGCAGAAGCAGGGGCGGGAATAGCCAGGGATGTGTGTCACCGCTCACAGGAAGTGTTCTGTTGTGCCCTGTGCTCGCGTACGAGAGCATGTTGGCGTTTCAGGTGAAGGGGAGGAGGGGAGCGAAGCCTGTCCAAACTTGTAGAGGATTTACTCAATCACACCTTGAAAACAAGGGGGCCTCTCCTGGAGGCCAGGCGTGTAAAGGTCATAGGTGCAGAGCTCAAACACGGCTGTAAATCTGGAGAGTTTTAGGAACAGTATGGCTTTTTTAAAATCTTTCAGTAATTGTGAGGCCCAAGCCAGCTGTCAACTAGTCATCAGCCATGTGTGATATTATTTAACTACTTACCCGAACAGTTATGGATATTATGGAGTCGCCACCGCTGCAGGTCCTTCGTGTTAACGTAATATTACAGCGTATTGCTGACTTCATAGAAATACATAGATTATTAAGAGTCACATTTCATTTGAGGAGTTCAATCAGGGGGAATGCCTGTACAATGCAGGGGATTGGGGGATTGGGGGCTTGTCCCCTTGCTGTCAGGCACGACAGCGAAGGCCTAGTTAAATGGAAGCAACTTGAATAAACGCCTCAAACACAGTTCAACAAGTTTGCTCATGCTAGCAGCTACAACCAGCATGGACGATGAACATCAATAGACAAAAGGTTTGTTTGTTTGTCCGCTTGGATATCGGATGAAAAAATGATCTCATCCAGCGTTTGGAGACATTTTCTCTGGACACAAATGAATCGAGCTGTAACGTGAAGGATTATTTTTTTTACCCAAAACGCGAAGGAGTTGAATGTCTCCGGAGGCCGCTTCATAACAAAGGATCGTTTTTCCTGTGGGCCGATCTGAGACTGTCTCAGCAAGCCATCTTCTGTGAGACGCACCATCTGATCTCTTTCTCAGTCCTGAGAGCCCACAAGTTTAATAGAAAGAAACTCAAATTTGGCTGCGAGGCAGTATGGTGGTTCAGAGATCCGTGCACCTGTTTACAAAAGGAAATTTGTCTGCATCTGTGTCTACCTGCTGCCTCGTCTCATTTCCTCGCCTCTCTGCTCGGCTGCCACTTCCGTAAGCATTTCTTGGTTTGTGCGCCCGTGGGTCGCAGACGAACGCAGACGGATCCTAATCTTCCTATCCTGCCTGTTGTGTGTCGCTGATAAAGGATTAGAAAAGTGGCTACGGATCAGCAGAGATCAGTGGCAAAATCAGACAAGAATGAAGGTAGAGGCAGCATCGTAGGACAGTCGGACCCGTTCACTTGGGTTTTTCATGAGCTGAGATTCGACTTGGGTTCGTATTCTAGTCCGCTCCGATTAATCAGTGTTAAGTTTTGCTACTGTGGTGGACATTAGTCATAGTACGTGAATCATCAAGTTACATGACGTTTGTAATTTATTTTGCGGATATTAAAGTGGTTACAGCACGACTTGTCTTCTAAAGCCCTCTTGTCTGCAAGATATTTCATTAAGTGCAACAATGAGGTCATGTTTTAGCAGGATTATTACAAAGGTTATGAAGGGATTTTGAGCAAATTTCGTTTGGACAGGTAAATGATTTGTTTATTTTGGTGAGGCAGGTCAGGCAGATCTGGATTGTTCAAATGGATTTTTTTTTTCCCACGGTGAGATTGGGGGCAATTACGAGATTTTTGCATTTAACATGATCGCACTTACATTAGATCGACCTTATAACTGTTCCAGGTAATATTTCAGATTTGGTGATACAGAATGTCCAAGTTCATCCAGCTCATCGAAAATACTGGGAGATGATAAAATAATAATGCTAAAGACTTGCAGCCGATATTCTTCAGCTGTAGTTAGTTGTGAAATGACTTGTATCTTTAAGTATAACTGCCCTAAATCCTTAAGAAAGCCACTTCTTTTCTTCTTAGCGAACTATAAAACTAATAATAATAACAATGTCATTCCAAATTCGAAGTGTAAGTTTTCATGGTCCAGGACTTCTAAATTTTTTGACTTTACACAAAATTTTTATGCCATTAGTAATCATATTTTCTATCTTGTTAATCAATGACACAGCTTTTATCAAATATTCTATTATCTAATTTTTGTTTTTCTCCATCTGGGGAACCTTCCAGGCTCTATTCCGATTGGATTGTTGGTTTCAGGTTGGTTTCCTGTGAGTTAAAGCAAGGCAACTTTATTTATATGGCACATTAAAGCAACAAAGCAATTCAAAGTGCTTTACACAAACAATCAGGAACATGCACCAAAAAAAAAAGTGCCAAAGAACATTAAGACATTGTTAAAAAGAAACATACAAATAATGTATTTTATAAAAATATCTTCTTTTTTTTTTTATTTAGAAAAAATAATTTAATTAATTAATTAAAGCTATAATAGAATCAACTATCTGTTTTTCAGTTTTTTTGCACCAAACATTTCCACGTTCAGTTCTGACTCTTGGGACACTAAGTTGACCTGATCCAGATGAACTGAGAGGTTTTGATGGTTCATAACGTAGCAGAAGATCAGAGATGTAATTTGGGTCCTAAACCTTTTATTGCTTCGTAAAACCAGATCCGATCCAGATTGGATCCAACTTTTTTTTTTTTAAAGGCTGCTATTCATGGTACTTTGAATAGTTTGCAAAGACGCACAAAACACTCTTAACACATTTAAAACATTCAAATGATACATCCAATTTAAGTTTCTCACTAATGTATAGCTACTATAATATAACCGCAGAACTCGACTGCATCAGATTTGAAACATTGAGAATGTTCTCCGGGGCGAACTAAATATAAATATACTTATAGTGAAACACATGCTATAGCAAATCTCTGTGGTTTTTTTCAACTCACTTGGTTTGTACAAAATAACAAACGTTTCAGCTTCCACTCCTCCGCAGCAACCACTGAGCTCACTCAACGTAACTCGGTTTGTTATTTTTAGCTCTCCATATGTCAGTATTGCTACTTTTTCTAAATATTCATCGATCCTGTTTGCTGCTTTTTAAATGGCCTGAATGCAACAACAAGCTTTGGAGTGCAATAATGACAACTTTATAATGTACAATATGATTCCTTGGCCAACAAAAAACTAGTATCTTTAATAGTTTTAACTTAAAGTAGTAACTATTTGAATTCCTTTTTTTTAAATTTGATTCCTGCAATTAATGTTTGCTGGATGTGTGAGTAAAAGAGTGAATTATTATTTTTTTGCAGCTTTCTTTTTATTTATTTGTTTAATTAAAAAAAAACAATAGATAAATAATCTTTGCATATTTCATTTCCTTGGGGCTTGTATTAATTTAATATCTTAGACACTCTGAACATGACAAATCGTTTGGTCGGGAAAAAAAGATTTCATCATGAAAAATTTTTCTATTTCATGGAAACACCCATTTTAATTACACAAGCCCAACCTTTTGGTAAAGCAGAAACCTATTAGACCCTGATTAGGCTTTCAAGTTACGTAATTCTGTTTAATAAATCCTCAGATGTTTTAATATGTCCAACACACTTGTGTGGCCTTAACTTGTGGTGTCCCCCAGGGCTCCACCCATGGCCCCTTTACTCTTTAGACTAAGCAAGCTGTAACTTAGTCATATCATAAACGGGTTTAGTCGGGTGAGAAACGTTTTTCTATCAGAAATAGTGACTCAAAATGTGCTCAACCAAACGCTTGACGAAAGCCATTGGAATACAAACATTTTCCAGCCCTGACTTGTTGGTCTTGTTGTGTTGGTTGCAGTGCAATATTGGCTCGACCTTGTAGAAAGAAACATTAGTTTCTTGCTTCCTCATAGTTAAACATTATCTATAAGGAAGCAAGGACACTAAAGTGTAGAAAATCACAAAGATATACAGGCGTTCCTTGGGACTTGACGTGTCTGGCGTTGTTACCATCCGTATAGGAGGTTATGTTTTCACGTGTCCCTTTGTTTGTGAGTCAACCCTGAACTACTGGATGAATTTCCACAAAGCGTGGTGGAAGGATGGCTCTTGGGTCAGAATAGGACCCAAATTGGTTATTTTTCTGCAGGCAGAAACAGTTTGAGCATTGAAAGCTCTGCCCGCTCCTCACGGCTCAGCGTGTCTGATGTAAAACGGCTTCCATTAACTCTGTATTCCACTGTGACATGTATTTATATCTTCACATGGGTAGTACGCAGCCAACATAGCCCAGGTAACTGTGGGCCTGCGGTGGAGACGTGGAGCTTAGATCCACAGCATGTGTTTCCTCGGTCTGAAACTTTGCTTATGAGCATCAGCAGAGGGGGAGCGAAATTAAAACCAGAAGGGGTGGCGAGTTCTATTCAATAGAACCGAGGGAGGAAACCTTCCACAGACCCCCGATGGTACTTGCAGGCTGGGAGGACTGATGGAGTTGAGGTTATTCTCTTTGAGAGGTGGAGGAATGCGAGACCTGTCTCCTCTGTCACCTCACCTCTCTTTGTATGAATACGCCGTCTCCCACTCCCTTCTCTTGAACGCCTTTCTCTCGGCGTTGACATCTGTTCCCCTTGTAAGTTGGCCCGATATCTGCTTGTGTATGAAATAGAGTTGCTTGTGTTTTGTGGCGTAGTATGGGTGTGTGATTGGGGTTTAACCTGCAGTGAATTATAAATCTCTGAAAGCCTTTTCTACCCAGCCACGCGGGCCGGGCCAGAGCTGAGCAGACAAGGCAGCTCCATTTAACGTGTCCCAGATGTGCAGCCCAGCCCCTGTGTGCCGCCGTCACTGCTCGAAAAATGAACGTAGGGAGTGAACGGATGGAGGGGGTGCGTGCAATGTGCCGCCCAGCACATATGTAGAGCTTGGTTTTATATGTATCCAGAAGAGAAACTAGTATCACCTGATTTTTTTTCTTTCTGTCTTTCATCTACATGAAGCTCCGATCAGTATGAAGACATGTTACGGTCTTTATTTATACTGAACCGAACACTATCTGGGTTTACATGGACACTTCTCTTCATTCTGACTGAATAAAGATGCCGGGTTAACTGCTAACACGGGTAGCGATCTAATAGGATCTGGTGTTTACACGCTCTGACCCATTCACATTGGACACACATGAAGTGTTTTATCAGAGGATGGGTGTCTATCATTGGATCAGGGCAGTTTTTGCTGTTATTGTGATTCTTTTTGCCGATGCAACCGCTTGATAATAACGCAGGTTTTGTCGGAGGCGAGAGGGAGGTGAGAAAAGACAAGCAAGAGAATGCCTTATCGCTACCTCGGAGTGGTTTTACTCTGACTCATGTTTCATCATTACAAGGTTGCCTAATATTGATTTAGTTTGCAAAGCCGTGTTGTGTAATAAAACGAACAGAAATGTTACATCAACATCATCCAAAACAACGTTACAAGTGGAGGCGCATCGTTCGCAATTCTCTAGGCCAATCCCCGATTTCTGTAAAGTCGGACCGGCTGATACCATTTTTTTTTCTTCAAGGTTTTAAACCCATAACGAGTGATTGAAAGTAATGAGAGATTACAGGGGAACTAAAGCTGGTCGGCATTGTGTATGTGTTCTGTCCGGGGGGAGGGGAACATAATTACCATCTCTGTTACAAGGCGGCTGATCTTGATCTGCTCCTGGACGCCGCGCTCCCCAGTTTGAGAACATTTTCAGTTGAGTTATTCTTTGCTTGTCGTGGGCCATCCAGTGAAGACATTGTCAAGACGTTACAACACTGTTTCGCCTTCAACCGATTCAAGCGTTGATGAGGAAGAACTACCTTCCTCTGCTCTGGGCTACTAAAGAAAAGCCATCATCACATCAAGCCAACCTGAGGCAGAGGAGTGTGTGTCGCCGAATTGCCACAGTAGAATTCGTAAATTTGCTCCGCAGCCCTGATCGCCATGTGAATCGTAAATGTTTTCGTCAAAGACGAAAAACTAAACAATTTTTTTAACTGACTTTTCTTTCTTTGCCAACTAGAAAACAAAACAGTAGGTCACTGTAGTCAAGTAGAAGTTTAAAGTAGTGTAGTGTCCAGTACAGTACTTAAGTAATTGTACTGGGTTCCCACCCAAACCCTCTTCGCAGCTGTCACTATAACCACAAGGTTAAACCTCCAGCTCCTCCAAATTTCCACCAAGGCTCTGTCTCCACCACCCTGACAAAAATGTGAAATATGTTTAAAAATATGTTCCTCTTTATTCTGTTTTTCTGAATTCCTTTTCCCTGTTAGTTTTGGCGTCTTGGCAGAAGTCAGCCTTTAAATATACAGACTTCCCGACTGTCTCCAGTGGGGAAGAGAAGAGGTCAAGAATACTCACTGTTTTGATTAATTCCTTACATCCATATGTAAACGTCTCACTGGGAAGCGCCTCCACATGCCCTGTACGTTGAGATATGGGAAAACTCTTCGTGCGTTACAGGAGAATGGGCTGTTTGAAGTAGTCGCAGCAGCTTATTTGTGTGAGAGAGGAATGTAGAAATTTACTATTCAGCTCATTTTGCAGTTTTTGGCTGTGTTGTTTGAAACCGCGAGAGAATCATGAAAACCAGCAATTTCTGAACCATCACGCTTCACAATGCGCTCTGCATTTCATTAAATTGTGTCTTTTCTAATGCAAACAGCAACAACAACAAAAAAAAATGCAAATGTGGCTGAATGAAAAGGTTTCAGTGGAACAACACATTTACTGGGCTGCATTTTAAAGGGCTGTTACAATTTCTCCGGCATGACTCTGCTCTGTCATGTGTTGTTTCACCCCCGTCTGCTTTATGCCATATTTCTGGTGGTTTTGAAAGTGAGGCGCTTCCAGCTGTGTGTGTGAGAGTGTCTGTCTGTGGGGCTCAGGAATGGAGTCCACTGCCACAGCATCAAGTGACCTAATGCAAAAGGCAGCAGGGTCTCGCACAATTCCCCACTCTCCCTTGTGTGCTTCTTGTCTCCCCCTCTCCAGTGATTATGGTCTCTCCTGTCACTATGCACTTTGTCACGCTTGGCTGAAAACCATGATGGGGGCTGAAGGTTGTTGGGGTGCAGGAATGTCACTTGCATAAATGGACTGTAGCGGGGTATGCCGTAGAGCAGAGATTTGGGCCACGGGGTGTGAGCTGTAGTTTCAACATACGGTGGTGAGATGATGATTCTGTGTCGTGGGACGTCTGGTGAAAACCAGGTGTCTCCAAAATGTCAAGATAAGTTGAATGATCTAAAGTAATCAGCGCTGGTTGTTGTTTGTGCGACTTTGCTCATTGTCAGCACATTTTGGATTCTTGCCAAGACTTTGGATGAGAAGTTTTGCTGTCAATCATTTATGGATTGATTGATAGGTTTTTGTTTGGCAGATATACACTGATCAGCCATAACGGTAAAACCATCTGCCCAATGTGCTGCAGGTCCTTTTATGACACATGCACAGCTCTGTGATGCTCTGTGTTCTGACGCCTTTCTATCCTGTGAAGTATTAACCTTTTTAAGCGAGTTTTGCTGACGCAGCTTTTCTGTGAGATGGGACAACACAAGCTAGCCGTCGCTCCTCGTGAGCATTAATGACACCGTCTCTCTTTCATCAGCTGTCTTTCCTTAGACCACCTTTGATTGGTACTACCCACAAAAGACCAGTAACAACCGACTAGACCTGCAGTTCTGCAGATGCTCTGACCCAGACGTCTAGCCATAACAGTTTGGGCATCTGTTTTGACTATCCTCATCATCCCCTCTGAATCCAAAATATGTCTTTACCTCAGCGTGCATTTTCTTGGATTCATCTCATTCCCACCTCAGTCATCAGTGGGGGGATCTCTTCTGGATTCTTCTATGAAAGTGCATTTTCGCTCAAGCCAGAAAATTAAAAATATATCCGTATCGCGCCATAACCTGATAATTTTCACGTCTTTACGTTCTATGTTTCATGTGTACTTTATGTACAGCTGTCCACCGGTATGAAGGAAATGATCACATTATAACGTAAAGATAATCATTCTAAAATCAAAATCACAATTTTTTTTCTTTATCAATTAATTAACCAACTCTAGCACGAGTCTCTGAGCGGCATGGACACGGGTCAACTTGTGATAGTTGGACAACTTTGTAGACACATAACTCCCGTTCAGAAATGTCTCACTATCTTAATTTGTAAACAATGTTTGGAAATCAATACTATTTGAGTTGGTATCAATGGAATCAGTTTTGACGATGTGGTACACAAGGTGTTAAATCAATCATGGACCATTTAACTGCGATTCATGTATCTCTATACCCAGAAGTAGTAGGGTTTTTTTCATGAACTTCTCTTCTCTTCTCTTACCACTGAGGAAAACTACACTGTTTATGTGAAGCAGGCTGAAAGGATGGCGTGTTTTTTAGGTTCTTGTATGTATATAAAAAGATGTATACACTATATTCCTCCATTCACAGCTGCTGAGCACAAAGATTTCCATTCATACCAGACCCAACATGTTCATGTGCAGCGGCACGGTGTTTCCACATGTGCTTACGCCTCACACCAAGAACCTGCACACTGACAAATCAGGAAAAATATACATATGAAGCTGTGGTTCCTGCAGCTGGTTTTCCTTTTCCTGTCCTTGTGATGTTTTTCGTCAACACTGTCCTACCAAAAATACTTAATATAGCGTGCCGGCTTTCACCAAGCCCGTGTGAAATATCACACATGAGGCGGGCCTCCAAACAACTTTTCAAACCCTTCTAAACTGAACTTCTGTCGCCGCTTGCAGTGTGGTCGAGTTTTACGTTTTGATCGTTTTACTGCGTATGCGCAGAAATCCATGTAAATACGAAATCCATCCCAATTATTACATTAATCATCTGATGCCAATAATTTGAGCTGGCAGCAATTACTTTCACCGGGCGTTAGAATTGCCTCCATCTGTTTAAAGCCATCTTGATTGATGGATTCATTCATTATCCGTAACCGCTTATCCTGTTCAGGGTCGCGGGGGGCTGGAGCCTATCCCAGCTAACATCGACGAGCCACCAGCTCATCACAGAGACAGACAACCGCTCACGCTCACGTTCACTCCTACAGGCGTGCTAACGTCACCAATTCACCTATAATGCAGGTTGGTGTTTTGGACTGTGGGATGAAGCGAACAGAACCCATGAGACGCTGGGAGAACATGGAAACTCCACATAGGAAGGCCGGTAAGGGTGGATTCAAACTCGGTACCGTCATGTTGTGAGCCAGCAGCGCTAACCACTGCAGAAATGTCAAACATCATCACTATGACCGCATCATTTTCCACAGTTTGATGCTTGCTAGGCACTCATTATGACATCATCAGGTTCTGGGTCATTATATCCAGCTACGAGTGAAGAAATAAATTATCCTTTAGAGCCACAAACTATTTTATCTCCAGAGGAGCTTCATTTTACTGTGGACATCTGTTGATGTGAACATCACAGGACATTTTGTCGGGACATTTAGCCAGACACCACTCTGCTGGGGTTATATTTTTGATTTAAGCATCATTATAAAGGAGAACTTCATGTATTGATGGGGCGATGTGTCAAATTTGTGGCCAAAAGTCTGCAGTCAAAATCTGTAATACCAAGATTCACCACAAAGTTTTACAGACTGACCACAGCCACAAGTTCATCCAGAAAATTGGTAATTACTGTGGTTTTCAGAGAAGAGTCTCAATTTAAAACTTGGCAAAGTCAATAAATGCCTCCTCTTCTTCATCAGATGTGTTTGTATTATTAAACCGTCTAATGTCCTGCAGAACTGTTGGGTCGAGCACATTTTTAGTTACTGTTTGTCATTTAAAAAATGTTTGCCACTTACCTGACCTGTTTATAATGTGACGCAGAGGCAGCACGTATATGCTAAAGAGCAAGAGGCCAAGGATGGAGCCCTGGTGGTCACCAATGGTCAAACTCCAATTATAACGCATATAAGATTACAAAAAAACTCATGGGGGGTTTTGTGTTCGTTCGGGTTATTTCCATCTCCTCAGCCTCTGCTTACAGTAGCGTGGAGTCGGTTATGAGTGTGAGAAGACCTGCTGGGAACAAGTGTTCATAGAGGCCCTAATAGCTGGATCATAAAACCAGTTAGAGTCGTGTTTTTATAGGTGTTGGTGGAAAAGCAGTGGGACATTTAAAGGGCTTCTCTTCACAGCTTTGGTTAACTAGAGGTGAGCTTCAATGGAACAAAGATGCTTTTTTCCATCCATCTAAGCTCGAGAACAGCATGAAGCCTAAAACAGCAGCAGACATCCAGACACCAAGTAGCTAGCTGGCCCACCAAGTAGTCTGTTCTTTTTCTCCCCTAAAACACTTCAGGATTTCTCTCTATGATTGTCCGCATCTTATTGAAGTTAGCATTCGGAGTGTGGCTGTGAAATAGATTAAGCAACGTGACCCATCACTGGGAAATAGCTAAACGGCGTCATGGCGGGATGGAAATAGAAAAGTTGCCTTGGTTCAACCGGCCCTTGCTTGTCGAGAGAAGTTATGCAGGAATCAACCTGCTCAGACAGATCCACCACCACATTTACCATTACATTCCTCAAGTGTCAGTCACGCACACACACACACGCACACAGTCACACACATGAGCAGAACTTAAAAGTCACTCAGAAGCCCGCTCCCACCTCTGACCTCGTTCCTTTGACCCCGCCCCCTGTGGGCTGGAGTCACAGACGGTAGCGCTGCCTGGCACCGTGGGGTTCAAGCGCCACTAATACTGAATTCAACACCTTTTGCATGCCAGTATTTCAAGACAAAATAAAGCGTTGCGTCCCTAAAAAACATGGAAAATCATTTCTGTCAGTTATTCTTTATCCTCAAAGCAGTGTGAGTTCTCATATTGCTCCTTACCACAGATGTTTAATGGCATTTAAGTGAACCAATGTTTTTCCATCCCTGTCAGCGTTTAGCCTCACTATTAGCCGTATCCTGAGTGGAATTCCCTGACCTTAAGTTTGAAAAAGTTTGAGGTAAATGCTAACAACTGGCATGTGGTCTCTCTCTCGCTCGCTCTCTCGCTCTCACTCTTGGTCTCTCTCTCTCTCTTAGATTTTTTTATCACTAAAGTAAAAAAAAAAAACATTGTGGAAATACTGAGTAATAGCTTTTTGAAGCGCAAAGCTTTTCCTAATAGACGTTGATCTCAGGTGCTGTTGAGCCTGCAAATACGTGGCGGTGGACCGACGGTCTTTGATTATCAGTTCTCATTGGCTTAACCTCAATGCTGCAGTGCAGCGGGGATTAGGTTTGTCAGAAGCTGTTACCATGACCTTTGTGTGATCGGCTGGAACGTGCAAGCTTAGCTATGCACCAGTATCTGTGTGTGTGTGTGGATAGGATTGAGTTTGGATGAGAAAGCCATTACACCTTATCTTTCATAATTACCGAGTTTAGCTCAGTAATCGGTGACCTTAATGAGATTGGACTCGCCGGAAGATTCCTCCTTTGATGTGTAATTTAAAGAGCGGACTCATTTTCTTGCATCGTCCTAAACTGCAGTCACATTTAGGTAAGCACTGGAGTACAGAGTACAGTAGTGGGAAGAAATGGGGGTCAGCCATGACTTCACTCCCACCCTTCATCGATTCACCTGCTGATTATTTTTACAATCGATTTAATTTTTGAATTGCCAAATGATTTTGGAAAATGTTCATCGCATTTTTCCGCAAAGTGACGTAATACCTTCAAATTGCCTATATGTTCCAAACAACAATCAAAAACAGAAGCCCAAAGATAGATATATATATATATATATATATATATATATATATATATATATATATATATATATATATATATATATATATATATATATATATATATATATATATATATATATATACCACAAATTAAAAGGAAAGTCTCAAATTCTTGCTCAAGAAGCCCAAGCATGAAAATGTTAGAAATATTAAACTCTTGACCAATTTGTTTGCTTTCTAATTCTCTTTATTGAGTTACCAATTAATTGTTGCTCTTTCTAGCCGGTCTCTCTTTCCGAATCATGGGAGCAGACGCAATCTGGTTCTCTGGCCTGACATTTCAATTAATTGGGCGTATCTGAACACTCGAATCCCAGGTTGCTATTTCAAGTATATTTCAGGACTGTTTCAGTCACTGTTGCTGAAATGCAACAATTTAAATATGAAAAAAAGTGAAATGACAAGGTCTTTTATTCAGTTGGGGGTTTTTCTTGCCACCAATCAAAAAACTGAAATATTTTCAGTTTGTTATCGCAAAAGACGGAGCAACAAATTCTCGTGAATGACGGGCTGGAGCCAGAGAAGGTGTGATACAATTGACTTTAGTGTTTACTTCTTCACCTGTGGGGGTTTTCTTCATTGTTGAAATGCCTTTCTCCTGAGTCGCAGGCACACACATTCTTTCCAAAACTATGTGGCGTTACTGGATGCTTGGTATTTTCATCTAGATGGCCAGATGACATAGGAAGCTTTTTTGTAACGCCCAACATTCATCAAATAGTAACTGCGTGATTGTATCAGTCGGTTTACGTTTAGTGATGGCGGTTTTATACTCGTTACAAATCCCCCTTGACTTGTGAGTAAATGGGTTCATTTTTTTTATTTGGTAGTACGATCGTCAAAAGGTGTTCAACCCTCACATGCTCGGAATATGGAACTCGCCACCTCTTTCTAAGTCTCTCTGAACAGATTGCACCAGCATGATCTTTCTGTTGGATTTAGCCGAACAGCTGTGAGACATGACAAATAGAAAGCCTGGTGATAGATTTACCAAAGGATTTCTGACCGTAAGGTCATCGGCCCTTCTAAGTGTCTGAGGTGGTGAGGCTTTTGGTCCAGACACGAGGTTGAGGCTGAGTGTGTGAAAGGACAGAGGTGTTGTACCACCTGTAATCAGACTCTCCACCAAATTACTCACGATGGGGTCTGGGAGATTCTGTTTAAAATGAGGATCACTTAGAATTGAGAGTTCGGTTCTCTTCACGACTTTACCTTCAGCTTACATCCTACTGCATTTGTTATGGACATGCAAAATTAAAAAGTGCCACGTGCTGTCCGTGTGTAACCCTGATAGATGCATGCGGACACAAAGGGTTAACTACTGGCAACTCTTTTACATGTTTCTATGAGAGAGAGATGAGTAGCCTTCTGGACACAAAGGAGAAATTAAAGTGGTAGAAAGAGATGAGGTTTAAAGTGAGTTACATAAAGAATGAGGGACTTAAGAAAACTACCTCTTCTGTTTCTGCGTGTGCTACGTGCCGGTAGCTCTCAAGCTTCTCAGCCCCCTTAACTTAGCCAGCTAGCATCAGGACCAACTCTGAAGCGGAGAACAGGTGCTTTGTTTTTAAACATCCTGGATAAATACACAACCTTACTACTGAGTGGCTCCAGCTGACACAAAAATACACTTCCTGGGCTGAGATGTCATGTCTTCCATTTCACTCACACCTGTGTCATTTGTATTTTTCCCCACCTGAGTCCCACAAAAACTTTTTTCCCTCTCGAACATGAGCGTTCGAACCAAATTCCAATCTGTATCCATAGTTTAAAACGTTGCTTAGTCAACATTCTGCTGAGGAAGAGAAGGAGGAGGTGGTGGAAGAAGAAAACATGTTAATGAAGAGTCATATGGCAAATGTATACACTGTTCTGAGGCTGGAGGGATGACTGGGCCCGCTGGCTCTGCTCAGTGACGCCATACTTGTCTCAGCGCTCCTTCCCACTGAAGTGCACTTTGAAGACGAGGCCAGAAATTAGCGTGCTCACCCACGAGGATTTGATAAAGCAGGTGTCCCAAACAGTAATGCGTAGATGACTCACTGGCGTTACGGTGGAAGTGCAGGAGCTGATGCTCCCGCCTGGCGACCCTCACTTCCTCTTACATCAGGCTCTGCTGGGTCCAGATTTCCTGTCTTCCTGAGAGGGGGAGATTAGGGAGCCATCGGGTTATTATTGTTTTCATCATGCAGCTCACTTTTGTGTTGTTGCTCACCATGTCGCAGCTTATTAAAAAGACGTTCTTTCTCATGGATGTTATCTCTCAATCCTCCCTCGTTAGTCAGCTAAGTATTTCGGAGTAGGCTGCTTTCACTTCACAGAGGGTCGTTCGGTCCTCCTGTTAACGTTTTAATTGTTTTAATCAGAATTCTAAATATCTGGTTTAAGGGAAATCATGCTGAAACGCAGGTTACTGCCCTGATCCCTCCCCACACCTCAATCTCTCCACGCTGTGTTGTAGCTTCATTCTCTTTCCTACTAGTCCAGCTAATGCAGCACCGTGTTTGTGCTGAGGATAATACATGTGTGCACATGGATACCTGGAGGCAGCAAATACGCACTGGGAAAAATTGCTGGCCAGTGGCAGAGGGGTGGTTTAATTCTGTCAGCACACGCAGGAATGCTCTGCACACTCAGCGTTTTCTATCAACACTGACTCAGAGCGACTCGCCCTATGAATCCACTTGACAGGCTCTCATGTTATTTTTGATAAACGGCTCTGGGTTTTTTGTAAATCGTGTTTGTAAATCATGTTTGGATCGATGTGGTAGTAAAACCAGCAAACACTCGGACTTTGTTTATGTGTTTGTAATTCATAGGAAGATTATTATGAAGCCTGTCCATGCATAGTGTGAACAATGTCTTTTTTTGTCAAACAAGTGGTTTGTCTTGAAAGTAGAGTTGGGAGTGTTCATCGCGAGGTTCGGTACTTCCTGGACTGAAACCTTTCCCGTCTGCAGTTTGCTTTCCAAATTCTTCACTCAATGTTTTGGTGCCCTTTAGTGGGACCATTCAGGTTTTCTCCCTGCTTGCCTTTTAACGTTTATTTAACCTCTTGCCTGCATGAAAAAAAACTATTAGGAACCCTGAGAGCTAATTTATGTCATTTTTAACACTGTGTTTCTCTGCCTCCCTTTTGTTTCTTTGCAGAGGAGGTTGATTATGCTCATTTTGGCACCAACACATTAACCCGTAAGAAGAAGGCGGTTGTGGCGCTGCGCAATAATGATGTCAACCGCAAACGACCCCACATCCGCATTGGCATGCCCCAGGACTTCCGGCCCGTTTCATCCATAATTGATGTGGACATCCTGCCTGAATCCCATCGCCGTGTCCGTCTTTATCGTCATGGTTCAGATAAACCTCTGGGCTTTTACATCAGAGATGGAACCAGCGTGCGGGTGACGCCACACGGGCTGGAGAAAGTCCCCGGCATCTTCATTTCTCGACTGGTGCCTGGAGGATTGGCGGAGAGCACCGGGCTGCTGGCAGTTAACGACGAGGTGCTGGAGGTGAATGGCATCGAGGTGACTGGAAAATCCTTAGATCAAGTAACGGATATGATGATCGCCAACAGCCACAACCTGATTGTGACGGTCAAGCCGGTAAACCAGCGCAATAATGTGGTTCGGGGCAGCAGGATCTCTGGGAGCTCGGGCCAGTCGTCTGATAGCAGCGGGTCGACTGGTTACCCGAGTTTGTCAGTGGCCACAGCAGGACCGATATCCTCTGGGGCACAAGGGTACCAAGATGACCTTGAGAGTGATGAAGAGACGGATATCGTCATTGAGAGCAGCCTCAAGCGGCCGTCCCAGAGGTCCAACGCTTCCCTGGCATCCAGTGCATCTCGCACGCATCCACAGATGCCGACAACAGCTTCAGGCCCAGCAGCACCGCCAAGCCCTACCGCGCGTCCTACGTCAGTGGTCTCCACTGCCTCCTTCCACTCCCAGCCGAGCCTCAACGGAGGGTCCCATCACCAACAACACAGCAACCTCAGCTACCAGCTCCACAGAGAACTGAACCTCCACCACAACCCACACCCACAGCCCCAGCACCGCCATCCCCAAATACAGCCTTCACATCACAGCAGCAACCCGGCCCTCCGCCACAGCAACGGCAGCCTGCACAAAATCCTCAGCTCCATGAAAACGGACCCACGACACAGTCTTGCACTTCCCAGGGGCGGGGTGGAGGAGGACGGCACCGTCATTACCCTATAATAGTTAACGACACGCTCACACGGACAGAGACATCCCAGCTGGTCGGAGACTAGAACTGGAACACAAGACCAGATGAATACGAGCATGAGTGCATTTTGTTGGATGCTAACTTTGTAACTTCTGTTTCGTCGATACCAGTTGATCGAAACTAAGACGTTACAAGCCTGGGATCAAGGAAATGTATTGGGTATATAAATCCATGATTTTTCTTTTTTCTTTTTTTACTTTCATCGAAAGATTTGTATGTATGTTATAAGCAGCAGAACAAACTGTTTTTAGGCAAGTCCACTGTATTCTGATTTTTGAATGTTTCTACGGCCTAATATCTCTTCTTAGTGACCACTTTTTATTAAGATCATTTTCAGTCTTATTATTGGGACCAACTTTGGGTTGCTTATGGATGTTTTTAAAGAGTAAGTCTATATTTCTTATATGCAAATAAGTGCTGTGTAGAGTGATTTTTTTTTTTTTTATAGGTCTTTTATGCATTGTTGATTGTGATCAAATCCCTCTATCTGTTTCAATAAATTATTCTAATTCTCACAAATTCGAAACGCAGGAAAGTGATTTTTGGTTCCGCAGTTACGTTTGTTGTTCCGAATGATTGATGATGATTGTCATCGTAAAGTACTTTCTTTTTTTTTATGGTTATTGTGTTATAGCCTCTCTCATTTTAGTTGTGGCAATTATTGTGAGAAAAGCTACAACTGTTTTTTGTTTTTTTTAACACTAAGATCCAAATTGTGATCTCTACTTTAGAATAAAAGATAATAATAATAATAATAATAATTCATTTAATTTATGATACAATGACTTGTAAAGATAGGAAACTCTGCACAACCTAGATCTACTTCTGGCGTCCCTGATAGCAATGGTATATTCATGAAATGCCCCCAACCCCCTGTGTTGTACAAGCAATCCCCCTGATTGAAATTCCTCAAATGAAATGTTACAATATTTACGTAACATTTCTATGAAGTCAAGAGAATGTCAGATTATATCTAATCTGACATATGATAGGGAAGTCTCGGTCGAAGGTCGAAGAGGCAAATATAATACAGAGATGATGATGATGTTGAATCTCTTCAATTCATATGCAATTAATTTAGAATAAAGCGGACCAACGGTTTGGAGGTTATGTCCGGAAACCAGTGGTTTTTGTAAAAGAAAATTAAAAAAGAGCTCCCCCTAGTGAGTACAATTGTATATACACAAGATAGAACTAATATGCACTAAATTTGGACTCAATCAAAACTTTTGAGACATTATAGCCCCGAATCTGTGATTTGAGATAAAACTCGCCCTAGTGGCAGAAATATGCGGGTGACCTTTTCTAAAAAAATAAATCCAGTTCAGCGATGAGAATTCCATAATATGCCGGTTTCTGGGTTATAATTAAATTGGAAAGGTTTAAAAGAAAAGTTTTACTAATAGATGATTGAGTTTGTTTTAGTTCAGCCTTATTTTTAAACCCTCCTCTTCTCCACTGAAGTAGCATATTTCTGGGATCTTAAAGTAGCAATAATTAGTCTATTAACACAGAAGATGCCGTTTGAAAAAGGAAACAACTGCCTCCACAAAGACGTCCTCACATCCTGACATAATTTGCCGTCGGCTGGGAGGTGAGAACTTTTCATGACAAAACAAAACATGTCTTGTGCCATTCAAGACCGTAAATCAAAATCTCTTAGGAGCCACATCCAACTGTCAACAAAGCAAATAATCGTGGCGGAGACATTATAATTTACTCATCAGAAGCAGATTCAGAACCACTAAACACATCCTCATGGGTGTGAAAATGACTGGTTGTCTTTCTGCCATTCCAGTGTTCCATTAGAACCCTCAACATGTTTGAAACATTTACACTTAAGGCAAACTGGATAACAATTTAATTGTCTTCGGTTTATTGTGGGTCTCCATTACAGGATAAGTCTAATTATAATAATGTAATAGATAATAATTCACCCACTGAAGAAGAAAACCCATATTTTGGCACGTTTTATATGGGACACCATGGCGGTGTAAGCAGAACAAACCACATGGAATCTGATCTTTTCCAGTTCCGGTCTGGACCACTTCCATATGTGGTCCAAAATCCGACACAGGTCAGAGTTTTTAAAAGCCCGTCAAATTGGAATTCATGCGACTCTGACATCACAGAGCTGCGCCGACTGGAGTCGCATTTCACACGAAAACATCACTATCAACACACTTTGAAAATAACTTTAGTGGCTTCCCTATTGACAGAATGCTGGGTGTCGCATCTTTGTTCTGCTCGGCATCTGGGTCCATTTAAGGCCTTGAACGCTTTATACCGGAGTCCGATACAGGACACATTTTCAGAGTAATGTGAACGGCTACATAAACAATCGCATCTAAAAGGAAATGTCATATTTGAACATGAAGACAGACAGTATGAACGTAGCCTTAGATTTGTGGTTTTAGCATTAAACTACAAAGTTAACTAATTATGATAGGCCTTTATGACACCGCGCGTGAGATCCCTGTTTCCATTTGAACCTTAATGTACCCACAGTGACATTTGACTCGTTACTAAATGATCCATGATATTACCTTAAAGGCAAATGTAATCCACTCAAAGCAGAGGAAGAAAACCATGATGACATCATCAAGTTCAGTCTAACATCAGCAGAAGAAATAAAAAATGTGTTCTCTCATGAACTGTTTTATACGCATGAGACGATTATCGCGAGGATGACGGCATTCTGACGGGCCGACATCCATGTCTGTTTTCAGGGTAAGAAGAAGTGGGCACTGCTAAGTTGCAAAACAGTCTTTAGAAGATCACTGAGTGAAGATGGATAATGTGAAGAATGGATTTGTTTTTCAGATAAAGATATCAAGCTGGCTTTTGATCACTGCCAAAAGATTAAAAACATACTTGTAGCAGGAATGCAGCCGGGTCAGGAGGTCATCCACCAGCAGCAAACTCCTTTCACCTCTCTGCCAACGAATGTTTGTCAGCTGTGTTTACTCACGGCACCACACTGCCTCAGACAGCCCATGGATCTCTCACACCCAACTGGTCTGCTTTGACTTCAGTCAGTGCTGCTCATTAATAGATTCGCCCCAAAACCTTGGATATCTCACAAACTCGGCTGTCGGCCTTTTAACGTTGATGTTTCCACGCGTTCAATCTGCAGATGAAAAGGGTTTACCTGCAAAGATCACGCCCCAGCAGTGTCTCCTTTTTAGAAATGAAGTGTGATAGAACTGTGTTCCTCACAGGTGACGCAGATGCTCAGCTAGAAAATGAGATTGAAATAAATTCATAATTGGATGTGCAAAAAAAAAAGAAAAAAAAGAAAGTTGAAAATCACTTTCATGCCTATTTTGTGTTCGACTAGCTAAATAATGTCCAAATGTATAATTTACCTTGAGGCAAAGTTATTGCCGCATATTCATGCTCTAGAGAACTAATTTGACAGCCTGTCTGAGGTATTTTGTGTTTTGGAATATGTGTTAAAACTTTAAAAACAATGCCATAGCAGCTATTATTATTACCTCTCCCTCAACCCTCTGAGCTCTATAGCCAGGCAGTGATTCTGCTGCCACCTGCTGGTCAAACTTGCACTAACACTGACGCAGTGTTACACGAAATACAGACAAAACGTGATACTTATGTCTGTATTTTGTAACTAATATGACAATAATTCATAACAATTATTCATGAATCATTAATGGTTCAAATAAAAAGACTGTAAATTATTAACAGGAAATTACAGGTAAATTTTTCCTGTTTAAAAAGCCATTGTTTTGCATCTTACACTGTAAAAAGAGAATCGTTTGATAAACTTAAAAAGAAAAATTTTAACTGGTAACAATCATTGAATTAAGTATTTCATTTGGTTTTGGTAACCAGTGAAGTAATTAAATTAAGTTCATGCACAATGTTTTTACAGTGCATGATTTGACCACAAAAGCATAAACTGACATTTGGAAATTCTTCAAATCTCTTTAAAAAGAACTTCGTTTTCAAGGTTTTACCTCTCAAAAAAAATTGTTGCTTTATTCCTGCATTGTTTAAGCCAAATATTACACACTGTAAAAAGAGAATGGTTGGCGTTAAAAAAAAAAAAGAACTTCCACTGGTGACACAGTTAAATTAAGTATTTACAACTCAAACGAATAAGTTCGTAATAATTTGTAAGTAATTTGTGCAGCTCATCAACAATTTTCGTTTTTACTTGATTGGACCCCAAAAGCATAAAAAGGGGAAATTCCAGCAATTAAGTCCTACTAAGTATTTCCAACTTGAATTTGAGATTCAATGATACTTCATTCAATTTTGTGTTTACAGTGAACTATTGATTTTTTTACAGTGTATCAAGAATCTGCATATAAAACTATTTTTGGAAGATTGTTCCCAAATATAAATTAATATCACATTTTTTTTGTGATTTTCCTTGTGTCTGATTCTAATCAGGCTAAAATGTTTCTTACTACCTCCTGTGTTTGTCCGTGGGATATTTTGAGACTTTTATTGTGCGCCAGCCAAAAAGGAAGCATATATCCTATTTCTGGCGGGGAACAATTTATCCACATTTCCTCAAAAATAACTGGACAGAATTAAACAAATGTTTTGGAATCAAACTAATGTTGACATGTTTTTTAGTGGCCTTAAACGTATGCTCTCATAACTGGTTTCCTCATTTTGATTGTATTTCCATTTTTAGAGCAGATTTGAACTTCCAGGTTCGTTTCTTCACATCCAGATGGAATGGTCTATCTACATATCAAAAAACTGATCAGAAAATTCAGGGAAGTTCCACGAGTGCTTTGTCGGGACAATAAACGTTGCATCAAATTGTTATTCTTCATGAGTAAGAACTCATGTCAGTGTAATTAAAGTTTATAGTGTTTTTGTGTCAATTATTTTTCATCTGACACCAAACTCAATGCCTTTTTTTTTTTTTTTTTAAATGAAAGTGTTGTAACTGCTGGAAATGTTATGAAACACACCTGTAAATGTTAAGTATGGGGTGTAATTTGAATTCCAACATTTGAATAATTACCCTGATGATGTCATCCAATAAATCGCTTTTCACTGGGGGTTTAGATATTTTCAACATTTTTTCTATCTGTACCTGGATCAAATTAGAATCTAAATTTCAATGAGGGAGATCTGTTGAGGTAGAGACGTGGCCCTGCCACAATATATAAAGACGGACAAAGTATTCAGATCCTTTACGTCAGTGAAATTAATGACTGACACTGTGAAAATACTCCCTTACAATAAAAAGTTTCAACAACTTTCCCTCTCAGTGCTTTAATGTTGCAAAGGTTGTTCTTGGATTGATATTGTTGCTACATTAATGTGAAGGCCCATGTATACTACCTTAAAACCAGAACCCATATTTAGCATCACTGTCCTGTAAAGCTCATGTGTCTCGTAACATTTCAGATTTTTTTTAATTCGGCCTCAAAATCCAAGACAGACAATTTTTAAACAGTTTATTTAGCTTAAAAAGTAGAAGACTTTTTTTCAAAACCGTAAAGAAGCACCTAATCCTTCAGTTTATCGCAAACAAAATCAACACACGTGGAGATACATGGTTTTATTCGGGAAAGAATGGATGTGAAAGATGGTAATCTGAAATCTAACTAGTAGCTACAGCCCATTCCCACAGGAGGGTTTAAGTGCTATATCAGTTTAAGAACATGAGAAAGTAAAATTGGAGATTAAAGTAGGAGAAAACACAATATAGATAGTAAATGAAGAAACATAGAAGTTCAACGACAAATAAAAAACAAATTAAATGAATAATTCCCCGTCAGATGTAAGGGATTATGTATCACACGATGGAAATAATCAAGTAATGCACGGGTACCTAAATACTATATTTCAATTCTGTATTTTAGTACAGTAGATGCAATAAGCTACTTCCATTCAAATAGACTTCATGAAAGCTACACCTACATAAATTATGTTCAGAGATATGCATTTTCATAGAGCGCTTAGCCATGTAACGCCAAACATATCATATTTTTTACATTGACACATTTAAAATAGGACTTAAAACTTTCCTTTTTAGCAGAACCTATAACTGTAATTAACATTAATGCTTTTGGTCATGTTTTTATATAGTTATTATTTTATTTTTTTTATTGATGCTTTTATCTGCTTTTGCTTTGTAGCACTTTGAGATTTGATCCAAATGTAAAGTGCATTATAAATTAAATGTATTATTATTTTATTATTATTACATTGTCATTTGAAGCCCTCTAAATTATGACGTATACAATCAGATACATGCGGTACACAAATTATCCACCAGGGGGAGAGATTCTCTTTTTAGACTATTCCATAGTCAATCCATCTTCAATATAAATATTTGGTGGATTGATGCAATGCATAATTTATTCAAATTAAATATATTATGATATAGTAAAGCCGTGTTAAAAATGTGACACAGCAGGGGGTTTTTTTTAACATATTTGTGTAAATCCATCAATTGTTATTTCATTGCATTTTATGCATTATGCAGTCCATTGAACTAAATAAACGATTGATTGTTTAAATTAGGCAACTATAAGTTAATATCAAAGACACGTGGTCGTTTAATTTTTTTTTGCCCAAACTACATTATAATAATTATATTTCTATTGTAGACTACGACTAGTTTTAATATGTGCAACATGTTGTACGATGATCAGTGAGTATTTGGATGTTACCAATAATTTTCTTTTTTACAGACTTTCAATAAAACTGACCTATTTAGAGATGAAATATACTATAATTGTTGCTTATGGGATGGCAACGTATAATCAAACAATGAACCAAAATATACAGTATGAAAAAAATGTACCGTTCCAACGCTGTTATGAACCATTTGAGTTCAATAGCTCTGTATTTATTTATTATTTTTTACAAAAAGCATGGCGTGGGCAATATCATTAAAAAAAACTTTATTTGATATTTTTTTAATTCATCAGAACTGAAAATAAAGACCCCAGCAGCAAAATAATTGAAGCTCCTTTTTTTTTTGAAACGCGTTTTGTTGCGCTCCGCTATTTTGACGCTGGTGAGCCACCGTCGGCCGACATACTCACGTGATCTTGTCAGTTGACAAGACGAAATACGGCAGCAGAACAGAAAGGCAGACGACATGGACTATCATCGAGTGGACAGGGTAGGCCTTTTGTCTCCTTTAGAAGAGTCCAGCGCGGAGATCAGCAGAGACAGCGGCATAGTTTCCCAGAGTGCGAGCAGTCTGTCCATGGTGAGCGAGATCCTCAGCAGCGGTACCGTCTCTCAGAGCCCCAGCTTCGGCGCGGCAGCGAATGTTACCCCCCAAAGCCCCAGCCTCAGCGAAGCAGCACAACCCGGGACGTCCGAGCAGCTCTACCCGGAGCAGGACGAGGAAGTCCTGAGACACACCGCCCTCTGCTACTCCTCCTACATCAGGGCGACGGCTGGAGAAGAGGTCGGTGCTGCTGGCGAGTGTCAGTTCTCTTCGTGGAGTGGCGTTTCCTAATTTTACTGCAGTATATCGTCCTCTCCTTTTGGCTGTTCCCTTTAGGGGTCGCCACAGCGGATCACCAGTTTCCATCTGGCCCTGTCTTCTGCATCTTCATCTGTCACACCAACCACTTGCATGTCCTCTTCCGACACATCCAGAAACCTCCTCTGTGGTATTTCCTTCCTCTCCTGCCTGGCAGCTCCAGCATCCTTCTATCAATACATCCACTATCCCTCCAAACCATCTCAATCCGGCCTCTCTTACTTTGTCTCATACACGTCGAACCTTGGCTTTCATCCTGATAAATTAACCCTTTAACCCTGTCCATCCGGGTCATTCCCAAAGAACATCTGAACATATTCAACTCTGCCATCTCCAGCTCAGCCTCCTGTTTTTGGCTCATTGCCACTGTTTCTAAACCTTTCCCTTCAGTCTGTCAAAGATAACTCCACACACTCTTCTCCACCCTCTCCATCCTGCCTACACTCCCTTCTTCACATCTTTTCCACACTCCTATCCAACCACCATAGAAAATAAAAAGGGCCTCAGAGCCAATCCTTGGTGCAGTCCCACCTCGAACCCCTCCGTCACGCCTCACCGCTGTCATGCTGCTCTCGTACACATCCTTCACCATTCCAACGTACTTCTTAAACTAACTCACCTATTTAAAATGGCATGAAGAGTGGAGAGGAACTGAGAATGTCACTTTTTTGTTTTATACGTGGCTAGCAATTGACTTCAACTGACAATCATAGCGATAGAAACCACTACTTATCAACTTTTAATAAAAAGACATGGCTAAACAACAACAAAAACGTAAGCTCCATTAATGTCCGGTGACACACCTGTAGAGTAAAAGATATTACAGCTGTGTCACCCGTCAGTATTGTAATCATGGCTGACCAGGCCACAGCTGGTGTGTTGATGTTTCTCTGGCTACGTCACAAAGGTATAGATGCATTTGAGGAGCGGTGGTGGAACACCGCCCTGATGATTTATGCGGTGGACTGTTCCACCTCCAGACTGCCAACGTCATGAACATCCAGTAGTTGTGTTGCCTGTCCTGTGGCATTCTTACTGACGTCGTTATTATACCCCCCGAAAAGGGAATATTTTGGAATCGTCATCTCTGCGTCCGTTTCAGATCCTTCATGTTAACGCGTTACCTCCAGAACTGTGCTATGGATCATTTTTGTATTTTATGCTGCCAATCCGTGTCTTCTTTCAGTGACCCGAGTTCTGCTGAAGTTTCTTAAAAAAAGGCTTTATGTGAGAAAAGTGGCGTAACTTTGTATAATGTGAAGCCCATGTAATGGAATAAGTCTTAAAGAAACGAGAAAGAGATGCACGCGGTTTCTGATTCCGTTAAGCCCAAAGTCATGAGATCCATTAAACACTGACTTACTCGAATCCAAGTCATGTGACGAGAGTCCGTACCACTTGATTTTCTTGGCAACTGTAAGCAGAGTAAGAACCGATCAGTTGAATAATAACAAATGTAAAGTGCATTATAAATTAAATGTATTATTATTATTATTATATCAGCTATAAAAAAAAAAAAGTTGCCTGTCCACAAATCAGAAAAATTGTCTCTCTTCATAAGAACTGACTATATTTCTTAAATGTAATTTATGATGCTTGACTTAACAGATTGATGTTACTCCTCTGGGAATTCATAAAAATGCTTTAGCTGGATTTGGAGGGGGGAAATGTAACGGTCTTCTTTTCTTGCTGAATCTTTTTTTTGTTTTTTTTTACAAACATTTTAAAATTCCAGCAGTAATTGGTTCGTTAGACTTAATGTGAGTTAGCCAGAAACACAGAAGTACTTAACTGACTCCTGTCATTGATGTTTTTCACATGTTCTCCTATTATTTCTCCTCTAGATCCTATCTTTGGAGAAAAGCTTGGATGAAATGCTAACCAGAGTAGATGAGTTTGTTGGAATGTTGGATATGGTAAGCTAAGTAAGGGTTGTTGGACAGCGTACGTTATTTTCGTTGAATTCAATGCGTTTTTGTGTTTCACATCCTTTCGCGTGTTTCTCGTCTAGATCCGCAATGATACTTCCCAGATAGTAAGCGACAACCTTCCTCAAATCCAGCAGAAGTCCGATGAAATGAGACAAATTTACAGAAGAATCGATAAGTTAGAGGTAAGTGAATATCTGAACCTCATAAGGTTAAACGTGTTGGTCTTATTTGACTGTAAAATAAACAATCGGGGATTCTGAAATGAATGCGAGATCAAACCTATGATGTGACGTGAACAGGATTTGATAAAAGTTTTTTACAAGTAAGAGAATATCATCCTCACAAAAGTAGGGCCTCTGAGTGATATTATAAACAAAGATCATTTTTATTGCCCGACCATTTCCTCTTCTGATAAGAGAAGCAACGCTGGTCTAGGATGACAATGTGTTCCTGTTTTTCAAAATTCTAACTAGAGATTTCCTCACTGGGCTCAAACCTACCTCACCGATGTCAGTCTCACTAAAAAGCTGAGCCACCTCAAACTAATCTCCAGACTACGTCAAAATAAAATCCCACTGCGGTTGTTTTTCAGCCGGCCCCAGACAGGAGAAATGATGATGAGGGTGCACAGCATTCCATTCCATTTCCTGTGACTGCGAAGAGACCATCCATTGTTTTGTGATTGTACCCAGGACAAAAGACACACTTTGATTGTGTCACCATGATGGTGTCGCTTTAGTTGATTTCTGCTTCCTGCCAAATGAAAGTTATGCCACTTCATTTCTTGACGGTGGAAACTAACTTCAATCTCCAGAATAACGTGTTTATCTGTAGTTTAAGAGTTAGCAACAAAAAAGTAGATTTTGTGAATGAAACATAGAATGTTATTGATTGACCTTCATTAGGTGATATTATGTAATTCTCCTGATTGAACTCCTCAAATTAAATCTGACCCTTCAATAATCTCAAGTGACTCAATAATAAAGATAAACACAGTTACAACTATTTTTTTTTCTGGGCTCAATAATAAAACAAGACAGATTTACTCATGTCAATTCATACAAGCTAGATTTAGACACAATTGAACTTGGTTGGGAAGTAAGGCATTAGAAACTGTAAATAAAGAAAGCTCCACCTAATGAGTAAAATATGAACTATTATGGTGATATGATATATAAAAATAGATCTGCTTGTGTAGGTTCAATATGAGCCAATTTGGACATAATCTGACATATAGCTGAGAATCAAAAGTCAATAAACTGATTTTAAAAAAAGAAAAACCCCTGGTGTGTAAAATAGAAACTATTACAGCAAAGTATGAAAATACAATTTAAATCTCCTTTAGGTAAATTTGGACTACATTGGACCAACGGTTGAGAAATTAGGTCCGAAAAACACTGTTGTTTCCTCCAAAAGAGTTGGAAATATCCAACTAACCTTTCCTTAAATCAACCCAGTTGTTCCTCATACTAATGTATATGGGGGTAAAGAAATTCGAGTATAATCCATGAAATACTTTTGTAGTTATCGCGTTTAAACAAAGGATCTAAATGTTTCTATGCTCAGTATAATACTGTGTTTTATTATTTAAATCTCCTTAAGAATTAAATTTTGTTGACTTAAACACTTTTTTTTTTTTAAATAGATTTTCATGTTAATTTGAAAGTAAATCATCTTGACAAAATTTAATAATATTGAAAAGAATCCCAATCGAATGAACTTTTTTGCTGTAATATTCTTTTCTTTCTTTTTTAAATGTTTTCATTGAAGGAGCCATAATGATACAAAACCGTAAGTCCGTACATTGACTTTGCCCATCATTAAGTTTTTTTCCAGAATGATAAATAAAGAAAAACCTCCACCCTCCCCAGATCCACCCACTCTGGCAGCTACTGGGTTCAAATAACAGAATATTGGTAATAACATCGAATGTAGATGCTTGTTTTCAAAGTTACGAACTCTTCCCAAGTACAGGTCTATACGGCTTTAACAAACCAAAATAGTTGAAATACCCTGATCATGTGTGTGTATACACACATACATATGTACAATTACATACATTTAAAATGAAGGAGAAATAAAAGAAAAAGAGGTTAAAGTAAACTAAGAAAGAAAGTCAAGTTTCTTGTCCATTACGTAGTTCCTTAAGTCTATTAAAGTATGACAAGGACGGTTTTTACCATTTTGAGTAAAACTTTCCCACAGATCTTTCTAACTGTAAATGTGTTTGATGTAATGTGCTGCTGTGCCTTCAGGCTTTTGTCAAGATGGTGGGAGCCAACGTCAGCGCGATGGAGGAGCAGGTCACGCAGGCGGAGGGTGAACTAGGAACGCTGCCAGGAGCTTTCAAAAAGATCCTCCGGACAATGAGCGTCCCGGGCTTTTTAAATGTGACAACTCTACCGTGAATTCTAGAGTTTTATAATGTTCTGATTATTCCAATCAACAATTTCAAAATCATGCTCACCAGTTGGCGGTAATGTTGGATAATAAGGATTACTTTTTGTGCCTCTCGCAGAAATCAGCCAGCCCGAGAAGATCGGCACCACGTCAGCGTCAAGAGATACCCGGCGTGTTCAGCACAGACGATTACTTCACGTCACAGCCAGAGCAGTGACATGCAAGAACATTTCACACATCACTTGGAACTAATCTCAGAGGTCCGCTGGGTGAGACTGTAGAGAGGGCTTTTCCTGCCATCCATTGCCGGAGGATCTACCGGCGCAGCGGCCTCAACAAAGCAATAGTAGCCTTTCTGAACAAATCACCGAAGATTAAGTGCATGAAGACATTCTGCACTGTCAGTGTCATTTACGTGGCAGCAGCAAGGACCGAACTGTAGCAGTGATTTGAGTCCATGATTTTTTTTTTTTTTTCAAGTGCCTAAACTGGTAGGATTTTCTGTTAGTCTTGTTTTCACAATTTGTGAAGAAAACGGCGTCATATTTTGGATTTGTGACGGATTGGTCATACGAGCTGCCAATAGGACACTGTAAACGAGGAAATATAGGAGAAACAGTATTTAATTAAGAATTGAACCCAGCTTTTAAAAAAAAAAGAAAAAAAGAAAAGGTCATTCCTTTTGCTGATGTTTGTAAAGACCTGCACGCTGTTCTGAATTAATATGTATTTCTAATGTTTCATCAATCTCCCCCAGCAATATTGATATCCTCCAGTTTAGTATTAAATGTCTTCCATTTTCAAAATATTCAATTTATTGCTAGCCTTATGTTTTGGTTAAAGATGACAGCTGCCTCATTGATATGGGGCTACATCTTTAATGGCACCTTTTCAATTAAAGCACACTAGAGATGAGTTGTGTTGTTTTATCAAGGCGGGCTATCATTGGATTTTGTCTAAGTGTGTTTCTGCGGAAATACTGCAGGAATTGTTGATATGGAGATATTTTGAAAAGGAATCCTTTAGAAAATTGTTTTAGACAGGTTTTTTGCTTTCGCTCACTCCTGTCCTTAACTGCCATCAATTTCATTTGACCTCCCTTTTGTGGTTGTAGAACTAAGGGAGGAAGAGGACCAACAGAGATGAGTGTCCGGCTTGATCCAGTTTTAATCTTGGAATGCGCATGAAAACGAAGGTGATCTCAAAAAAGATCAAGGCCGCTACAGTATTTGATCCAGGTGCCGCAGTTTCAATTTCACATTTTCTCCGGCCAGGCAGCTCCTTCTCCAGCATCCTTCTAGCAATAGATCCACTTATCCCTCCTTTTCACTTATCCAAACCATCTCAATTTGGCCTCTCTAACTTTGTCTCCAAGACGTCTAACCTGGGCTCTTCCTCTGATGTTCTCCTTTCTAACCCTGCCCATCTTTCTAACGCCGAAAGAACATCTTTCGTATGCTTTCTGTAAATAATGAATTAATAAATAATGTACGAATTGTTATCACATTTTTATGCACGATAAACACATACAGGACAACACTGAAATTAATTCTCTGCATTTGACCCAGCCCTGTGGAAGCAGGTGACCTTCCCTATGAAGCAGGTGACCTTCCCTATGAAGCCCTCACACCAGTGTGTAGAACACACTCTACATGTCAGAGGGTCCTTGAGCAACACACTGAACCCAAATGTCCTCCTTCCCTGCACTTCGGAGATCATCAGAGATGGGTGATTAAAAGAGAATAATTACTGCTGTAGTTTCAGTACAAAATAAAACTAAGGAGCTGTGTAATCAAAGTCTACTACTCTAATCTTTTAAGTAAAATCACAATTACGCTTTTTTTTCAATCTAAAAGTCGCTCAAATTAATCCCATTAAGTATTATAGTATATTATAAAGTTAACTGTTGTGTATACTATAAAGTGTATTTGTAAATTATAACGCGCAACCAGCGTGGAGACAGACAAAACTTAAATACACTTTAGGGATACTTCTTTGTACGGGTCAGAATAAATCTTAACCTGATTTTACCCGATGTTTGTTTCAGCTACTTCCTGTACAGACTGGCCATCGTTTTGTGTTACCGCTCCTTGCTGGACAGAAGTTCCCCTCTTTTGCTTACACACTCGTACTCGTGGATAAATGCTAACCGTCCTCGATTGAAGTTTGGATTTGGAAGGCAGCGGCTATATCCGGGTTTATATGTGACGTCACTTGCGCGCCATGACGCTGAGGAAGCGGGAACTCTCCCTGCCCCTATTTGACGGGATCTGTCTCCACGCTGGTTGCCCGTTATCCGAAAACGTGAGCCGAAAGCTTGAGGGCAGGGTAACGTGGAGTTTAAATACTATTTAAATAACATTCTTCTCACCATATATCGCTTCTGCGCCAACGGGAGTAGAACGGTTTAATTGAATTGCGGCGTTGAAGCACCGTTCCAGATTACCGAAGCCTTTCCGGTAAACCAGTGGTTGTGCTAGCTATAACGTTAGCCGTAAATTGTTGCAATCTATGGCGGCGGCTGGTACCGCAGCATAACTCTCATGGTTGGGTTTTGATTTCAGTTATGGTAAACCTAAGTTTGTTCAACCCTTGCCGACCCCGGATTAACATTGCGAAGAATGAGGTTGTGATAATAATAAACCACCACGTAAACAAATACAAACGGCATAATCATTTAACAAAAAACTTCTATGAACTATCTTTCACTAGGTGGGACCGTTAGCTCGGAGCAGGGACGCCTGATCTGTCCCTGCTCGAAAAAAAATCTTTACTCGAGAGTTATCTCTGTAGCCAACATTATTTGATAACAGTTATTAGATTACTTGCGTTTCTGGGTTTGTTTGTTTTTTTAGCACTTTACCAAGACAAATAATCAACCAATTTTGCGGCCCAATGGAGAGTTGATGAGCGTTTCATGAACCCAGTCATGCAGGGATTCTTTTTTCACTCCATTCAACATTGCCTGATAGTAACGTTTTTTTTTTAAATAATATTATTTTGAGAATCGAATATAAAATAGCCAATCAATCATACCCAGCTTATACTGTTCAATCACTGTGAGCAGTTGTATTCATATGTGGCAGATTCAAATATACATTTGGAGGGGCCTATGTGTAGTGTCTCACAGTAATGTACACTGCAAAAGAATATCAGTAGAAATTACAGTAAAAACTCAGTCATTCTACCTCCTGATCAACAAAAGAAAACAAAATCATGTCTAAGCTTTTCTCTATAATCAATGATGGGAATGTTTTACTACACTGATATATATGTGCATACAAAAGTGAAAAGAAAGACATCAGTTGAATAGAAATTCATCCCACTGCAGCAACTTTGACTGACTGCTAATAATGACACTTTTTCTTACAGAACTTAAAACATCAGACATGGCTGGAAAAGAATTATGGCAAAAGATTGGAGAGAGCTTTGTCCAAGAATATTACAACCAGTTTGACAATACCGACAGGCAGGGATTGGGGAACCTATACGTAAGTTTGCTCCGTGTCCATTGTCTGTTTGAATTAATCGTGTGGCAGAAAAAAAAAACTTCAACCTTGACTGACCACATTCAGTGACATTCAACACTCACAGATGAAGTTGCTCTGGCAAAAGCTTTGATGCTTTGTATAGTAAATAAACTCCATGCAGTTAATGTAAACATTGTTTTTTTCTTAGTCTCCTGAAGCCTGTTTGACATGGGAAGGAGCTGCATTTTTAGGGCGAGAAGCCATTGCTGGTAAATTGGGGGTACGTATAAGATTTGTTCATTCATGAGCCATTATTAAATCCGACTTGGGCTTCCCTAAAAGCATCTTAGAGGAGGCTGAGCCATTCACTTGCACCTACCATTTGTGCGTTCGTGAACGTGTCCTTGTGTATTCCATTGATATTGTTTCCAATCCACAGAGCTTACCATTCAAGACCATTAAGCACCTCATCACAGAACAAGACTGCCAACCCACAATAGATAACTGCATTCTCATCATGGTCTTTGGGCAGTTAAAGGTAAGCTGGTACATTTGGATGAACTTAAATCTGAACAGGAAGCTGGTCTGAGTTTCTGTTCCAGCTATGGGCAAAAGAGGCAAGGTAATAAATGAAAAACAGTATCTGAAGAAGGTACTTGAAATCAGATTAAATTCAGTCAAAACTATTTTAACATATTTGATATTAACAAGGGGAAATGTACATTATTGAATAACTATAATTAAGTAATATGCTTTACAAATATTTATTGATCAGGAATTGATCATATTTTTCTCTGTTTTATCTCATATGCATGGTAACAAATGAGCCGTATGAGTTGTTTTATTTTCTTTTTAAAATTATTGGTCATATTTCCTTTCCTTTCCCTTTTTTTTTGTTTTTTTTTTGCTTACAAATATTTCAAAACTTTTTGTCTCACAGGTAGACGATGATCCACCAATGGCCTTTCATCAAGTATTCATGCTGAAGGGTCTGAACTGCACATGGGCTTGCACAAATGACGTTTTCCGGTTGGGGATCCACAACATACCAGTGTAGTGTAACTGTATCTGGATGTATTGGCTCACACACACATGCACACACACACACCCACCCATTAGTGTCCACCTCTGAATTCATACAATGGTTATTTTGTCCTAAAAATATTTTTCAATCTTCATCCACATTTTAAGCCTCTGTCCAATAAAAGAGTTACACAAAATGAACTACTGTACTTTTGTTGGATTTCTTTGCCAAATGTAAGTGTTCTAGTTTTTAGTCCCTTTTTTTCCGATGAAGGTAGCAGTATATTGACTAAAATTTTGCGAGGAGTGTAAAGCAGGGACAATCCATGGCTGCCCACAGGCCCACTCTGGACTGCATAAGGCTTGCATCTGGACCACAAAGACCTCTGACATAATGAGATAAAAGAAGTGTCTCATCTTCCATCATCAAAAGGATTGGCTAGCTTGTTCTCCAACCAGATACAGGGTCTGCACACATGGAATACAGAATTTCAAACTTTTCGAATAAGAAATAGCTCCATATACAGTACAAACATATTTTGGGGGTTTCATTCCTTATATCACTGTTCTATTATTATGGTTATAAGGGTCTGGTTATAAGGGTCTGGGCTACAGACTAAGAACAAGTTGATCACTATATGTACATGAAATTGATGAAGATGGAATGGTTTTATAGTGTGCAAAATTGAATTTTTTTAAGGAGAGTGGGGGTATTGTTTAATTGCAGGATTATAAGGATTCAACAAAATCAAAGGGCTGCGCGTACAGTTTGCACAATAAATTTGGAAAGCTCCGTTATTTTTATTCGGGGGAAGGACCTCAGCAGGTGAAGAAGTGTTGACTCACTGGATCTGAAGGAGTTCTAGTTGAATACTCGTGGTTATATGTCTGGACATATTCCTATGTGCCCTTTAATAAAGTCGATAACGGTGGCAGTGCTGGTGTCTGACCGCTGGAGGCGCTACATCCCACTGACTCAGTGAAACTGTTAAACAACAGCCGCTGCAGCATTCTGACAGTTATTCTGCCACAAGGAGCACAAGCTACAATACGCAGACCCAATGACCCCGAAGGTGAAATAAACGTCTTCGCAAGAGATGGACCTAAAGAATGTGAATGAACATCCGGCCCATCGGAGAGAATCAGTAAGGACCTTTAATTACAGAGACTGCATAATCTGATGTAGGCGTATTGGCTGAATGTAAACTCCTCTTGATAGATCTCTGTCGACGTTTAGACTTTGTAAAGTCAAGGAATGACTTGCTCATTTCTAATATATTTGAAATCACAGCTGTTACATTTGAACCGGCTTTGCCCTTTGCTGTAAGCTAATAGGTAACACTGGCGGTCTACGGGGTTACGTGAAGTTACGTGACGATAGTTACATTGTATTATCTTCTTTGTTTTTGGTGTTACGTGATATTGCGCATGCGCAGTGACCTATATCTAGTTTAGCACATTTCAGATGACATGTGTACACAATCTGTAATTGTTTATTTCTGGAGTATTATGGGCCAGTTTAGAAGTGAAAGTATTGGTACAGTTATTTAAAATAAGGCTCTGAGAAAGCAGAAGTATTAATTGAACTTCTTTACTCTAATAAGTGTAAAAATTCAGGTTCTGAAATGTGCTCAAATAATAAAAATAAGAGTTAAGTCTATTCCTGCCAGCTGATTTTGTGAAAACATAACTGAAACTCAACTTTCTCTTGTATGTTGTCTTCATGTGTCGTGTGTGATATGCACTGATTCATGCACAAAGGTATCATCTTTTATCCTTGTTAGTGTCCCAAACATTTAGATTAAATCAGTCTCGATTAAGGAGGAGCATGCAATGATTCAAAATGAAAAATTAAAACTCTGTTTTGAACAATTAAGACGTAGAATGTACAGATATTCTGAGTGATTTATTATAAGGACAAAAGAAAAAAGCTGGCAGAAAAATAAATTTTCATGTAAATTACACATACATGGAAACTCTAATATGTAGAGTAAAGGACACAATTTGATGGCCTGTTTAATTTCTGTCTCTTTGTAGAATGGCTTCAAAGATAAAGACCTGGAGTGTCAAAATGAGTCAAAGACCGAGGAGGAGCCGTTGCTCCGGGACAACCCCAGACGATTTGTTATTTTCCCCATCCAGTATCCCGACATCTGGAAGATGTACAAGCAGGCCCAGGCCTCTTTCTGGACAGTGGAGGAGGTGGGTATCAGTTCAGTGTCAGTCTGTCTCCAGATAGCCGACAGGGTGATAAGAAAACACTTTCAAGATCAAGGCTATTCAAGATTAGCTGAATATTATTGAAATAACATATACTGCCAATTCTAACTATACTGATTCAAACACGTTCACATAAAGGAGGTATTGTCCTGGAAACAGAACAATGATTTGTTGTTGTGTCTTTTTCAGGTTGATCTATCCAAAGACTTGGTACACTGGGACCGCTTGAAACATGAGGAGAAACACTTCATTTCCCATATCTTAGCTTTCTTTGCAGCAAGTGATGGTATCGTCAATGAAAACCTGGTGAGAGGACCCAGACTGATGCCGATCATCAGCAGCAGATGCTTTGTAGTTTTTATGCCTCTAAAGAGAAGCAGCATCGATAAATGTATCTAGGAAGTCAAATCGAGCTTCATTTTCCATCCCATGACGATGACAGTGTCACCCTCAGCTTATATATAAAACGTAGTCCATTAATCGTCTTTGTCTTATCCCACAGGTGGGGAGGTTCTGCCAGGAGGTTCAAGTCCCTGAGGCACGCGCCTTCTACAGCTTCCAGATCCTCATAGAGACTGTTCATTCCGAGATGTACGGCATACTAATCAACACTTACATCAGGGACCTGAAGGAAAGGTTAGTTCGTGGTTGCTTTGGGTCAAACGGTAAAATCACCACACTCAAATCAGCTCAGTTTAGTTTTATTTTATTTATTTATTTGACAGGGACAGCGCAGAGATTCTTAGCTGTGCAAGAGATGGAGAACTATAAGCTTATTTACATCTGTTGTTCCTGGGCAGGAGACGAAGAAAACATCAGTGACCAGACAGTTAACACAACAGTATAGAAAATAATTACAAGACAATACAAATCCTTCATAAAACGAGATCGACGACCCAAAAAAACAACAACAACAAGACGTCAAAGCCGTAAACAATTTTAATTGCAACAATTATTATAATCAGTGCAGCTACAGCAATCTTTTATATGAGCTGGCACCGTGAACAAAAAATGAGAGGCTCTAACAGAGAGGGCTGAAGATTCTGTGTGTGTAATGTGTGAGAGTAAGATCCAATCTAATGTCGTAGTTACAATCTTTTTTTTTATAAGTTGTGTATTGTCTGTTGCTGTCAATTAGAGTAAATCATTCATAAAACCTTTGTAAAATTGTATAAAGTATAGTAAATAAAAGTCAAATTTTCTACCTATCTTCCCCAATCATCTCCAGATTCAAAAACAAACGGCAGCAGGAAAGTTGCACCTGTTCCTCAAAGTAACGGTTAAACCACTTTGTGGTGATTTCTGCCGCATTCCCAGGTTTTATTTGCAGCCGGATTAGAAAAAGAATTTCAGTTTGTTCAGACACTTTATTTTACAATATATATATATATATATATATATATATATATATATATATATATATATATATTTCACTAATTTGACTCTGCAAATCTTCCTAATTTACACCAATTTGTTGAAATATAGGTTATTGTGTATTGCCTATCAAGTGCAAAACCTTTCAATTCACAGTTGAGTCCCATAAAACATGGATAAAGAGAGTTTTCAAAGGTGTCGTATCAGATTATATGAGGCTACATTTGCAGCTAGTGATGTATGTCATCTTTTAATCACCTATATGTTTCAGAAGCTGCTTATTTAATGCCATTCAGACGATGCCCTGTGTGAGACGAAAAGCCGACTGGGCCCTCATGTGGATAAGTGACGAGAAATCCTCATTTGGTAAGAAAGACACAACATTAAATATGCATAATGTCAATCACTTTATGTTAAGAGGCTATAATCTGCCGTAGTTTTCATTTATCTGTGATATGGAGGAAATACAGGGAGCAAAGGCAGGGAGGTCTCAGGAGACACAAGATGTCTTACGCAGAAGTATTTATTATCTGTATTTAATATAACAATATTTACCTCTTCCTCTTCTAACAACAGACAACATTCATGCTAGAATCATCCCAAAGAACTATTATTCTGGGTCGAAAACAACATCCGACTGTAATCAAATTCACAGAAGGACTAATAACGGGAAAGCAAATATAACCGTTAATTAACATAACATGTGATCCGTGTCATGAAAATCTTCCCAAGCATAAAACCATTCTGTATATTTTATTCACAGTTAGAGAAGGAGCCATTTACACTTTATAGGGGGAGAAACCCAGTATAAATGTTGGTCAAACACCTGAAGAGAAACCATTCAGTATTAAAAGGTCGGTCTTAATAGGTACAAATGTCAAATTGAATTGAAATTTCAAATTTGAATTGAAATCTGGAACTTTTGAAATACTTCCAGATTACAAGTTATTTTCTAAATCACCACACCAGTCGCTATCCAAGAAGCTACGGTGGCCTCAGGTTGTCAAAAAGGTGTCATCCAGTAGTCAAGTGATGAGGTTCCTTTTAGATAAATAGAATTAGAAATGCAAAACTATAGTTCAAAGTTTAGTTCCTGTTATAAAACTAATGTTTTTAATTGTTCAGCATTCTGGTGGCGTTGCAGTGGGTCGCTCTCTCCCTCACCGGGAGCAAGGGGGGCCGATCTCTTTTCTTCGCTAGGGCTTTTCAGTAACAACGTAAAAACAGGAATCCCAACTAATGTACAAACATGGTGGATCTCCATATGGAACTGAGGATCCTCTCCTATAGAGATAAAAGAAGAAGAAGAAGCTGGTCCTCAAGTCAGGGAAAACGTACTAATGTTCTGTTGTCAAATATTCATTTCAAAAGTCACATTGGGTCCTTTCTGGTTTCATGTAGTGTTTCTCTAAAAATGGAGCATGTTTCTCATTTGGGTTTACAAGAAAATAAACATCTGGGTTTCTTTGCTCGACAAATAAATTACCATATCGATGAGAGAATCTATCTAATGACGGAAAGTTCCCGCACAGTCAGTTGATGAGAATGTTTTTATCCTCAGGGGAGCGACTTGTGGCTTTTGCAGCAGTGGAGGGAATCTTCTTCTCTGGAGCGTTTGCTTCCATCTATTGGCTGAAGAAGAGGGGACTAATGCCGGGTCTTACCTACTCCAACGAGCTGATCAGCAGGGATGAGGTGAAACCAGCACACAAAAATGCCAAAACCGGCTTAACTCTTCATTGATCTCGTAAACAACGTTCAGCTTTTGACCTAGTTAGATGCAGGGTTCTTCCTATTTCAAGCCACTTACCTAAATCTGAGGTCATGATACAAAATTGCTGTCTGCAAATCATATTCCAGCCCTCTGTTGGTGACGGCTGGCGGATTCAGCTCTTACATCCACACCCTGCTATTTGACACCCTCAGAGAGAGAGAATGGTTTTTATTTCTGTTTTGGCAAGAAATATTGTAAGAGTATTCTCACACCGTTCTGACGTGGATATTGATGTGCTTCTCAGGGCCTGCACTGTAACTTCGCCTGCCTCCTGTACAGCTACCTGTTAAAGAAGCCATCAGAAGACCGCGTGAAGGATATCATCACCAAAGCTGTTAGCATTGAGCAGGTCAGCAAGCAACCCAAACCAATTATATCGATGTATTTACAGTATAAAGGGCTCCACAGATGACTGACACTTTTAACAAAGGACTTAAAACTTTCCTTTTTAGCAGAACCTATAACTTTTAATTAACATTGCTGCTTTTTGGTCAGTTTTTTATATAGTTATTATTTTATTGATGCTTTTATCTGCTTTTACGTCGTAGCACTTTGAGATTTGATCAAAATGTAGAGTGCATTATAAATTAAATGTATTATTAAATTATTATTGCAGAATGAGGTGAATCGTGCAGAAATGAGTCATTTTAAATGAACACAATATGAAGCAACATTGTAAATCATCGTCGGTAAATGAATGACTGAATTGCGGGACCTGTTGAAATGATCAGATACTTAGTTATTCTATGATAATGGTCTGACGGGCCTCCACCGCATCTTTCTTCCATTCCTATTTTTTCTGAGGCTTAGCATGCATTAGATATCAGCCAAGAAAATTGCATTGGCAACTCCATTCCATTCATGTGTCTTTGATGTTCTCAGTAATTACGTCCCCAAATTACTGGATCATTTTGGATCATTGTTCACATTTTATACCCACATGAACCTTAGTACCGAGAAGGTCTGGGTTGATTTGAGGAAGGTTTAGCTATATACGTTTGACACTAGAGGCAGCTTTATATCCATAGCTTTTCTGGCCATAATTTCTCAACCACTGGAACAATTTAGTCCAATTTGAGTGCATATGAATTGACTCGAGGATATATATATATATTTTACTCCCATAGTTCATGTTTTATTTAAGAACAACACTGTATTTTGGACATGATATCTCCTAATCATTCGTCCAATTTAGTCCAAATTTGTTTCTTTGTATATCATATTTTAATATATAATCTATATTTCATAGTTCTTATGTTACTCTGGAGGAGGATCTTTTTTTTTTTCTGTTTTGAACATAACTTTACATTTAATTTCAGAGGGATTGCTGATAGAATGCAGGGGATTGGGGGCTTTTTGGGGATGGACCCTTGAACTGAGGGATGACCCGTAGGCCTTGTTGTCCTTCTGCAGTCTGAGGCTCTGCACACCTCAGAATTGATTATGCTGCCTTTTATTTTTATACTGCGCGTGCCAGAGTTAAGTTGTAAAGCATAGACGCCCATTAACTCCACCATGTTCTACAGTGGAGATGGTTACACTCCACTACGGGTGTGTCCGTCTCATTATTCCAGGTTTTTAGAGAATATTTGTTGAGACTTCACCTTTCAGTGCTTCAGTTTTCTCATTGGTTTGCATTTTTATTATGTCTCTGGGATAATCATCTCACTAGGAAAGCTTTACACACGGACTTGAAACACCTCTTAAAGAGTTTTCTTGATGTGGCTGAGTGTTCCTTTCAGCCGACCACAGCAGTAATATTCCGCGGCGTCTGTCATGCCACCTCTTATTGCACAAGTGACCAGTGCATTTTTGACCAATATGACAAAAACCAAGGTTTTGCCTTTTTCTCTTCTTAAAAGATTTCAGCACTTTTTTTTTTGATGGTACGACTCTAACATGAATCTGAATGCTACTGCTGTACTTGCAATTCAGTCTAGGCTTTTCATCAATGGATTGTTGTTTGAACTAACAAAGTAATAACCCACACACACACACACACACACTCTCGTCCAGGACATAGCAGGAAAAGCCATTCATCCATTTACTTTTGATCTCCAAATATGTTGGAGAGCAAATTTGTATAATATTTAGACAGAATTTACAATTTTTTCGATTTAATCTTCCAATAAAAACTGAATAAATCAAATCACCATGTCAAAAAAAAGAAACTGTATTATTTTGTTATAAATCTATTGTGGTGGAATACGATTAACTAACACTAGCTTGAGTGTCTATTTTTTTGTTTTTGTATTTATTGTCTATAAAAGACAATAAAACGGAACAGGTATCTGTGGAAAAAATAATATAATGTTTGTTGTTACAGGAGTTTTTGACGGAGGCCTTGCCAGTGGACCTGATTGGAATGAACTGCAGTCTCATGAAGCAGTACATTGAGTTTGTCGCCGACCGACTCCTTGCCGACCTCGGACTGAAGAAGGTATTACAGTTTAAATCAGAATTAAATAGATTGAATTAAAGCACGTTGCCTTAACCCCACGGTGTTCTTTTCTGTCCTTTAATTCAAGGTGTACAAAGCTGAAAATCCATTTGACTTCATGGAATCCATTTCACTGGAGGGCAAAACTAATTTCTTTGAGAAACGAGTGTCAGAGTATCAGAAGTTCGGAGTCATGTCAAGTACAATGGACTGCAAATTCACTCTCGATGCAGACTTTTGAAAGTGAAATGAAAGCCTGTTACATACGGAATCTGTTACATCTGGCTGATAGATTTATTTTGGCCATAAATCCTCGTTTTTAGTCCAGCTTTTCGTATTAGGAATAATCATTTTAATTATTCTGTACCTCATTGGATATTTAAACAATGTAATAACACACAATATAATGACACACACACACATTGGATATAAAAATGGTTAATTATCTGAATGAGTTTTGCAATTGTTACTGCTGGGTGGTCGTATTTTGTCCTTTTTATTATTCAATAAAATGTTTTGAAAAATAAATAGTTGTACTTGTACTGTCTACAGTTGGAAGCGTGATGACAAGAGTATTTGCCAGAAAATATTGCTTGCCGTATGTTTCTACATTCATTCATTCATTATCAGTAACCGTTAAGATTCAGGTTCAGGGTCACGGGGGAGTGAGCCCATCTCAGCTGACATGGGATGAGGGATGGGTTACATCCTGGAAAAGTCGTTAGTTAATCACAGTGATGACACGTAGACACAGACAAACATTCACGCTGAAATCCACTATTACGGGCAATTTCGAGTCACCAATTCAACTTTGTTGCATGTTTTTGGACGGTGGGAGGAGGCAGGAGAACCCGTAGGGAACCCTCACAGACACTGGCAGAACATGCAGACTCTGCATAGAAAGGCTGGCAGAGATGGATTAGAATCTATAACCTTCTTGCTTTGAGGCAACAGTGCGGCGTCTTTCTGTAGTTTTGGCACCTTCTTTAATCCTGAATCTGAACTTTCAATAATTCTACAACACGCTAACAGATTAATCACACATCCGTTGGAAGCAAAATTATTGAACTCCTGGTGTATATCAGGTTTATTGGCAAGATCTAGTATTTATCAGCAGTTCGCAATCACCAAATCACACAAGAACAATTGGAGAAGCTGAATATAACAGATGTTATGAGTGGGTTTTTTTCTTTTTTCAAATACAACATAAACTGCTATCTGTAATAAAAGCTCTAATATTAAAATGCATATTAAAATGATTCAACTCCGTAATTACAAGTTTGTAAAGGCACTTCTGCTATTTCTTTATAGCACTGGATGTTGACTGAATATTTCTCGGATATAATAACAGCATTGAATCTGACAGGGAAGGCCAGCTTTGCTTATATTCTATTTTATTGATGTGACGAAAACAGAAGTCTGTTAATTATGCCAAAATGCATTTAATTTGTCTACTATGATGTAATTGAAATTTGTATTGTTTTACTGATGACTGCCTTCTTTCTTTGTTATAAATGTACACTATTTGTTAAATGTGATCTTTGTTTCACTGATTTGTACCTGACTACTAAATTAAAATGCACTTAATTTCCCTCATAAAAATGTAAACACCTTTCAAGTGTTGGTTGTTTGCTGCGACTAGGTGCCTTTTCTAATTTATAAAGTATCCTATTTAAAATGTGTATTTATTAATAAGAGGAGAAAAAAACGTCATCGCATCTAAATGCACTTATTTGGTCGTATTTATAAAATTAACAGTACAAAAAAAAAAAAATAATTAAAAAATAAATTAATAATAATAATAATAATAAAAAAATAAAAAGTTCTGATATATAGCTTTGTTTACTGAGTAAGTATAACCAAACCGCTGAATGTCGTTACTGTGTTTAATTGTATACCGGTCATTATAAATGAACATTTATAAACGTTTTACCGATGTTCTTCACATCCTTCAGATTAGATTAGCCACGCCCCCGTCAGCCTACGGAAGTCGAAGAGCACTGATTGCTAACAGTGAAGCTAGCTGTGTTTTCGCGATTTGAAAAGATGGCTGGAGATTTTCAGGGTTTAGCGCTGGAAAAAGCTGAATTTCTCTCCGGTCGCTTGAAAGAGGTTTTGTCTTCGGGTCAAGAATACATTCGGGTTCAGTTGGGAGTGGATTTGGGTTTGAAGCCCGAGTTCTACCCAACGTGGGTCGTCCTGGTTACGGCTGCGGTGGGACTGCTGCTGCTCCTCGGACTGTCTTGGGCCGCTGTGTGCGGCGGACTGCTCCTCGGGAAAAAGCGGGGATCCCCGGTCACTCAGAACCGCTGTGAGCCTGAAGAGACCATTCCACCTATTACCAAACCAGAGGAACGGAAGAAAAGAAACAGAAAGAAAACGTCTGAAAAGGTACCGCTGACAGGATGAATGATTCACGGTGGCCCAGTCAAAACAAGATCAAATATTCATTGTTTGTTTACAACCAGTGAATGGTGAACAACAACAAGCATGTCGGACAGACTAATTCCTGTATCTATCGCTATTATTATTATTATTATTATTATTGTTAGTAATATTTGGTTTTCAGGTTAACTCTCTGTTTGTGTACAAACACAACAATTACAAATCTATCCAGGGCTTGTGTGCACCAGTCGTAGACTCAAGTGATAGAAATGTCTAAATCCAACCATCTAACGAATAATGTTTTTAGTTTTTTAATGAAATGATGCTCACTTTTTGTGTTTAGCCAACTGTCAAACCGATAAATGACACGTCAGCTCAGTAAATGCTGACGTTGACTAGTGAAATACCTGAAGGGCTGGTTTTTACTTTCGATTAACCCTTGAACGTCCTCGCAGAGAAAAAAAGGCAATAGAAAAACTGTTTAGTTTCATATTTAATTCCTTAGACACTCTAAATTTACCTTAAAATGACAATCATTTGGTCAAGCATGTTTTTTAGTGAACTGTTTGATCCCTTTTAGACTTTTTGATTGCGTAAAGTTACACCATTCTGTTTAGAAAGTCCTAACATGTTTAATATGCCCCCCTAAAAAATCCTACTTAATAAGAACTTCCTCAATAGCTAAGGTTAATACCTCCGCCTTGGTGGCCCTTTGACCTGTGGTGTCCCCCTCGGTTCCATCCTTGACCCCGTACTCTTTATCATCTACATGCTGCCACTGGGTCGTGTTACAAACAGGGTCAGTCAAGTGGCACACATTTTTTAATAAGAAACAGTGACTCAAATTGAGCTCAACCATAAGTGGAGCACGACACAAACGGGTTAAACTCCATGACCCAACAATAGACAGTTTCCACCTATCTGGTAGCCTAGGTCATCTAGGTTTGCAGCTGATATCTAATACTCAGTATTATGTTTATCAGAAACATACGTTCAATTCGGTGTATAGTAGTTTTACAAATAAAAGTATATTCTTAAGTTTCATGGTGAATTTGTGCATTATTTTAAATTAAGATATATTGCACAGATTCGTGTCGTTGATAAAAAAAAAAGACATGTGAACGGACTGTAGGTAAGTTTGCTGTAAAGACGAATATGATAATGATGTGGTATTGAATTATGGGAACATGTGGGCATTGACTAGCCATTTAGATGGTGTAAAAAAATGACAACCACATCATATTTTTGTCTTTATTTCTTTCCCCCATTCCACAGAAAACTCAACTCAATGTGGCTGTAGCTCCAGAAGCTCAAGTGACTGTGGCCGTTTCCAAAGTAGCCTCAGAGATCAAAACCGAGAAGACTGTGGCAGTTTCCAAATTAGCCTCAGCGATCAAAACCAAGAAGACTGTGGCAGTTTCCAAAGTAGCCTCAGAGATCAAAACCGAGAAGACTGTGGCAGTTTCCAAAGTAGCCTCAGAGATCAAAACCGAGAAGACTGTGGCAGTTTCCAAAGTAGCCTCAGAGATCAAAACCGAGAAGACTGTGGCAGTTTCCAAACTAGCCTCGGAGATCAAAGCCTTGAAGACTGTGGCAGTTTCCAAAGTAGCCTCAGAGATCAAAACCGAGAAGACTGTGGCAGTTTCCAAACTAGCCTCGGAGATCAAAACCTTGAAGACTGTGGCAGTTTCCAAAGTAGCCTCAGAGATCAAAACCGAGAAGACTGCGGCAGTTTCCAAACTAGCCTCGGAGATCAAAACCGAGAAGGTATGTTTGAGCAGCTATTGCTAAAATTAAGGCCACCCATACGGTTTGTAGTAGCTAAATGCTGCACATTTTTTTTCTTTATTTTCCTCAGTTCTGTTGAAATGTTGTGACATAAGTGGGGGTTTTTTCTGGTAAATTATCCTGAGACCTCACTGTGATCCCTTGCTGGTAAACACTTACTTCCTGTGACAAAAAAGTCACATGATTGTCATAAGTATGCCTTTTTTTTTTTGTAAACTCATACTTTACTTCAACCTTTGTATCTCTGTGCACAGGTTAATGAGGTGCAGGTCCCGGTTCAGGTGAAAAAGAGCAAAAAAAAGAATAAGACGGATGTGAAACCATTGCAGCACAATGTGATTACAAAACAAGGAAAGGAAACGGATGATGGTAAGACAAGAGCATGTTTGAGAAAACCTCTCATTTTAAAACTCACTTTTTAGGTTTCATGCCCCCAATCTTTTCCTCATATCAGTTTTCATTAATGTTGTTTTTTTCTTCAATATGCTAATTATTTCTTTGTGAAGTAATCAAGCAGATATCATAAAAAAAAACAAAAAACCTTTGTATCATTGCCTTTCATACATCTTGTCCGTGTGTCAACCAGGTGCATGGGAGACCAAAGTCAGTAACCGAGAGAAGAAGCGGAGGAAGGACAAGAGCTCGGAGGACTCTGGCAGCCCCGCTCGGTTTGAGGTTCCAAAGTCAAATAAGGAAGCACCTGTGGCCCCAGCATCCACCAACACCAAGAAGAGCAAAGGAAACCAGGGTATTCATTAGCAGATATTGGAATGTGGAGAGTTTCTGTGATATTCAAAGCTAGAGACCGACGGAATGACAAGAATTTCCCGTTAATGAACGTTTGATCGCAATTCATTGAAAACACAGTTTTGGTAGGGTTAAATCATGTTTAGGTATGAAGCATAGATTTTTTTTTTTTTAACACTTGCATAGTTTTTTTATAAGCCCATTTCAGAGTGTCTTCATTCAATAAAGAACCAGTGGAAAGGGGGATGTGACCAGTGGAGCTGGTAAAGACAAAACAATTTAATAGCTTGCTTTTTGCTTTATTTGTCTTTCTTTAAATCCACATAAAAGCCTTTGTCCATGGCAGGATATGCAGTGACCTCGAGAATTAGTGGCACCCTTTAAAAAATATAATAAAATAAGAAATGCAGAAAACGTGTTTATTGCCTATACCCATGAATTAAAACTAAAACATCCAACCCCTACCTCAAGTATCTAAGTAATAAAAACATGTTACAGTTTTAACCTTAAACAAATAGTTTTCCCTTTAAATATGTGATCTTAAATATAATGGTTTTTTTAATCGTTACATGGAGAAAAGGTTTGATTTTTTGTGAATAATTTGATAATGAAGACATTTCTTTTGCATTTCATTGTACTAATGTTTTTTTAATCGGTGTCAATAATTCACTTCACACAGTTTGCTTAATGACACTAAAGAAGAGAACTGCTGGACAAAAAAATGTATCACCAGCTTTTAGAACTGCCAGTCCTACATTCTGTCTCACTACCAATTATGTCCCGTCAGTGTCCTCCGGCCGGAGAGAGGAGCCGTCTGTCAATGGTGGAGACTTGAGTGATGTTTCTCTGAAACTACCTGGACAGAGGGGAGCCACGGAGGGAAACAAATGGAGAACTAATCATACGCCGACACATAACAGGGCCCCAGCTAAGAGTCAGCCCTGGGCCCAGGAGACGAAAGGTACCTCGACTTGTGTGAACCCATATACACCTCAAGTAGGAATATTTTTTATGACGTATACCACAGTAAAATCTATAACACAGTCCGAAGACTGTCCGCTGAACAGCTGGGGCCCTTTTATATATATGTTGCTTGGTCCGGCTCTGAGGATTATTTCAGTGTGATCTGTCCCATAATTGTAGGTAAGAAGCCTCAGCTAGATGAAGATAGCGAGCTGGTCTCAGTCCGGATTCATCCAAACCACGGCTTCATCACTTTACAGTGTGAAAACACTTTTATGGAAATTTTTACCAATTATAGAAAGTTACAGCTGCTATTGTCACAAATGGGGAAAAAAGAAATAAGAAGAAGAATGATGGGGATAGAGAATATGAGAGGACGAAAGGAATTACACCAGAAGCATTCCGGTTTAATAATGCGGATAAATCATGAAAATAAATATTTGTTTCAATTTCAAAGTAAATCTAACTGGAATAAGAACATACAATGTACCAAAGACTTAACACTTGGTTTAGGTTCTCTGTGTTTGTCAGTAGTCATATCTACAACGGGTCCTTCTTTTATTCTCTGTGGGACTGAACACTACTAGTCATAAATGTATTTAGATATCCAATGTAGCTCAGCATACAGAATCATTTGTGTCTAAACAGGTATTTAGTAATTGTCCACTATGCTATAAGTGTGTCAAAACAAGCAGCAGCAGTCAGATCCATTTTAACAGCTAAAACTTATTTAGATAATTATATATATATGTTATGTCCATAAGAAAAAAATTCTTGGCTGTTTTTTTCACTGTGTAAATTCTAAAGACTGTGTCTAAGTCCGCTATCTGCATGGCAGAAATGGCACAGCAACAAAAATAAATAAGATAAGATAAACCTTTATTAGTCCCACAACGGGGAAATTGCAGCGTTGCAGCAGCAAAGAGCATATTACAGAATACAGAATAACATTATATACAATTAAATTAAATTAAATGTGCAGTTCAAATGTGGACATGTTGAATAGTATACTGTCCCATAGTGCAAAGTGCAAGTGAGGCGTGTGTATGTGTGCATGTGTGTTACAAGCAGTGCTGGTAGCACACCTGCACGCACACACACAAATATGTGGAGGGGTGACATTGTTAATACATTAGCTAACACGGGTTAATTGCCAGTTTAAATCGACGGCCCTTACAGAAGGACACACGTTTACAGAGAATATAATTTCATTGGTGACGAACACTGAGCCACTGTTTTTCTGGCTCATGCCATTGTCATCACTGGATGCCAAGTATCTGACTAAACCGAGCACCGCCCTTTGAGCCTGCCATGTGAAAGCACTGAAATTGGACACGTTGAAATAATAGCATCGAGATATGTTAAAGTTTAATAAGTGCTCCGTGTTTCTGCTTTTGTGAAATCTACTGTAAGTCTGCGTAAAGTGCTTTTTGTTTAATTTGTGATGTAGATCTTGGTAAGCTAGAAGGATAATGTGTGTCAAAGAACAGCAAACACGACAAATACAAAATCCGATTGGTTAAAAATATGTCAACCAACAAAAATGTTCATGTTTGTTTGAACAGAGGAGGGATTCACTCGAAAATCTGAAGGCCTCAGAGTATATTACTTAAAAACCTGGAGATAGAATGTGAGAAATCTGATTGGATAAAACAAAGCTCTGACTTCCGTGGATGCAGCGAGGGAGATAAGCAGTCATGGAAACAAACTATAAAAAATACATGTAGCCTCAATCAAAAGTTTCATTGAATTATGAAAATATCAATTTCTGATTCTGACTTTGTTCAGGTCAGTATAGAAGGTCCTGCTGACCCTGAAAGCCCGCTGGTTTTTGAACACTGTAACTAGTGAAACGAGTATGATGCTGCCAAATGTGAGCTTCACGCGGTGATTGCCAGGACAACGTTCTAACTACGAGAATCTCTGTTTCCGTGTTCTCTCACCGACAGCATGGGGTGGAATTGATGGCCAGATAAAGACGGACATCAGTTCTGTGTCCTTCACCATGGTGGGACGAAACACAACAGGTCGGTACTGGGATTCACTGCCAGCTTTATTACATAGTCATAACAGAAAGAGTCTGCTTCCAGAATATGTCACCCACAGAAAGTCCGAAGGGGTTTTTCACTTAACTTCGATCGCTTCTAGAAGTGCCAGTGACTAATTGAGCTATTTGTTTCATTACTCTCAATCATCCTCGGTGTTTCTTAGAACCTATATCAAATACAGTGGAGCTGCAGTGGGGGAACAAACCTGGGGTTGAAGATGAGTGGTCTGGTTTCAGTGAGTTAATCTTCACCTCATCCTTTGGAATAACTGAATCATTAAGGAAAACATGCATACATTTTTGAATTTGTCATTGTTCTCCTGTCGACATGGATTTTCTTTTTTTGAAGATGGGGTGACAGCAGTGGACTCCTGTTCAGACTGGAGTGCACCAGCAGAGCATTGGGGAAACTACGAAGGGGCTGTTGTGACACCAGCGCCTCCACCAACGGAACAGCCTCTCCCCAACAAGGTTTCAATGAAACTCTCTCGAATCGTCTTTTTGTTTGATTACATCGGTTAGATATTTTTAGACAGGCAGCCATGTCTGAAAATCTTCATCTTTTAAGAAATCTTGAAGGTTTCTAGTGTATTTATGCGGTGTCCATTCTGCAAAGTAGCTCATGGCTGCTCTCTGCGAGGGACAATGCTGCGACCAGAACTTGGTGTACCTTATTCTCAAACACCCCGAATGAATGTTTTTGTTATTGCAGGGATCAGCGGATGAAAAGGACACTGAAGATCCCTCCGGTGGAGTAGCCCCTTCCAAGAGGAAGAGAAAGAAGAAGAAAACGGAAGAGGATGGCGCATCTGAGGCTCAGGCAAGAATCAAACAAATTGGCTGAATAATATTTTGCATAAAACTGCTTTTTTTATTTTTACATATATACATCAAGTGATTATCTTCCTGCTTTTTTTGGTAAGATGAAGCATTTGTTTTATTGTAGACGGTGAACTTGGCGCCCCAAGAGCTTCCAGCGCCGACCTCCAAAAAGCTGAATCCTAGCATATCCTCCTCTAATAGTAGGTTTCAGCATCTCAGTCTGAGTTATCACAGCAATAAAAAAAAGAAGTTGTGTGGAAACAGAGCAGTACGAATAATCACAGCGGTTCCAATGCCTCTAAAGTTTTCTACATTTTTATAAGGAAGATTTTGTGTTCTGTCTGTGTGCTTCATCAGAGACGACTCTAAATACAAACTCCCTGTTTCTCCATTTCCTTTTTAATCCGTTTGCAGAGAAGCCTGAGAAGATCGCGGAGCCTCCGAAGACCTCCCAAAAGAGGAAGGTTCGAAGGGAAACATGAAGTCCCCTCGCAGGTCCATATGCAACTGATTGCTAAATGTGTCACATGCAATAATTACCAGGCGGAGGAGTCTCTTTCTGAGATACATCAACAGATTACTACTTACCAAACAAAAAGAAAACAAGCAGTGGGTATCACCCGCTGTCTAAATAAACTGTCTAAATATAATGTGGTCCTGTGGACTAAAATCTTAAAAACTAATTTGCACTATTTGCTACACTGCAAAAACAGAGAAGGGTTTGAGGGGAGGCGGACTTACAGTGAAGGTACATGTTTGTGCTGTTATTTTTATGGCAACAAAAGTGTTTTTTCTTTTCCTTCAACACTGTATGTTTACAACTGTTGACCTAAAATACAAGAAGGGTTTTAATTTAAAATTTTGCTACAAGAAAAATTTAAGTAACTTAAAGACTAATGAATATTTGCTCCCGACTTTTTTTTCTTCTTTTTTTTTTTTGCCTTGCTGCTGGCCCTACATAGCCTACCTTAATTTAAACGTGAGGGCGCTATCTGCAGGTGAACGGCGGTCTCAGATCAGGGGTGTGCTTCAGAAAGCAGGTTTTAACAAACTCTTGAGTTTAACCCTGAGCTCTGGGTCGATCAACATTGAGATGAGAATAGGAGTTTTCGGTTCCAGGAAAGCTGATCTGAGTTGTTTTCAGTCGACTCGTGAGTTTGTTGACTCAAGAGTTGAATTTGTGCTGGAGGACCATTAAACGCCGGCATCAGCGGAGCTCCGGCACCAGGATTCATTCACCGCGGCAACCAGTAAGTTGTGCCTCACGCCATTTTACCGGGATGTTTTAATGCGCTTACAAGCAGATATTTGGAGAGGAAAAAAAAAGAAACATGGCTTCATCAGAGGAAGACAGAAAACTGGTGTGTGAGAAATTTGCTGCCCGAGTGAACGGATTTAGTGTTTTACATTGTTTCCCTAAAGATCGTGTGTGAAAAGTCAGCGTAATGACGTTGAACAGAATTTTAGTTTCAATTATGGGCAGTATGGGCAGGTGAAAATAAAACCCAACCGTATGGGTTTTCCCCATTTTCCAGCAACCCTCTCCGGCTCATATGAGCCGGAGAGGGTTGCTGGAAAATGGGTCATTTGGAATGTCTTAGGTGGAACTCTGCCACCGCAACCCCCGACCTGAATAAACTTAATATATGACATATGATAGGTTAATGAATCTTCCTCACTTTGGTTTCAATCATATTTAGAATATTAGTCAGTGACTCTTTTTTCAGCAGCTTTAACAGAAGAAGCTTCCGTTTTAAGGGGGGGGGGGGGGGGGGAACGGAGCAAAGACTTTGCTCAGATGTGAGAGAAGTTTGTGATATTTCAGATGTACAGTTGGAGAATGACTTTCAGATAAATCATGAAATGAAAGCATGTTCAATCTGGGGCTTGTAGTCCTCTGCTGACGTCAATCTATAGTATGACAAATGAGACACGGACTCTGACAGCTCTGCTTCAGACTCAGAAGGAGGCCTTAGAATCAAAAGCAATTTACTTTGCTGTCAGGAACGGAAAGCCTAGATCTCAGGGTTAACAAACTCAGAGTTTTCAACTTAACCAACTCTCTGGAACACCGCCCCAGCACAGTTTCAAATATTTTCCATCAAAGCAGTTTGACACACAGATGCTCCTGTGTACATTGAAAGAGTTAAATGAATTCTTCACACTGGTCATAAATTGATATATCTTTATAGAGCAGCTGCAATTTAAGGGATGTGTGAACAAAATCCACACCCTGTGTTTAGTGCAGAAAGATTGAGAAAAGGTTTGTGCTCAGTCAGTCAGTCAGTCAGTCAGTCAGTCAGTCAGTCAGAGTTTCCTCTTTGTGGTCTTTTATCTCAGGTTTGACAGATTTGTTCTGGCAGTGACATGCAGGTTTTGTTTCTGTGTCTGACTGATTATCAGGATAAAATTAACTCATGTGATTGGGTTGTTTCAAATGACGGAAGCTCCATGTTAGTTTTTACCCGACCTCTGACGTGAAAATGCGGCTTAGTCCCTCTATTAAGCTTTCACTGAATGTCCATGTCGATCTTTCCCTGCAAAACATTACAATTGGGGTAAGATCAGTTTATCTGTCCTTTTTAAAACGATCTATCCAGCAGGATGATTTCCAAGCCACTGGAGAAACCAGAGAAATGTTTCTAAAGCCACTCCTGCTCCATCTCCCATCCACGTTAAAATACGTTCCAAACATTATTTGTTTTGACAAAATATAGATGAATGCACTCTTAGTTTCAGAGGACACTCACTAGAAAATGTACTCTTTTTTTTCTTTTAATATGAATCGGCTTCTTTGTTATTTTTTTGATGCAGTAAACTGAACTGATTCCGAATTCTCTCTTTCTGATTCTTAAAATATTAAGAGCGTGTAGTAACAGGTATGAGCCACAAGGTGGCACTCTAATCCGACGGAATGGGGAAAGTGGGATTATTGTAAAAAGCAGGAGCTCCATCAAATGCTGCTCCAATCCTTTAATTATTCTGAATGTGTCCGTCTCTATGTGAGTAGGCGGTGTGCTGATTATCCAGAGACTTGATTCTCTCTTCGTCTGCACTCTGTGATTTATTTTTATTTTTTTAGTAAGCCGTCTCTTCCAGTTTGTGTGCTTGAAAAAGCCATAGCAAATGTACAGATTGTAAAGGGCTTTTTCCCGTCCTGTGATTGCACTGTCCAAAAAAGGCTGTATTTTATTCCATTTGACGTCACTGAGTTCTTTTTTTACTCTGTTTTTTGCAGACTGTGAAACGTGTAACATTTTTTGGTTTGTACCTGACTTCCAGGATGTATAACGTGGGAATTCTTTGACATGACAAATTGAGACAAAGGAAATACTTGGAAATATGAGACATAAACAGCTTTAATTCCACCATAAAGATGGATTTAAAATAAAAATAAAAAACACACACACACACACACGCAGTAACACATACACAAAAGGAATTTAATTCCATTGCCTTAACCTGCAGTTGTATAGAAAGCATCCCTTTTTATAATTTGCATCCAATCCAACCATGCATGACTTTGATAATAGCGCTTGTGAACATGAAATTGAAAGATGAGTTGTTTTACTCGTACTCGGTCCTGAAGTACCACCAGTGTGTATACTGTAATGACTTCTTGGAGAAAGAAGTTATGGTGTTTCTGTTTTCTTAGCAGACATCAACAGGAGTCTGTTTTTAGAGGGCCAGGAGCCTAAGTGTCGATCAACCGGTGTTGATAGAACAAAATCCTTGGTTGCCGTTGCTTCCCCCTTTTTTTTAATTTGGTTTTTGTTTAATTTTTTTCTAAGACGGATCCAATCCATGTATTTATATACAGTACTTAGAAAACGGTTAAGTGAATGATTCTGTTTATCGAAGAGATACAAATGAAGTTTCTATGTTTGTTTGGTAAAGATGTAAAATAAAGCAGAATTGCTTGATAACACGTTGCCATAGAGACTCGTTTCTTTTCTCTTAAAAATAACTCTTGTGGCATGAAACATAAAAGTAAGAGCAAATCCAGAGCGATTATAGGAGGGTTTTTCAGGTTCACCAGGATTTCTATTTAATGTGAAACAATTTTTTTTTTTTTTTTAAAAGATCAAATTGACCCTTTTGATAAGATTGTTCCCACGAATGCTTTGAGACTATTTAACCCTTAAAAACTGTCATGACATAACAGAGCAACTAACTAAATAAATAAGTATTTAAGCCACTAAATTAGCATATTTCTCAAAAAGCTAAGTAGTGAAATTGAGACATTAAAACAAATAAATGTCCATATTAGTGGGAAGGCTACAAAATACAGTACGTTACTAAGTAATTATTACACAAATAAATTTCACATTAGTAAGAACCATGTAAATTAATTACAATGACTAAAGAATAATCGATGAAATATAAGTTTTTTGCTAAATCACATCTTTAATAATCTCCCCACAAAGTCGGGGGAATCGTGGAATAATCATTATAATAATCATTCCATCGTCCACAAGTTTATATTTTTCCTTACGAGGGGAGCTATTTTTTTACGAAAAGCACAATTTTTTGGGACGCTTTCTAACCGTTAGTTAGTGCTCACATAATAAAAATGGATATAGACAGTGACATATTTTAAATTTTTATTAAATATAAGAAGAATTTGACTATTTCTTATTTGAAGTAACAGTGTTGTTTTTGGTGTAACACTTTTTCTATATCCTTCAGTGCATTGATTAAGTTGATGACAAGGAATTGTTTCCTTTTGTGCCGGTGCCGGTGCCAGCGTATAACCATTCGTGATACTGAATGTCCAACTACACTTTTAGGTTTTATCCAGTCAGTTTGTGCAACGAAGGCCTGGCCTAGTTCTGCTTTATGCAGCCGTAGCTGCATGTCTTCAAAATTGGTTTGAATAAAATGCGATGCACTGCATTTTCTCCGCATCACACACGGGTTTATGTTCACAGATGTTTCAAAGTTACAGAACTTAATCTGACGGACGTGCTCAGATAATAAATGAGAATGTAAATACTGAGGAATATAACCGAACACCTAAAACAAGTTATATTTAATTAAATCGGTCATCATCCTGAAGAGGCACTGATGATGTTTTCACTTTTATTCTTCATCCATGCCAAAATACCAGTAAGAATTAGAGGCATGTTCTTTGCTCCTTTTCTCTGCCATCTATTTTTTCTCCATTATCCTTCAAACTATAAAATTCCACTTATCGACAGAACTTTCTTAATACCCATGGTTAATGGCCCCTTTGACCCGTGGTGTACCTCAGGGCTCCATCTCTGGCCCCTTTTCTTTAGCACACATACATGCTGCCACATTGCCATATTATAAAGAGCTTCAGTCAAGTGCCTCACAGTTTTTGATAAGAAATAGTGACTCTAAATGTGCTCAACCAAACAGTTGAGCAGGACATTAAATAATTACTTTAATACGGACTCACTATATGCCATGCTGCACAACTGTGCTGCCAACCTGGACTAAGATATGCCATGATCACTTAGGATTTACCAGCTTTTAATCCGTCACAATCTTTGGCTCATTCTCCATTCACCTTTGCTTCAGAGGGATGTTATATTTTTTTTCATTTGGTCCTGTCAGGGGGATTGTAGTAATTATTTTACTTGTTTACTCATGATAACAGATCAGAATAATAAAAGTCACTGTCTTATGCGTAGTCCTGTAGTTTGTCCCGGTGTTGTTGTGAAAATCACTCACTAATAATCATCACGTCTCTTATAAAGAGTTCTATGTGAAACAAGTCAGCAGTATGGAAACATCATATAACCAAAAAAATAAATTAATTCCTGTAAGCACTGGAATTTTACTTTATTTGCAGCAGTTCTGAGCATAAAAGGATTATGTGGATTTGTATTTCCGGTCGTTATATTAGAGCTGCCTCCTCGCTCTAACATAACGCTTATATTAAATATTAAGAACACCATCTCCGGCTGTTCTGTGGGATTCTCTGTCCTTTTAAGGATGGGGTAATGCACCGTCGTTTTGAGATGTTTCCATATATATATATATATATATATATATATATATATATATATATATATATATATATATATATATATATATATATATAGCACTTAGCACTTAGCATCTAAAGAGGAAACAGCCCGGTCAGTATTAAGTCTCGGTAGGATAGGAAAATCCCCTAATGTGACGATGATGCAGTCCATCCACCAGAGCTTAGAGCTGTAGTCACTGGCCCATCTGTCAGACTTGATCCAGACTATTTGCACCAACGGAGGGACTGACTAACATGAATTGAAGAATTGTTTCAAGTTCTGACATTGCAATGAAACACATCAATCACTGGGTGTTTTAAAAAAAGGAATCTGCTGGATCCATATAAACCCCAAAACAATTCTCCTCTCCATTCAATCTGTAGAGCATCCTCATACTGGAGTGTTACATGACGAAGATGCAAAACTGCCATATTGGTTTCTTTACCAGGGAGAGTTTATTCATTTTGAATACTTCGAATACGGTTGTACGAAAAACAGAGTTTTTTGGATACAGACTCCTAATTGTTGGCATATGAATCAACTTGAGGAGATATGTCGTCTTTATTTCAGATTTTACTCTAATAATTCATATTTCACTTTCTAGGGGGAGCTTTTATTACGAAAAAACAAAACAAATTTGATGAGTCCATTCAGGGGGATTGGGGTATTTTCAGGGATATACCCTTGCTGTCGGTGCAACAGCATAGGCCTACTTTGTATCAACTTCAATATACTTCTGACATGACTCTGACTGGCAGCCTTCTTCTTTTAAAGGAAGAAGGCTTCTTCTTTTAACGGAAGAAGGCTTCTTCTTTTAAACTTCTTTTAAAGGAAGAAGGCTTCTTCTCTTGGGGCAACGGCGGCTCAGTTGGTAGAGCGGTTGTCCACTTATCTGAAGGTCAGGGGTTCAGTCCACATGTAGAAGTGTCCTGGAGCAAGATACTGAACCCCCAGTTGCTCCCAATGGCTGTTCCACTGGTGTGTGAGTGGTGAGTGGTTGCATGGCATCCTCCATCATCACTGTATGAGGGGGTGAATGCTGACTCATGTTGTAAAAAAGCGCTTTGAGTGCTCAAGCAGACTAGAAAAGCACTATATAAGTAGTCTGTTTAACACAAAAAAAAAAGTATTTTCTTTCCCCCAGTATACTGTGGCCCTATTTTGAACACCTGCCACCTGAAATATCTGCGCAAGGCCCTGCCGGGTTACCATGGTTGTGACGCCCATTTTGGAACCTCCTGCCGCGGACTGAAAGTCCACAATAACAGAAAACATGGCTGATTAACATGCCGTCATGAGTTCTTACCTCTGTCAAGGAATTTCTCCATTAAAAATACAACTGCCAGCGAAGCAAAAACATCTTTTTAAATGCTACTCCACTGACTCAAACTGATTGTCTTAATGTTTTAAATCTTCGGGGGGTCTATGATATTGCCTGTGATGATCGTAAAGCTTATTGCGTGAATACTTTTTTTTATTCTTTTTTTTTTTCTGGTCACGTGACTCCGGGCTGAGCCGGGCAGATTAACGTCTCCGCTCGCTCACGGAAACAGTCGAACACCGGTTGAGGCATAAACTGGATGTGGCGGGGACACTAACCGTACCGTCGTTCCGGCCCACAGTAGTGCTGAATAATTCATCTCGGCATCAGTGATTGATTCACGAAACAGCGGGAGATTCCTGGCCGGATACACGATGATTTCGCCGTGGGACCGGTGGTACTCGACGAGCTGCTGCCTCTGCTGTCATGTCCGGACAGGCACCATCATTCTGGGAATATGGTACATGGTAAGTCGTGTTTGTCACCTCACGTCAGGCTCAAACATGGAGAAATACGGCTAAATATTCGGTCGGTTAACATCGGATTTCGTCGACTTTTCACTGCCGTAGCTGAGTTAGCTAGCTCCCGCTGTTTATCGATTGTTTGTTTTTCTCGCCACTCATTTTGTGTGAGTTGTTGTTGGACTAATTAATGTGCGAAATTTCTGCTTAATTTAAATCTGCTTTAATTTAAAGCTTCATATATATATATATTTTATATATATATATATATATATATATATATATATATATATATGTATATATATATATACATTTTACTCCTTAAACTGCGCATATAACCGGAGCTATTCGTGAATCTTCCTACTGAGCTGACATTTTAACCGGTTCAAATATTCGCTCTTAGACATGAAACATGGAAACATTGTTTGTATTTCATTCGTTTTTTTTATGTTGAAAAAAGTAAATAGCTGCAACTTTTGACCACTAAAATAAGAGTTTCATTGCATTTATGAAATATTAGAGTATTTTTTTTTTTTTTTTGGAATGACACAATTATATGTAGTGAAGTCACGTATTTAAAAAAAATAAAATAAACTGTTAGATGCATGCAAGTTAATTGTGTTCAGTAAATGAAACCCGGATTTTATTTGTATTATATAAACATGACTTTTTTAGATTGAAAGAACTAAGTGGTTGCATCTTTGAAAATTACAATTACAAGGGAGTTTCATTGATGAAAATTAATGAAATATTTAAAGATTTTGGAACATCATAATTGCGTATAGTAAAGTCAACATAACTATTTAAAAAATAAAGATCCGTTTTACTTTGATTTGTACATACAACACAATTGTGCTTAATAAATGAAACATGGGTGTTTGCAGTACATGCCTTTTTATTTATTTATCTTAAAATAACTAAATAGTTGCATCTTTGACAATTACAACAAGGGAGTGTCAATGAATTAATTTCATATAGTAATTAGATTTTACGATGATATCATCGTGCATAGTAAAGTCAAAGTAACTATGTTTTGAAATAAATCAGCGTAACTGTGTTTTGTACATGCAACACATTCATTAATTAGAAGTTAAGTAAATTAAGTTGACTCACTTAAACTGTCTTTTTTTTTTTAAGTCTATGATAATTTTGAATGGATAGAAATAAAAAATAAATAGATTTTAGGAGGTTACCTCAGAAAGTAACCAATATGTTGGGGCAACAACACAGTGTTTCCTCACAGCAAGAAGGCTCTGGGTTCAACTCCACCTCTGTGTGCCCCACCTCTCACCCAATATCTAGGATGGGTCCCCAGCTAGTGATTGAAAACAATATATTGATTAGGGTTAAATTAATAATTATACTTTGTAGAAAACCAAAGGTTTGAACTGGGAAAAATTAATAATAATTCTGTAACTTCATCATTTTATTGTAAAGTAAAAAAAATTATTTTGTTAGAATGATAAACATTAGGTTTTTCCAGGTTTGTTTTTTAAATTATTTTTTTATGATTTATATTTTTACTTCATGTGAATGTGACCAAACATGTACAGCTTCACCCAAATCATAAATGTAACGTGAGAGAAACTGAAAAACGTAAGTGTAACACATTTCACAAATTAATATTTTTTTCTTCAGTGTAACTGCGTTCAATAATTTAAACATTAGTTGTTGTTTTTTTGTTATATGCACTCCTTATGGAGCTTTATGACCTAAGACCACAGATTTCTATTATTTCTCTCTTCGAATATTAAAAAGCACCAACATAAAAACAACTTGTTTTCTAAAACTCACGGCATTAGAATTACTTTTCTTTATCCATATATTCAATCTACTTTTGTGGGACTGGTTGACTTAACTAAGTTAAGCAAATGTTGTATTTTATTTCTTAGTGCGCAGAGTTAGCTCCCTTTTTTTTTAACCACAGGATAGACTTCTAAACATAGGCCAATAATCCTGACAAATCCTTAACCTCCTCCAACAGTAAGTCTCTATCTCTGTTTGACCTTACTATCAGTCAGTTTATATCGAGCTAAAAAAGGTTTTAGTTCCATAATTATAAACCAATAGTAAGTGGTTTAACAACCTTAATTCATAAGAATCCAGAAAGATCTCTGAATAGAAATTATGGGGGATGTAAAATAGACCACATGGAACAAATTTGTATATTTTTTTTAGAGATGCTGGCCCCAGTCACAGAAATGTAACGTCCATGCGGCTTTTATAGAAAATATTTCCTCATTAAAAAAATAAATCAGTTCGACAATTTTATTCCCCTGCTTTAACGGAAATCCCGTGGCATATATGGAAATTGTAACTTTGCTATTTAGGTTTTGTTAAAACCTAAAACATTTAAGATATGGATATTGGTGAGTATCTTAATTTATTATTTTAATATATTTACTATGTGAATTAAAAAGTCTTATTTATTATGGAATCGTCTGCATAAAACAATCCTTTGCGTTAGTGCGATGACTCAAAAACGATTTTTGGGATTATTTTCAAAATTGATAACCGCACAGACCTTAGTTTGGGGAAGAACTAGATTGATTTTGGGAAAGGGTAGTTATAAATTTCCCAACAATAGGGGGAGCTTTATCTCCAGATTTTTTCGAGCCATAATTTCTCAACCATTGGTCCGATTTTGTCCAAATTTGTTGAATATAAATCGACTCGAAGAGATCTGTCTTGCATGTAACACTTTATTTACATTAATAGTTCATGGTTCAGTAATGGTAAGACTCCACTGTGAGACCTTATTAATATCACAATCTTCATTTCCCACACAGCTCATCAATGCGGTGGTCCTACTCATCTTGTTGTCGGCTCTAAATGACCCGGTTCAATACCGCTACCACCTTACCAGCTCTGAGCTGGGAACGGACATCGATGTCATGGACGATGCAAGTGAGTACAACTCACCCTCTCTGTTTGTCTCGTACCTCACGGCCGTGTATCGGATCAGATTCACAAAACCATTATCCACATATTTGTTGGCGCTCATAAGCAATGAAGATAAATCTATAAGAGATTTAATTTCCTCCTCCTTTCAGAATTCTTCTCTTGAATTTTAATGAAATAATGCTACAATTTATTCTATTTCTCGTCAACCATAGAGGATATTAAATTTCATTCTAACATAGTTCATTACAATACTGAGCGATATAAAGTTTCATGGCCCTTTATTACTTGTCGGTACAGTGTTTCACACAGATCGACTGGGTAACTATGGTGAGGGAAGTTTATTTTCCTTTTGAAGATATTACTGTCATTAAGTAAACATCAATTCCTTTATTTCTAGTGTATTCTTTACTCTTAATTTCTTCATTTAAATGTAACTTAAGTCTCTGTTTTTTAGTGTTGATTTCCAAACTACCATAATTAGCTCTCCTTGCTTTTACCTCCAGTTCTCTCTTGCCCCCGCACACAAACACAGACAACTCTGGTCTCTGATTGTACTGACCAGCTTCTTCCTCCAGCTTTCCTCTCTCTCTCTCTCCCTCTGTCTCTGTCTCTGTCTCTCTCCCTCTCTCTCTGTCTCTCTCTCTCTCTGTCTCTCTCTCTGTCTCTGTCTACGCTGACTTTCTTCGTCAGCAAGATGTTTCACAAGGTCACAGAAAAAAAACAACAATGTATTTTTTTATGACCCCGTCAGATCCGGCATATAGCGTTAACCCTGTCGCTGTTCATACCCATCATGTAGCAGGAAATAATCTATCCACATCTCAAAATACCACGGGTCAGAATAAAGCAAGATTTTTTTTTTTTTGGAGGGGGGGGGTTGTCTTAAAATTATGCATCTAAATCAGCTTGCCTATTTTTATATGTTTAAGCAGCTTTCATTTTAATTTACTTTCATTCAGTGAATATGGTCTTATCTTCATGTCATACATCCTTTTCCCACATTTAGGAGTGGTAAGACTACCACTACTGTTTCTTCCTGTGCTTCGCCAGCTGGGACACAAACTGTGCTCTGGGTTTAGTAAACGGAATGCACAGGTTTACGCATGGCTTTTTCTCTCCCTTATCTGAATGTAGTGTTGACGTTTAAATTGAATTAATATGTCTGCGTTGCTGCTACTGTGGCAAAAAATTGAATACAATGCGCATTTTTTTTATGCTTGAATCGTCTTTACATCATCCGAAAAACGTCCACTCCTCAGAATATGAACCTCTGTAGTTGGTTAGATTCAGATCTTTTTCACCTGCGTCAGCGGGGTTTTATTCCGGATTCGTTTCGTATTTTTAATTTGTATTTTTCTCTAACAAGGGCAGACAGTTTTCTCCTGCGGGCTCTGTCTCTTCCTTGCCTTCCAGTTTTGTTTTTGCACCCCAGGGTCACGTGATCTAACAACGCACTCTCATTGGCTGTGGGACAGAAGTACAGATGCTGCTCTGCTGCAGCATAGTAAATGTTATGAATTGAATTGCTAGGGAATCGCTGTACTTCAGAAATTAGATTGCATACGCTTATGAATAGGAATTGAGATCACTATCTTTTATGATTAATCGCCCAGCCATAGGCCTAACTCTAGTGGTGGCACAGCAAGCAGTGGATTCACAGTGTAATTCCAGTAGAAAGATCTCACTTCCTCTCCTTCCATATCTCTGAAGATCAAGTATTACTGTCTATAGACAGGAAGACGAGAGGGAAATATATTATTATTATTATCTAAAAATGCTGCTCTCAGCACAGATGTAGCTGAGTTGGCTCCGTCAAGAACAAATCGGAGCGCATGTGTATTTTCAGTAGTTCCCCTCCGGCACCTATCATCATCACAGTCGCCTCTGGAACACCACAGACTCTGTCACTGCCTACTCTGATTAGAAACGACTGCTGTAATTCTCCATCAGATTAAGAACGGCCATCTTGAATGACACCCATTCATGGACGCTGGTGCAGCAACAGTAAAAGACTGTGAATCAGTAGAGAGAGACTGAGACAACCTACTGCAGAGGTTTTGTCATAGGCAGCTGTCAAAACCACCAGCGTCAATGTGATAACATGCAGAGAAATGAGGAGATGATAATGAATGTCTGAATGATGGTTACATTGTATACATGTTTTTTATATTACATGCGAAGATGTGCATCTGCTTCTAATGTGTGTGTGTGTGTATTAAGATGCAAGGCTACCCTCCCTTCCTGGATCCTAACACATTATCACTACTCTATGAATAACTGCTCCTGAGTGTGGGAACACCAACAGATGCTTTCAATGTTTCTCAGTTTGTATTTTGTAAAATAATGGAAATTTCTATTTTCTATAAATACTCACATCTATGACTATCAAAGATTCACTTATTCAGGGGTTCACGATATTGACAAATTTATGTTAATTAATTCTATTATATTTAGATTTTTTTCTGGGATTTTCATGATAATGATAACCAGGTGATATTTTGCATCCTTCAAAATGTGCTTATAAAATTCTTACATTCTAGTTCTTTCTAGTAATCGGGATATTTATTGTCTCCGTCTAATAACATAAATGGAAACGTGTTAAGGAAGCATTTAAGTAAGAATGACGTCGTTGGCGATGTACTTGATGACGGTGGTTCTTATACCTTGACATCTGTTGCTTTCTGTGTCATTAGGTACTTTTTGCCAAGGCTTGGAGAGTCTCCCCAACTTTTTCATGTTGTTCATATTCTGAGTTGTGGTGGCTTTGGAATGCTGCAACACGTTGTCTTTATTTCCAATCAATCATAAGAGAAAAGTCCACCATTTGAAACACAAACACGACCCTGTCCATCAGGATATGACGACTTGTAACTAATTCTAAAGATGTGGATGGCTGAGCTGGTGGTGTCTGTTCACATTATGGTGCAGTGACCACGTACTTCTACGTCACACAAACTTGCATTCTCATTGTGCACATGCTGTAGTCTGTACTACTAGTCTATTTAGGCAGTTAATGTGTATGTTGGCCAATTTTGTGGTTTTTTTATTACAAATTGAGTGATCTCAACAAAAATAAATAAATCAGCTCGCAAATTAAACAACCATAAAGGTATCGTAGACAATATGTATTTCACAGCTCAATGTCATTCCAGTTTCATAGACAGCGCTCTTTCTGAATACCAAGTTAACTGCTACTGCTGCGCATTTACCAGTGATCCCTTTTACCAAACAGCATCCTGCCCCAAAGTGTCTCGTCAGATTGTTTTCAAGGTTGAAATGTGGATTTGATTTGAGTGTTTAGTCAAATATATTACTGTTGAATAACTATTACCCACGTACTGATCATGATTTGTCCAAGGCACACTGGCTGCTAAAAATAGCCAGGTTACTCAGGGGGCTTTGTTTCGTAAGAATGCATTACCTCACAAAGAATTATGTATTATGTCAGGATTCAAGGTTTTCACTGAAATGACATCTTTGCTGCCATGCTGTTCTTCACTGCTGATTTAGATTCCGTGTTCTCAAATTCTGCTTTTTTGTGTTTTCCTTCTGCAGATATATGCATAGCCACTGCAATATCCCTGCTCATGATTCTGATATGCGGAATGGCAACGTATGGTGCCTACAAGGTAAAGCAGCAGACAGCACGCACAAATATGGACATACGGTAATAAATAAGAGATGCTACTTGAGAAAAGACACAGCTATATTTTTTATTTCTGACTTTCCTCTTCCATTCTCAATTTTTTCCCACATAGCAACATGCGGCTTGGATCATTCCATTCTTCTGCTACCAGATCTTTGACTTCGCACTCAACACACTAGTAGCCATCAGTGTTGTTGTTTATCCCAACACGGTGCAGGACTACCTCCAGCAGCTGGTGAGAACTTCTCCAACCCAAAACACCTCCTCATTTAAATCCAAGCAGCTTTTAATGCCTCTGCCAAATGGGGCATATTTAGTTTTACCCTTGTCCATTAGTACATAAGAGGCCTATGATCCATCCACAACTTCTCCAAAACCATTTGAGATATTTTAATGAAATTTCAGTCAGTCGATGTAAGTTTCCTCACATTCACCTTTGATAGAGGTTATGGTCTAAACATGGCAAAAATTGAGTTGCAGAGGCATCTGTGGCATCGTACACACATTTTGTAGTTTTTACAAGGTGAATAAGTGGACAGCACATATAAGAAATGTTGTCAAAAACTACAAATCATCAAATGCCTGTTATTTCTTACTCCTTGTTAACAACAAAAATTCAGAGATTGGTGCTTCATTTTTTTGCGTCACTGCAAAAGAAGAAGCCTTCGGTTTGTCCGCATCATTATTTTTCACACTCTGTACCTCTCGCACCACCCCATTCCAGCCAGGAACATTCCCTTACAAAGAGGACATCATGTCCACCAACAACATGTGCCTAGTGTTTGCAGTCATCCTCTTCATTGGCTGCATCCTGTCCTTCAAGGTAAGAAACAGAGTTTCTAAATCACTTCCTCGTCTGCTTTATCTTCTCATTATATTAGTCAAAAACTGGAGAGATGCCTAGCAACAACAGGCATAGTTATAAAGCATTATATTTGCACCACATTGTGTCATATAGCTCACACTCACTGAATATCTGCTCCCTTCAGAACTGGCCTTTTATAAATAGTGCGGTGTGATTATGGGCATCAAGTCTGACACTGTGCACATCCCGTGTAATGTCAGCCATATGGTGTGTATAATGAAGCTGCCAGTGTGACCAGTATCAGTGTTCTTCATGAGATGATCACACGGTTGGAGAGCAGTGGGTCAGGGACAGCAGGAAACAAAACCCCTATCAAGCCTTAATGCATGGATGATTCTGCCAGTGCAGCGATGCTCTGGGGCTTTGGGATGACATGGGACATGAAGTGATCTGAACAATCAAATCATGTTTTTTTTTTTTCCCTCTAAACTCACATTGGAAATACTCTTGGCAGATATTCAAAGTCAGAGCAGATGCTGGAAAATACACTGCTGGACTGCATCTATTCATGTCATGTATGTTAGCATAAGGATAATCCAGGATTTTGTCTTTTTAAGGTATGAGGACAGCATTGATGCCGAGTTAGCAAGTGACCGTTCAACGTTATCATCTGTAAGGGCGGGAACCCTCTGCTTTTGCATTGGTTTAGAAAAGTTGAGGTTGGATGGGACATTCTGGCTACCTCAGAAGGGAAATTAGCATTGCTTCTTGTATTCTTGCTGAAAGGTTTGAGAGTAAGTTTAGTATCTCAAGTTCTGTCTGCAAACATTTATAACGGCTGAACTTTTCATAAAAATGTGGTTCAGGTGTTTTCTGCAGACCAGACAGTCCTTTTTTCCACTTTGTTGTCCGGGGTGATAATTTTAAATGAGCAGCAGAAACATCAACCTGATACTGGGGTAGTATCAGACAACATTGGCTCGCCTTCTCTCTCTATGTGATCGGGGCTATCATGTCTGCTTGTCATGCCTACAGACTGGGAACACCGAACAAGACCTGCGGTTCCAGAGATGCTCTGAGCCAGTTGTTTGGCCATTACAAGTTTGACCCTTATCAAAGCTTCTCAGATCCAAACATGTACTCATTGTCACTGCTTCCGACACACTGACTTCAAAGATAAAATGTTAAATTACTGCCTGATATTTCCCTCCTACTGACAGGTGCCATTGTAACAAGATAATCAATGTTAGTCTGACTCCAGTGGTCGTAATGTAATGGCTGATCGGCGTGATGCCACAATCCAAATTGAGGCTATATCCAGGATTTGGGCAGCTTTGGCCTCAGTGAAGATGTCCCAGGATGAAAACAAAATCCGAGGTTTAACTGTTCTAAACGTAAAATAAATTATTTTTCATTAATAGTAGTCCTGCTATTTTTCACAAGATGGTCTGACGTCATCGCCCAGCCCTAACGTGAAAACATGTGCGTGAGGAAGCGAGCACTAGCATGAAAAAGGTCTAAATCCCAAATAAAGAACCAAGCAGGTCACAATCAAATTCAAACCAAAACTTTCCATTTTCCCTGAACAGATTCCTCAACTCTGAAGTTGTTGTTGTTGAATAGTGAGACATAGATTGTTGCCTGTGCGATACAACCTCCCTCCTGTGAGTCAGACAAGCGTCATCACTGACCTCCATGAATGAATGAGATCACAGCAGGCAGCATCAGCAATAATGAAATATGGAAACAATGTCCCTGAAGGTCATGTGTGTGTTCTTTGTTCACGCCTGCTGGGCATAGGCCTACCTGATTGGCTGTGTGTGGAACTGCTACAGATTTGTGAGTGGCAGGAGCACCACGGAGGTCCTGGTCTATGTCACCACCAACGACACCACGGTAAGTCCACACATCCACCCTCTGACCTCTCTCCTCAAGGACAAACTGAAAATCTCTCTCAGTGAGAACAGTTGACTCACGAGATTTCATCGTAGACGGTCAAAAGCAGATAAAGGTTTTTAAAAGTGGTTTTCCTGCCACGTTAACGTTTATAGTACATGCTGGCTTTAACTTCTCTGGGGTTTTGTTAAGCCTTACTACAATCCAGATTTCCCATTTTTTATGTTATGCTTGCAGTTCAGTGAGTTGCTACCATTAAATATACAAGGTAAGGACTCTAGGCATGACTTGTGTAATGTTACGTAGCTTGGATTGTGTTTAGAGCATCATTTTAAAGCTTTTGAACGCAGAATTGAGCCTGAAAACCTCTACTTTGTTTCTTAAATTAGTCGATGCAAAATTCTCGTAAGTCTTCATTTACCTCAATCTCAGTCCTGTGAAATTAAATGAATCATTTTAACACAAGAAGATGATATAGTTTCCCATTCAGTGTGAAAAATTCTTTTTTTTTCCACAAACAGTGCTGTGAAAAAGTATTTGTTCCCTTTCTTATTTCTTCTATTTTAGAAAATGAGAAAATTATCTTATACCTAAATCCCAGGCACACAACAATCCCCCCCCCCCCCCCCCCCCCCCCCCCCCCCCCCCCCCCCCACACACACACACACACACACACACACACACACACACACACACACACACACACACACACAACTGCAACCAAACGCGTCCACCACATTGATGTCAGACAACCAGAGGTCAGTCTGACATCAATGTGGTGGAATTTTTGCCTACTCTTCTTTTGAGACCTGCTGCAGTAAAGCCGTGTTGCAGGTTCTTTTTAGCACGAACTGTTCCTTTCAGGTCCCACTACTCCGGTTCAGACTGACTATGCCATTCCAGAACCTTTCAGAGGTGCACTCACTTCTGCTTGTTATCAGAGTTGCTGCACAGCTCAGTTGCCCTTGCGCCTCAACTCACAGAGTGATGACCTGACTTTCTCCACATCAATGTATAACCAAAAAAACCTTCACTGCCACCACTACGCCTGCCTGTTGATATAATGTTCTTTTTGGGGAATACTGTGTTTGGTTTATGCCAGATTTAGTCGAGGTCTGTTGTGGCGGACATCTTTGGAAGCCCCGAGCCTTAGAAATAGCTTTGTTACCTTTCCCAGACTGATTACAATCGACGTCTTCCTCATATCATCTGGAATTTCTATAGATTTTTGCAGGGACCCATTTATGAGACCTACAAACCAACTTCATGCTTCTGAAAATAGTCTACCTAAAATGTTGATTAGATAGAAGAGGGCTGGTAGTAATCCTGCGTGGGCGGGTTTTGTTCCAGCTGTCAACACAGATGGGTAATCATTGGGGGATTTGTATTCCATAAAGGGGAACAGTCGGCATTAGTTCACCTTTTTAGTTCAGTAAATACAATTATAATCCACATTTAAATTTAGTTTTTACTCAGGGTTACCTTTGCTTTGTGTCAGATTTGGTTTATAGATTCTGTGTCAGCTTAGTATTAGATACTAACAAAGAAAGAAGAAATCAAGAGGAGATTCAATACTTTTATTCACAGCCCAGTAAACTGGACTCCCAAGGTTTATTCTGTATATCAGCCCAAAATAAATCTGAAATCAAACTGAAATGGGATACGCTCCATCTTATGAATTAATTAATATGTGATTGTAAATAATAGAGTTTTGTATTTATTGCCTACATATATTGTGGACATTAAGACATTTCCATTACTGAGATGTAAATGAGGTCCTGCTCTCTTATTACCCCAAGTTAATAGTCAATAGAATAGCTGTCATGTCACAATCCCTACAAGTGGAGATGCTATGTGTAGTATTTTGACCTTTAATGAGAAATAAAAGAAATGCAGGATTTGCTTAATATTAAGATCAGCAAGAATGTTGTGTAAATTGTTAGATGTTTAAAATCCTACACATATCACTTTAAAAGCTGTCCGTCCAATTATTAGTAGAGAACATCTGTGAATCACATTATAGTAATAAGTTCCCATTGTGTCCTAAACACTGGTAGAATAGTGTAAAACGTAATGATGATGATGATGATGATGCAGGTTCTCAGTGTTGTTTCATGGCGGTTCATCACTGATATTGTCTGATGCTCAGTGTAGTGACAGGGTTGCTGACGGTATCAGTACAGTAGGTGCTGAGGGTCACCCCAAGGTGTGGGTGACTGACTGCACAGAGCTGATTGTCGCCAATCCCAGATGTCATCCTCGGCGTTGACTCATGGGTTTTCTGGGAGGCTTTAGCACTGTCACAGTTTCCATTTGTCCGTCCGTGTGTAATCCTCCACACCGATACACAAGACATTAATCTGCCTCACAGCCGCCGACGTCTCTCTACGCAGCGCTTCATCTGTCACTTTGTCCTCGTTGCGGTGGCTCCGGTTCACACTGCTGCTGTTTTTCCACTAATGATATTTCCTCAACATATGTTTTAAATGTCTAACAGAAAAACCTGTGAACGCTCAAAAACCAACACTCACAGAACTTGCTAAAATGATTAAATTTGGTCAATTCATTTTCAAACGAAACTGAAACTTGGAGACACAAAGTAGTTTTTCCACTCTTTCCCTACAGTAAGTTTGAATTCTGTTAACCTGTGAAGAGTCAAACATATCTCCATGTAAAATATCAAATACAAAATAACATTATGAATTACTATATAAGCAATAATTGTCGAGAGAAGATGGTTTGTATTGACGTGCACTCCTTCCCTATTTACGTAACATTATATTATGTATGTGCTTAATAATTATACTAATATAACTTCACTTGTTTTGAGTAATAAGAGCATAATAACATCATACCTGTGATATTTTATGGGATGGTTATTAAACCGTTAAAAACTCATACCAACGCAACCCTGCTAAAAATCCATTAGGTTTGATAACATACTTGATGTCAGATGACCTTTTAGAAAATATTTTGGATATGTGCCATCCAGCTATATCCTTCATCAAACCTCAACATGATAGATGTGAGGAAACCGTTTCTTGTCCTCAGCCAAATGTCTAAAGAGAACACTGAATACATTTAAATTAAACAAGCAACTGATTTGCATGTTAAGAACAAAAATCCCTTTTGCAAATCTGTTTGAGTCAGCAAGTATATTTGTGTAAAGTATGTAAATTCATATACTGCACACGCCTATAGCAAACTAAAACATTGCACTTATGCCGTCATGGTTTATGTCGGATAAAAAGTGTGAATTTTGACAACATGTTTTTATCAGTGCATTCCTTCTCTCCACACACACAGAGCTGAATGAATAGAGCTCTTCGTCTATTTTTACCATTAGCAGGCCGTTACTGTGACTAAATGGCTTTTTATTCCCTCTGACATCAAGTAACCAGCTGTTTATCTACCGTGCCTTATATAATTGCCATTAAAATGCACAAGGGTCCTCTCTCTCTCCCTCTCATTCTCTCTTTCCTTCCTCCCTCTATATAGCTCTATCCGTCCTTTTTCTCTTCTGGACATGTTACATAATTGTCTGCTTGTCCACTTCATTTCAAATCCTCCCTCTGATATGTTTGCTGGGCCACCCTGGCCGTTTCACAATTCCATCCCCTTGGAGCATATTCTCTCTCTCTCTCTCTCTCTCTCTCTCTCTCAGGGAATTAGCAGCAGCGCCGGTTTTAGAACGCCCTTTACAGGAAAAGACTTCTGATGAGGAGCAGGCAATCTGGCATCTTAATCGTTTGTGCTAAGATATGTTACCCTTTCACCTGGGAATGATTTCTGTAGGGACGCAATGAAACGTATTAAAGATTGAGAGGAATCCCGCAACAGCTATTAATAGCTAGGACTAGTAAGAGGCCGGCCCTACCCGATAAGTGGGTTGCATTTTTTATTTAAAGTGATAATGAGCTGATCTTTTCATTTACGAGTTGTAAATTAATTTTTTATTCATATTTCAGGAATTATGGTTTAACTTTGATACTCAAATTTGGAATGCACCAGTGCAACTCTATGTGAACATTTTAATTAAATAAGGCAAGATAAAAGGTCCATCTGAAAGCCTTTTGGAGTTTTCAACAAAGTCTCAGAAGCTTCTTTGGAAAATGGACAGGGCGCCGGTGTCGTCAAAGTCGGCTTTAACCATTTGATACCTTGTGGATGTTTCCTTACATTTGAGCCCGCTCAACTCCGTGAAAGGGCTGCGAGAAGCACCTGAACGCTCCAAAATGTACATAAGGCTCCTTAACAGCAAAGCTATATGCCAGAAAAGCCCCAAATTGCCTGTGTTGTAAAACCATTTCCCCTGATTGAACTCCTCAAATTAAATGTGACCCATCAATAATCTCACATAGTCCAAATTGACTGAGTCTAACTAGTTCCATGAAGTCAGCAATGTGCTCTAAGACCCCATAGTGACTCAATAATAAAGATACAGTGAACAATCCTTACCCTTCAATGAACTGACAACTTGTCCTGGCTGTAACCCGCCTCTCGCCCGATGTCGGGTGGGATAGGCTCCAGCCCATCCGTGACCCTGAACAGTGTAAGCGGTAGATAATGAATGAATGAACAATTCTTCTGAGCTTAATAATAAAACAAGACTGTCTTCCTTGTGTCATGAGCTAAATTTAGACACAACTTGACTTAGGGTGGGGAAAGTACGGGCGAGAAACTATGTTTTTGACAAAAAGTCTCTTTTTTTTGATAGATACAAGATGACATCCTCAGGTCAATTCACATGCGCCAAATTTGGACTAAATCAGACCAACGATTGAGATATTATGGCCCGAAATTATGGCCTTGCACAAAGGTTTATGTATGTATAAAATTTACAAAAGATCGTTGAATTATTTTTTTGAGGATAAATTTTTATTCAACGCACACGCAAGACGTGAAGGACCTGCAGCTTACATGGCAATTCCATAATATCCCCAACTTTTCGGGGATAAGTCTTAAATATATATATAATAAAAATCATTCATATTATATCTGAAATATGACTGATTTTACGTGTTCCCACTTATAACTAAGCTGTTTTTGGTTTACCTTTGCATTTCAGGTTCTGCTGCCACCGTACGAGGAGGCCATCGCCATACCCCCAAAGGAGCCCCCTCCCCAGTATATGGAGGCATGAGAGACATCCTCAAAGCTGCATCCCTTACCCCAAATGACCCGAGTCTCCCTTTCTCCCTCCTAAAGTAGAACCCCAGCATTGGCTGGAACATGTTGGAAATATTGAAGAGACTGTTTTGAGCTCGGATCCTTGCCCAACTGAAAATGGAATTAGGTAAATCTGGAGTATCGCCATCAGCATTTACCCTCCCCCAAACAAACCGCACCATGTCGCTTCAAACCTTTTCCTCCCCTCTTATCTCCTCTGTCCTCCTACAAGGACAGTCTTCCTCAAACAGCATCATCCTCCAACCCTCCCCACCGGCAACTGTTGCCCCGGCCAGCATCTAAAGTATTGGACAACTCAAACACTCTGTCCCAACTTAGTTTGCACTCTTCTTGAGTGAAATGTGCACCAGTATGGCCACCAACTGTTAACCCCTTATACTGTGAATCTCTCTCTCTTGGTCTTTGTCTAGAAACAAACTACTTGGAGAGAGTGAGAAGGAAAGCGACATGTATGATAAGTTATGCAAGGGCACTTGTTTTTGACAAATTCCTTCAATGAATGTAATGATGAGGTATTTTTGTATGACTTTTATGTATGAGAGTGAAAACCGTAAGAGTGAGTAGTGAAGGCCTTACCCATCAACGGCCCGGCCGCCCTGAGAAGCGACTTCTATGACTAACCTGATGGTCCCCTGCTCTGTGGGCAGGGTGGAACAAACACCTTGATGGACAAGAGGAAATGACACGATCGGATCATGTATGGGTTTATCCATCCATCAGGGGAAGGTCAGGTGTAGAAAGCAGGCAGACCAGCGGCCTCACGCTCCTCAAGCGGGTCAGCCGAGACTGAAACTCGAGTGCTGCAGAACCCAATAAAATTGGGTTGTCTGATGCAACAGAACAGAACTCCTTGGATTGAGACGGCACTAGAAAAAGATGTGAGGACCATCACTCCAGAAGCACAGGCCACAAAGCCAACAATCAGACCGACAGGAAGAAGCAATAAGATCAAGTGGCCCAAACATAATGATCGGCTGGAGTGGCAGAAACCCCACTGAAGTGCTGAAATTATTGTTTAATAAGTAGGTGTAGTCCGTCGGAAGGAGCCCTCAACCCAGAAAGGAAGGGATCATAGGGAAATCCGGCGGTTAATCAGAACCAGGTGCCAGCTGCATCAGAACTGAAGAACTGTACCCAACAAGAACGTTGGCACAATGCTTTTGCAAAGAATAACCAATCAGAAGAGAGAGATAGCGAATACAAAAGCACACCTGCCAGATGATATTTGGAAGTGGAAAACTAGACACCTCTACTAGAGGGTAGAGTGACACTTATGGCTTCATACCTTCATCCCCACCAAAACTTTGCGAAGTGGAGGAAGTCAAGAAAAAGCAAAGGTCAATTTTGATCGCCTGGGCCTAATGTCACCCCCTACAGGCTGTATGAGGCCTGTGCAAGTACTGTGGGGCCTCACTATTCCTTCTGTGCGTGTACTTGCCTGAGAATGATGTTAATCTTAGGACCTTTATACTGTACATAATGACCTTTATTTTGCACATGTGGTGATACCATGCTGGGATAGTTCCTGTGTTAGTGACCTTTTTTGGAAATGAATGATGGAAGGGAATCCAGATTGGTGATTTAGCTTAGCATATTAGCACAAAGTAATTGTACAAGAAAATAAAGCGAGTGAAGCTAGAACTCTTGTCTTCTGCCTGGAGCTGTTCAGGCAGCTCAGGCATAAGCTGAGAGATAATAATAAGTAATTATTATAAAAATAATTATATATATTCCTAATCAAACTTTTCTATTAATTCCTGAGTAGTATTTGCTATTAAGAGAAAAACTTTAAATCAAATATATTGTTGATTTAGACTATGCAAAAGTGCAGTCAAAAACTGATTCAAGCTAGAAACAAGGAACCACTGAGTAATATTCCCTTAGATACTAATACTCAAATCGATAACCGGTTATTGACCCCTCCGTCTTTAACCCCGTGTAAATTATGACCACTGCAACAAAGATGAGAACTGACAGTCCACTCAGTGTGAGATCCCTCAGTACCGATGTTTGTCTTGTTTCTCTGAACCATGTTATGCTGTAGGTTTACTTCTCATACGAGCCGTCATCCTCTTATGATGATCCTCTATGGACGAAACAGGACTAACAGTTCAGTTTCTATATTTTTATCGGGATATGGGACTGAATATCTGACAGATTCTATCTTTAGTGCAGAAGAGTTTCGACAGTTGCACGAGGCTTGTGCAGCATCTGGACCAGTGTACGGCTGACTTTATGCTCTTAAAATCACCTCAAGACTGTTGTCTGTCGCGTTCTGTTGGTACACATCCTCTTGTCGGATCTACATGAGCCCTCTCCTCCATTCCGAATAATAAAACAAAATCAATCAGCTCTTCAGGCTACATTTATTTATTGAGTCCAATAGCTGTTTGATGTTTTTGTTTGTGTATGTGTGGGGGTGAGAGGGAGTGAGATGTGCATTTCCACTTTTTATCATCATCTTGAAAATATTATGGACATCAGTCCCTTTAATGAATATAACCACTAATATTTTTTTTTAATAATCCAGATTTCGATTATTCACGGAACCAAGTACAGCTATCCTTATTTCAACGTTCTGAATATGCTAAAAAAAAGCTAAAAAAAAGAGTTGGTGGTGGCTTTATGTAGATCTACGCCAGGATTTGATGGTTTTTTTGGAGGTGCCCAACCCCTCCCACTAAATCCCATGAAGGCCTGCTAAGATTCAAGGCTCAGACCTTTAGGGGGGCCTCATCCCCCTAATGAGAATGCAGCGCGCATACAGGGCTTTACACAAGAGTTCAGCCACCCAGTTAAATCACCCCTTTTACCAGAGAACAATTTAACATCAATGCTTTTCAACATATAGTACTTTTACCTACCTCAACCATATACTCAATGAATAAATAGTATATGACATGAGTTTCACCCCAAATGTTTTCAGAAAGGGAAAAGTGGAACATGCAAGTAGTAGTAGAATTATGTAGAATTATCAGAATGGCTTGCAAAATTTTGTTCACTACACGATGCAACCAGCTGAAGCAGAATAACTAGTGGTCTATTGTACTGTGCGCATAATAATGAGTCTGAGAAAGATTACTGATTGTGTTCTAGAGAGGAGCCTTAGTACCGGATTGAAACCTGAGGCAGGGACTGAATCATAATGACCGTGACTTTACAAAGTAGGAGATTGAATTATAACAGAGAAAAGAAAAGTAGAACACCGGGTTTCCATCTGAACTAAATGAGGACAGTCCACCACATCAAATATGAAGAATGCCTCAAACAATTCAGCTACACTAAAGATAGTAGTTTGACTACACCTTCTTACTTTTGTCCTGATTGATATTCCAGATGTTTATCAGGTTTTAGATAAACTTTTACATACTGATAACTTTAGGTCAATTCATGTAATCAAGCACAAAAAAACTTTGTTTGTACTTGACTGACATTAACTGACATTTGTCAATGTCAGTTATGAATAATACCCAATGTCTTATAATTTCCATACATAAAGAAATTTAAAGAGACGATACATTTTTAAAGTAAATGGTTAGAGTTTGTAATAATCTGAATTAGGGAAGATAAAGACATTTTTTGAATCTCCTTTTGTTAAGTGTGACAATAATTCTAGAGGTCAGGTAGGTTCAACATTTCACAGTTTTATTTAAGCCTTAAAGTATTGATACTATTAAATACCCAAAGTAAGGATTGAAACTTAAAGATTGAAATATTTTTTCTGTACAATATTGGAAGTCATTTTCCCATCATTGACACTAACTGGACTTTCTGCTGTAATAATAGAAGTCATATTACAATGGAGCAAAGACTTCCAGCTGTTGAAGTTCCTTTTTTGAATTCTGTATAGGTATATATATATAAAAATCCAAAATGAAATTATAGTTCTTCACTACATTTAATATAGTTTCATATACTGATATTCTTTCTGCAATTGGTTGGTTTGAAAGTAATGAATCCTGCACCTCCATATAAAATCCAGAATCCAGCTTCTTACAGTGTTGATATGTTGAGGGTCACCCCGAGGTGTGGGTGACTGAATGTACAGAGCCGGGTGTCGTCAATCCCAGATGTCCTCCTCAGCGTTGATTCACAGGGTTTCTGAGTGGATTTCGCACTGTCACAGTTTCCATTTGTCCGTCTGTCTGTAATCCTCCACACTGATACATAAGACGTTAATCTGCCTCACTGCTTCATCTGTCTGTCACTTTGTCCTTGTTGCGGTGCTGGTTCACACTACTGATGTTTTCCCCTGACCAATTCATTCATCGATCATTTAATGGCCTCTCAGAAAGTACTAGATTAATGCCGACCAAGTATGATGGACGGGAAGGAATTGTTGCTTTTCCGCAATCAAATTTTGAGAGAAAACACAGAATTTTGACGGGGAGGTATATTAAAGTGGTGCAGGATATGTATGAGAGCAGTATGTCAGCCGTGAGGTCAGCAATAGGACGGATTGGTTCAAGGTGGAGGTGGGACTGCACCAAGAATCAGCTCTGAGCCCCTTCTTGTTTGTTATGGTGATGGACAGGCTGACAGATGAGGTCAGGCAGGAGTCTCCATTGACAATGTTGTCTGTGGATGACATTGTGATCTGCAGTGAGAGCAGGGAGCAGGTGGAAGAAAACCTGGAGATCATCTGCGGAGGTCAGTAGCAGCGAGACAATACATGTGTGTGAATGAAAGGGAGGTAGGTGGAACTGTGATGATGCAAGGGATAGAGGTGAAGAAGGTGCAGGAGTTTAAGTACTCGGGATCATCTGTTCAGTGAAACGGTGAGTGTAAGAAACAGGTGAAGAAGCACGTATAGGCAGGGTGGTAGTGGGTGGAAAATTTTACAGGAGTTATCTGTGACAGATGAATAGCAGCAAGAGTGAAGGAAAAGGTTTCACAGATGGTAGTGAGAGCAGCACTGCTGGACGGATCAGGAGATGTTCAGATGTTCTTTGGGAGTGACGAAGATGGAAAGGCTTAGAAACGAGCACATCAGAGGGACAGCCCAGGTTAGACGTCTTGGAGACATAGTAAAAGAGGCCAGATTGAGATGGTTTGGTAGAAGGATACTGGAGATGGAGCTGCCAGGCAGGTGAAAAAGGGGAAGAGCAAAGAGGAGGTTTCTGGATGTAGTGAGAGAGGACATGCAGTTGGTTGGTTTGACAGAGGAAGATGCAGAGGACGGGGCGAGATTGAAACAGGTGATCTGCTGTTGTGGGGGATAAGGGGAAAGGACTCCACCTGGGCTGCCACATGAGTGAGAGGCACCCATGGGTGAGAATTCTCGGCTTAACTCTCTGGAGACGTTATGGGCCATCAGAGAATCATTGAGGAGGCATTACGCCCACTTGACTGCTCAGGAAAAAAAACGCCACTCTTTTCCTACAGAGTCTAGACAGCATGTCTGAGGAATCCAAGTGAGGTATATTAATAGCTAGTCCTACGTAAGCCTGTTTTTTTTTATTACAACAAATCAAAGTCTGACCTCTCAGCTTTTCTTCGTTTTTTTTTGTCAATACAGGATGATCCGATGGTTTATTTTTGTCTTCTCTTCGGAAATTGTGAGGGAAATATTAGAATATTAGCAGCTTCATTCTTTAAAACATGTTCTGTTGAAAAAAAAAGTACATTACTAAAAGTGAACAGGCAAGTAAGATGTCGGTTCCTTCCACTCAGAGTGTGTTTTTGTGTGTGTTTGAGGAGCTCTTGACCGCCTCCAACATCAAGTATCCAGCTGTGCATCTGCCGGGATTCTATATAAATGCCATTAAACTGCAGCGGGGTAGGCGCTTGCTATTTTTTTTCCTCCTCCCTCTGAATATCTCTGTTCATCCTGCTCTTTTTTTTTTCTTCTTCTGGACATGTTACATAATTGTCTGCTTGTCCAGTTCATTTCAAAACCCTCCCTGCGATGCAGGGCCTCCGTGGTTGTTTCACAATTCCATCCCCTTGGAGCAAATTCTCTCTCAGTGAATTAGCAAGCAGCGCTGGTTTCATAACACCCTTTGTAGAAAGATCTTCTGATGGAGAGCAGGCGATCTCGCCTCTAAAGCACAGGGATGTGTGATGTCATCCATGCAGCTCACAGTAATGCCTTCTGTAGGGCTGTAGGGTTTTTTTTTTAAAAGAAGCTCCCCTGGTGATTGAAATAGGAACAGTTTCAGTCAAAAAATACAAATAAGTTCTCCTGGAGTATAAGTATATGAGTATAAGGTATTATCATTATTATTAACTGGCCTTTCCCAAAATCAATCCAATTCTTCCACGCACTTCGGCCGGTTATTCAAACTTCCCTTTTTGACGATATTCTCGATTAAAAACGGATTGATTTTAGATGGAACTTGACAAATATAGTTTTCTGGCTGCTGGTGATGCCGGTGAATAAAAACGTTTCATTGGAAATAATTCCGTGAAACACTGCTGATAGAGCAGGTGACATAGAAATTACTTATGCTCATCTATTTTGAATTCTATCTGTGATTTGACTTTTTTCTGTTCCCCCTAGTTTGTTCAAAGGTCTATAAAATGAGTAAATAAAATAAGAATAAATTGTTATAATAAATCAGATTAAACATGGCTAGTTTGAGTTCCGTCGGGTCCTGGATGTGGACTTAATTCTTTTAATTTTAGTCCACTCTGTGACTGAGTTTGACATTGCTGCCATAAACAATCTGTCCCAACTTATAGCCACCTAATTTTACCCACTACTACTGTGATTCTCCTCGTAGACTGTCCATAGACAAACTACCTGAAGAACGAAGAGTAAAAGTGATCCGTATGATAAACTGTGCAGAAGCACTTTGACAATACAATGTTTGGATATTTTGGTAGGACCTTTTTTGTACGATATTGAAAACTGAGTAAAATAAAGGTGAATAGTGAAAGCCTTATACTCTATGTATGCAACATTATAATTGGCTGCATTATGTCATTCAAAGGTATTCATCACTTCAGGCTCTCCTGATCTGCTGTATGTTCTGTTTCTGTGTCTAAAGGTGGAGGCAAATAAAAGGGTACCTTTAAAACGTATTCACATATACACTGGGCAACACCGTGTCCTCCCAACAAAACGGTTCCGAGTTCAGAGACTCTTAATTGTGAGCCTATGTATTTTTGTTTCTATGGGTTGTCCCTGAGATGAACTAGTAGCCTGTCCAGGATGCACCCAATGTCAGCCGGGATAGGTTCCAGCGTCCCTACGACCCTGACCAGGAAAAGCGGTTACAGATAATGGATGGATGTATGGATGGATGACTATAAGCACCACGTTGCTAAAGATAGCCCACGCTCGCTGAATATCTGTCCCCTGCTGTATAGAGAGTGAAATGTCATTAAGGACATCAAGTCTGACAACTGCACATGACATGTGAACCGTACTGCTTGCATAATGAATCTGCCAGTGTGAGCGGCATCAGTGCTGAGATGAGATGATCACACAGTCAGAGAGCAGTGGGTCTGGACACAAACTCCCGTCAAGCTAATTTCCCCCTTAATGCGTGGATGATTCTCCCAGTGCAGGGATGCCCTGGGGCTCTGGCATGACTTTGGACAGGAAGTCATCTGAAAAATCCGATCAAGTTTGTTTTTTCCCTCTAAACTCAGATTAGAAGCGGCCTTGGCGGATATCCTGAGTCAGAACTTGGGTTTTATTATATGCAGCAGATACTGGAAGGTAAAAACTGACTGAAGGATGGATGTTGACTTCTGGAGAAGCAGGCGTCGTCAGTAACTTACAGCTTTGAGTTTTCTTCATGCCGAGTTAGCGAGAAGTTTGTAGCCGTGGTATTTTATGATTGACTATTTACCAAGGGTCTCTGTTGTGTGTCTTGTCCTGTGCTCCTCCCTCTTCTTCAAATACATATTCACCACGACCCTTTCCATTCTTTTCGGAAAATCTGACTCTATCTGTCCGTCTACGTTCCTGTCCTTGACACCATACATGCCCATCACCTCTTTATCTTCTCTGTTCCCTTCGCCAACATATTGATTGAAGTCTGCTCCAACCACCACCCTCTCATCTCTGGGAATACTCTCCGTCACTTCATCCTACCCACTCCTGAAATTATTTCTCGTCAAACTTATGGGGCATAAGCACTGACAACACTCATCATCACACCTCCGGACCCATCCCTGAGGGAGCAGCGGACATCCACACCATGATAAAATTGTTTGTTACCTACTCCAATGCTTCTAGCCTTGCTGCCTTTCCACCTGGTCTCTTGGACTCACATCACATCTCTTGGACTCACACCGTTCTTTCTATCCATCATATCAGCTCACTGTCTAGCAGTCTGGAAATCAGTTTTGTGTTCCACATATTGATTTGGCATAGGTTTTACGTCAGATGCCCTTCCTGACAAAACCCTCCCCTTTTATGCGGGCTTGGGTCTCCCACTGAAACCAGTGAAGTTTTGAGATTATGGCCAGTAAAGTCCTGCTGCTGTGTGTCTCAGGCTGTCCTCAGAAATGTAGTATGCCTCAAAAAGAGAAACACAAACTGGCAGATGAGCACGGATTTCCCCGTCTGCATCAAACAGGAGACTGGCATGATGCCGGGGTCTGATGGAAGACTCCCAGACAGACACACTCACCTACTTTCTGCCACTGGAATGGGGCTATAAGAAAAAAAAGGGTCACCATTTTTTTCGTGCCATACAGGATGCTTTTCGACGCAGTTCGAGGTTGTAGATCCGTTTCCAAAAGGGGCAGAAAATGCATCAGCTAAAAGGGCGGTTTAGCAAAAGCTCAGCAGCAGCTGGCTTTGTCTGACCTGAATAGTTCCAATTCTCTAATATATACATTTGACCCAAAACTAGATAGTACAATACAGTTTTTAAAGTCATATTACACTGTACAACACCGTCTTAATGCCCCTGTGAGGTGTAACTGATGTCACATATGGTCGGCAAACAATTTGGCAAGTGGCAGAAATTATAAGCAAACTATATAAATTAATAGTGGATTCTGTTTGAACTTTATACGAACTAAATCTGCATTTATGATACTAAATCGTCATGTCACACAAATGCGATGTAGAAAACTCGCTGTCCTCATACAGGACGGGGAATCTGCTGCACGTGCAACAGATGATCTGGGATGATTTCATCCCCTTTAATTGGGGAAAAAAGACAATGGCTTAGGGAAGCAGTGAGTGGGAGAACTGGGCCAAACCACTCAATGAATGATGGACAGCTTATATCTCTGTTTATGGGCAAATACAACTTCCTTTTCAGCCAAATTCACAAACTTCAGCTTTACATATTTGATTTGGACAAATATGGTTTTAAATTAGAGTTTTCCTTTTTGGCCAGCTCGTTCTCATCAGTGCATTAACTGCAAGTATTAATAGTATAACCATTGTCAAAAGAATTGTCTCCTGCTGCTGAAGGAAATTTTCTAAACTGGTGGTGAGCCGATATCCAAATTTACATTGCCTCCACATGATTTTGAGAAAACGTATTAATGTTTGAGAAAGATCTCTGTGTATGTAAAATTGACATTGGTACAAGTGTAGAATTTTGATCAATGGAAAACTATGCAAAATCCTGTTACTTTTAGATAATCTTCCCCGATGATGGATGAGTTAGATCATCAGATGGGGGACATTTGAGAAAGAAAGTCATAGATTATCTTTCAACATCACAATGTCATCCACAGACATTAAACTCCTGCCTGACCTCACCTGGTAGTCTGTCCATCACTATAGCAAACAAGAAGGGGCTCAGAGGTGATCCCTTGTGCAGTCCCACCGTGAACCCATTCATCACTTCTACTGAACACCTCACCGCTGTTAAAACTGCTCTCATACAAATAACAAACACCTCTCCAGCCCCCCAATGCTACCACGGCACTCAGTCGTATGCCTTCTCCAGAACCACAGACACAATGTAACTCCTTTTTTTTTTTGAGTTCTCCAGCACTTTCAAAGCAAACATCACATCTTACGCCTCTTCTTACTGCTGCTCACACATGTACACATGCATGTATTTCATCCTTTAGAGCTGAAGAGAGTGTTTTTAAGTTACTCCATATGTGAGTTGTTCATGTTTTGAACCACTCTGCTCTGTGCCATGAACATCGCTACTCTTTAAAACACTTTGCTATGGGGTAGTAACAATATAATAATAATAATAATACATTTAATTTATAATGCATTTATCCTTGCCTTTATCAACCTGGATGTGTGAACTTCGAGGTTGCGGAGTACCAAAGAAAATGCAACTTTTTAAATATGTCGCTGTCCAATTCTTACCGTGACAAAATGTCTGGAAATGCCCTGATGTGGATCAGGGAAATCGATTTTTTTTTTTTGGGTGACTGGGGGATGACTATAAACACTTCACAGAAGACGCTCAGAAAAAACAGCACCCTTCTTATGCAGGCTAAAAATCTTGTTTCCATGGTAACAAAACAAAAATGATGCAGAAAGTTCCAATTCCCTTCTGCCTCCTGTTCCAATGACACCGGTAGTGAACCACTCTGTCGGGCGGCATATCCAAACACATCAAGTCTCAGGCATATTTAAATAAGTATTATCTTATGAAAAAAAATAGAAAAAGAGAGGACTACAAAAGCTTATTTATGTACTGGAATTCTGATATATACATGATAATTAACACCTATCATGTATATATGATGGTTTTGTTTCTGCTTCTGTATTTTAATTTTATTACAAACATGTTCAAATTAATTGACAAAAAAAGTCGGCCATCGCCCCTCTCAGACTTTTAAAATGGTTGAAGTGTTCTTTTATCTGATTACTCAATACTGCTGATCATCTTCATGGTTTACACAGTTCAGCAACATCTCAGAGCGGAAGTTGTGTCATTTTTAAGTAAGTCAGCGTAATGATAGTCAATCAGCCGGGCGGATTGAGACAGATGTTGCTTAAGTCTGTGAAGAGAGATCAAGTGTGCTCTTCTGGAATTACTTCCATCCTGAAAGCATCGTACATGCAAACAGACCTACAAAGGCAATGGGATTTTTTTTCTTAACCACTTAGTTGCTCATGAGGGCAACTTCATAGCGATATCGCCCTCTAGTGGACACCTACAGGAATAAAACTGACCCTACAGACATGTTGCATGTTGATTGGCAGGGGTGTAAATCACCAGCTCCATCACTATATGATATATTATATTGATTATTTGGACAACGACACGATATTTGCCGATATCACAAAGTCTGCCATGATAGATAAACATTCAGATGCACACAATAACAGATAACCATTTAAAAAAACCGATTGCATTTCACCCCAAGAAAAAATTTGCAAGATTGCAATTTGGACATGTTTTGACAATTTCATATTTAAATGTTTGACATTTCAATAAATAATAAAAAGAACAAAGACCTGTATTACACTGTAAAGTGAAATTTTGCATGTTTAGATACAAATGTTTTTTTTTCCATATGTTAACATTAAGGACTCCTGGTTAACTTTAAATTATGAGCATAACTGTCTACATTTGTTTAATGACATTGTATTTACATGGTTCTGATTGGTGCCGTGCTGAGTGGTTTGGAGTTATTAAAGTCAATGTTTTAAATCCTACAGCACAAAACATTTGTACACAGCCAATCAATTTGTATAATGTAGGATCTTTTAATGTGACCAATTTGTGTTTCGTTGTTTCGAACTCAACATCTCATTAACAAACACTTAAAGTTTAACTGACAAATATGTTAAACTGAAATAGTTTGTGCACACCAATTTCTGGTTTATTATGGTCCCGCTGTCAGTGCATACTATGTTAGTGGGAATATGGTAATTCCCACCATTTTAGCATGAAGAAGAATTAAGGAAGCACCTTGAGACAACTGTTTATGTGAATTGGCGCTATATAAATAAAGATTCATTGATTTAGCTAACGGACCAAGTGCTAATTATTTTTTCCACATTGTCTTTCAGGCAGTTTACATTCAGACTACAAGTGGAAGCCTTCCTCTCTCTTTTGAAGAACGGTTATCTGCCAAAGTAAACGCTAAAGCTCATGGAGAACAGTTTAAAAGTAAAAAAATGAAACTGCAGCCTCTGGCTGTTCCCATTGGTCCGCAGGTCTGTGCGCTGATGGAGGAAGGGAGTCTGTCTATGTCAAACACTGCATGCATAACCAGGTATTTGTTTCAAAAATAAACGTGTATCAACGATGTAACCACGATATACATCAATATTTTGACGTTCCATCGATTTGATTGTTTCTCAACAAACCGATATACCAATCCGGATCAATGAATCGATACACCACTATTAATCGATCATTAAAGGACCACAGCAGGTATCGTTTTAACCCATTTATTTATAACAACTTGGAACAGTTCTACTGAGGTGGTTGCTGCTGATCTGGCATGCTCCTGATGATGTCAGAATCACCTGAAAGGTTAAAAGAGAGTCAGCATCAAAGCACCATATATACATTGCACAAATGCAAATCCGGTAAATGTTACAATTTAGCATTCATTCACTTCAATAAGTACTCTGAATGGCATTCATATAGCAAACCACTAGACCTGAAATGGACTTCTAAAATTTGAAGAGGAAATTTGTTCTCTCAGAGAGAAGGAATAGTAGCAAAAATCCCAAATATGCTACCAATTGAGGTCAATGAGACATGCCTGGTCTATGAAATGGGACAACCTTCACCTCAGCCAATAAATAAACCCAATAATTGTGAACAGTGACGTTGATGTTGACAAAACCAAACTGTATTTTGGTACTCACCAGGGTCAATAATAGCCAGTGTGCACACCCTGTAGTATTTACCGCAGGCTGTACCGAGCTCAATGTTGTTTCCACTGTAGTGGTGGACACCAGTCTTGGCCAGCATAGCATAGTACTCGATCTCAGATTTCCTAGATAGGGCAGAGATGAAGTGTAAGTCAAAGCAGCAGATACAAATATGGTGAATTTGACGAGGGAGATGGTGTCCAAATAAAGAACATTCCAAAGCAGTACAGTAATGTAAAACTGCTGCACAATATCCAATTGGGATTAATTGAACTAGAAACATTTTTTTTAATAATAGAATCTATTCCATACATCCATCAGGGCCAGCTGACTCTGCCCCAGAGGCGGCAGAGACACTGGACAAGTTCCCAATTCATCACAGGGCCAACAGAGACAGACAACCACTCACACACTGTCAATCCATGAGGTTTCTTTAGTTAAATATTATTAGAACTGCTAAACTATAGGCCAAAGTTAGAATGTAAGAGAACAAATATTTGTTCCAACGTTGTTGTGGTAACTGTCTGTCAATGGGACAGGGGACAGCAAACAATTATTTAGCACATACACACAAAAAAACAACCCCACGTAGCTCCCCCACATCAGAGAAACAAAGAAAGAAGAGTCAACATGCTGCTGGTGATCTATCCCCGGGAGACGAAACGGGTTGCAAGCTCTCTCCCTCCCCACCCAAAATTTTTATAGGCAGGAGCTGTTCGAATCACACCACCGAGAAGGAAAGGTGACTGGTGGGGAGGAGCACTTGCTCTGGTGAGGGTCCATCCAGTTCACTGGTTCTGGATTGATTACTACCCGGGATCACTCCATGTGCAGCTGCTGGGCAGCAGGGGTTTATCCCCCGGGAGGAGTGCTGGTCACCTCCATTTACTTCTACAAGTTTTCTGGAGTCTTTATGTTGGCTTTGACGGGGCAGTTTGGCACTCTGTTGCCTTTTTTTGTACTGTATACAAAATGGAGCAAATACTGTATAATCCTCCGTTTGACCAACACAAAAAAGTTTTCCAGTTGGAATTTAAACATGTGAAATCCTTCTCCAGACATGGAGTCTGGTTTGTTCATTCAGGCGACTGTCCAAGCATGTCGTCCTTTGTATTAGTGAGGACCAGCACCCATGGAGATAAAGGGCTTTCCCAACATAAATTAATAGATCAGCTGATATAAGGCTACCAAAAAACAACATTTACTTGAACATTTTACACACTGTACTTTTAAAAGAGAAGGAAAACTTTCTGTATCCAGTTCTAAATCTATTTTTGAGGATATTAAATATATCGACAGGATGGATGGAGTTTTCCTCGATGTCCGTTGACAATTGCTGTGTAAAACACTAACATATCACAATCCCCAAATATCCTCTGGTGGCACGATTCTGTTTCAGGTTATATCAGTCAACATGCACTAAGTTAGACTATTACTATTACTCAAAGAATAAAATGTGAGTAAATGTGCCAAATAAATAGATCCAACGCCCGAAAACAATTAAGCACACTGATGGATGAAACAACTTCCCGAGGACATTAATTCTAAGTTATAGTATTTTCATACATATTAATCTAATGATCATCTTTACATACCTGAGAGCTGGACAGTTGTTGGCCAGGATAACCAGCTTGGCTTTACCCTGACGGATCATCTTCTGGGACTGTTTGTAGCCCAGGACATATTTTCCACTCTTCATGACAAGCTGGAGCCGGGAGTTGATAGACTCCATGGACTTTTTCTGAACAAGACGACGAACACAAGTTAGTTACACAACGCACTCAACGTTACACCAATTGCTGAACTCACATCAAACACCCAAAAGCAACATTTACGTACACGAAAAGTACGTATAACAAATAAACAGCATATCAATCGGAACTAATGCCACGTTATTGGCGTTAAATCGCTGTCAGTAAATAAGCAGTAGCCACACAGCCGGTGCTAGCTAGGCTCCAAACGTTAGCCGACATCAAACAGATTGATGGGCGGCAGTGAATATATGCAGATAATAGCGCATTATTTGAAACAGTGCTACTTTGACGCATAACTATGAGCTGTTTGTGTTATCACACTATCAAACCAACAGCAGCAGTGCCAGCTAGCAGGCCTGACAGAAACATTCTTCCACGTGAGGCAGCAGCCCAACATGAGCGCGTGCGCTACGGATGGAGCTAGCGCCACTCACCGTTTTCTTTGCAGCCACCATTTTTGCGGTTTATTCCGAACCGGCCAACCTGTAAACGAGAAAACAGCAGGAGAAGACTGTCGTTAGCGTCTGGGCTTTTGTAACACAATAATACATTGATCAAATCCCAAGGATTTATTAATCGAAAAGTCGGAGCTCGCCTTACTTTAACTTAACTCCAATATGGCCTCGGAGAGAAAGGAAGTCCCATGGTGCATTGCGCTGGTATCTGTCGGTGGCCATGCGCAGTTGAGTTCTGCGCTGATCGCTCACAAAATCGATTAGAGTACAGAGCTGTGACAGAATGTGTGGATAGATAGATAGATAGATAATAATAATAATAATAATAATAATAATAATAATAATACATTTAATTTATAATGCACTTTACATTGGATAGATGGATAGATAGATAGATAGATAGATAGATAGATAGATAGATAGATAGATAGATAGATAGATAGATAGATAGATAGATAGATAGATAGATAGATAGATAGATAGATAGATAGATAGATAGATAGATGGGTAGATATACAGATAGATGGATGGATGGATGGATGGATGGATGGATGGATGGATGGATGGATGGATGGATTGGATGGATGGATGGATAGATAGATAGATAGATAGATAGATAGATAGATAGATAGATAGATAGATAGATAGATAGATAGATAGATAGATAGATAGATAGATAGATAGATAGATAGATAGATAGATAAACAGCATGAAAATTATTTGAAAGTTGCTATATGAATAAAGTTGATGAATTGAATGAATGAATGAATGAATAAAGTATGAATAATGAATGAATAAAGTATGAATAAAGTTGATGAATTGACAGCTATCCCCTGATGCCTGTGAGTTTTTATTTATTTTTTGACCTGCTCCCTCTGAGATGGAGTCTGTACTGTGTAACGTCCTTATACCATATAAGGTCCATATAAGGACCATAATTTTATATATATATATATATATATATATATATATATATATATATATATATATATATATATATATATATATATATATATATATTCATATCTTAAATATTCACATTTTTGTATGTAATTTATTATTATTTTGTTATAGAATTTCCATAAAATTGTGTTCCCTTTATGGGTTATTTGTTACAAATGTTACCATACGTCCACGGGAGTTACATTCTTTGCTCAAGGGTTCATTGACTTTGGACTAAGTTAATAAGTTGGCAAGTAAAAAGCCGCTGATCGACTTTCCCCGCCCTAAGAGGTTACCATTGACCGAACGACGTATTCTTGTCCTGCGCCAACCTCCTAGAAACAGCCTGAGTTACAGCTCACAACAAAAGCCAACAGTTTACCTGCATGTCCACCTGCTTAGAGACGCAACAAAACAAATAACCGTGAGCGCATTTGGAGAAGAAACGCCACGCGCAATTACGCACGGGATTTAAGGAATCTGAAGGGATTTCTGTAGTTTTCTCTCACCTCCAGGGGATTGGAGGTCCAACGTTTTGAGTGTTCTCCATTTACAGCATCGATATCCCCACACGACGTCATCAGTGCTGCGGCTGTCATTCCTTACTCTCTCTGACGTCTGGTAACCATCGATCCTCTATGCGCACCGGACAGGATGGGATGCTCCACCAGTACCCAAACTTCAGCGGTAGACCCGACTCGACCGAGCCATAAACCCGAGGATAGTAACGGAGCCAGTACAACAGGTGATCCACAAAGCTTCAACCTTCAATGTCATGTATGATATTGATAGTTTTCACAGCCAAACACAATATAAGGTATCGCTTTCTTAGGCATCGATAAAGCATCACAGTTGCTTTCTTAGGCAATTGACAGCAATTATCTTTTATGACAAAAAAGTTTGACGTACTGCATTTCATAAATTACATGTGAAATATACCACACTGTTGAATTATATATCTCTAAACTTTGAAGCTCAGTCAATGTATCTAAGGAATAAATTGAGATTATGATGAAATACCTGGAAAGAAAAACTATACTATAATTTGCTAGAATACAAGAAAAATTATTTTACTATGCGTAAATCAAGTTACGGTAATAGTTATTTTCATTTCTCCAAAGAATATAAATTACTTTTGCACTGATGAGAAATAACTGCTGGGAGAATTGGTGTTATTAAAAAATGTTCTGTACCATCTCATCTCTACAGAGTTGCATCACACATTTAATTATACTGTAGGGAACGGAGCTGGAATAAGCCAAACTCAGTACAGGCATATGATCACAGGTCTGAAGTTTTTGGGTTGTATGCTTCACAGTAGCAGGACTGGAAACTTAATTGTCATTATTTAACAGTGGGCTTTGGCCGTGTTCTCTCTTAGTGACAGTGTCATGCAAGTAGATTTGGTGACAGTCTACGGTTTCAGTGGGAAATGGAGAAGCCACCTTAGACTCAGTTTTGTCGTGGTGGGTCAGAGATGGCCCGGCTGTGGGGCAAACACCAGCAGACATTCAGGGTAAAACACAAATACTGGATCCTGTTTGTGCACTTAAAAAGGTAAAGAAGAGAAGACATTTATAAACTTTTGCAGGACGAATGAAAGAGGCTGTTTGTTTTTTCTGCCAAATCGGCATTTGGCAGATTGCAATAAGTGATTTGGGAGTTGTACCATTTGAAGCATCATTTGATATCACCCAAAAAGTAAAGGTCGGAATAAAATATTCAATTTTCCGGAGAGGAAGTGTCCCTTTCTCTCATCCTGTACATCCTTCATAGGAATATTACAGGCGCAACAAATACACTGAGGCACATACATGCATCTTCACGTAAGTGAAAAGTGAGAATGCTTAAAGGAATAGAGAGTGATGTCTGTCTGAATGAGAAAGTGTCTCGGACCCTGCCGAAGTGGGTTTTAACTATCCTTCTGTACTCGTGGCTGTAGAGAAGCAAACCCTCTTTGAGTCTCAGTAAACTATCACATGGGTTAGGTCAGTCAGTCAGCCGATGATGGAAGGAAAGCCTGGAGGGGTCAAATGGAAATTTGTCGGATGCTTTCTCGTTTTGCATACGGCTCCTATCCTCCAATGGCGGCTACTTGTCACTTCTAAGAGAGATGGAATGTGACGCTTGTGGTTCTTTTGTCTCCTAAAACATGTTATTTAGAAAGTCCAAAAAATGTTTATGTCTCCACCTTTCATCAGACATATTGGTTATAGGTTTCATAATTCATCACTATTAACAACACAAACAGTATACAAAGTATTATGTATTACTGGCAGGTTTAAGGACATTCTTTATATCATATATTTAAAGAATACACATTTTTAAAAGGAGAATCAAAGTCACAAATATAAAATATCTTTCTAATGCACCTTGGGACACTTCTTCACATGCACACGTCTGTTTGCACTAAAATTGTAAAATTATAATTATATTAGCCTTATATTACCTTTTAAATTGTTATACATATTATCAAACTCCTATAATGTTGTATACATATATAATATATATATATATTCCTTAATAAAAGTTTCTTTAAGGAGAATCTGTAGCAAAATTATTTCCCAAATAGAATAGAATAGAATAGAAATGTGCATCTTTCACAGAGTCAGCATTTTAAAAACACAAGTGTTTAAATACACAAGTTTGAAGTTTAGAAACTCTGATGCATTATTTTGGCCTACTATGATTGCACTGCAGCACCTGGCCTTGAGAAAGAGAGCGTCTGTGGGCTTGTTGTGAGGTGATTAACTGTCCACGGTGTGAGGGAGATGGAGGGTACGGTATTTCCTTCCAATGCCGATGTGTCATGAGCAACTAGACTGACTTTGGCTGGAAAAGAGAAACAGTTGTTGTGAAAGTGTGTCTCGCCCACTGTGGGTGGTGTTGGCTACTGAGAGTATTCTGTGTATTTCTCCTGTACAGTGTGTGTAATATGTGAGTCAATGCCTCTTGATAACTTGATCAGAGGGTTTCCTCTAAGGTTGGAGGGTGTTTCCAAACTAAAAAGTGATGCCACTGGTGAGAAGACTTTCAGCATGTCCTCTGTGAGACCAGGGTTCTTTAGCCACTACCCAGCTTTATTTTACCCTTACAGAGTCTCAACTTGGGTTTCATCAGGTGAATAAAAGTTCACGTTCAAGTTCAGACAACTACATGAATCCCACTCGGGGTAATTGATTTGGAGCATCAAGTACTACAAAACACCGACAGACAATACAAGATACAGATAAGAAATAAAAGAAAATGTACAGGGGAGCTGAATAGATCTATAGATCGACATCGAAGAAGGGATAAAGATGTTTAGATACATAACAAGTAAAGGGACTTAAAAAAAATAATTGGACAGTTATGCGGAGAGAAGAAGTAATTGTTGAATTGATTGTAGAGGGAATGAACGACTCAGAATTACGATTAGTTGTACATGTAAAACGTAACAATGTCCTGATGGCAAAAAGAATAATTAATTGCTGCTCTCTCTTTAAATCAATACATTCTCCCAAACAATGGAGACACATCTTATTTACACAAACATGGAATGTAAATCCTTGCAATGCAAATACTTCCTTGAAAAAGTTTTGTGACACGTGGATACCAGCTGCTGAAGCCGATTGATGGGTTGTAGTATGGTTTACTATGAACAAATCGTACAATTATTAACCTTTTGTGCTTCCAATTACCTATCAGCATAAAACCTTTTCTGCCATTTTTTGCATCGTACCATCATACCCAACAGAGATGGCCAATTTGGACTAATTTAGGTAAATTTGGACAAATTCTGACCAAAGTTTTGGAAATTATGTCTGAAAAACAGTTTTTTTATTTGTAAAAAGAGACCCCCCAGTGATTAATGATGATGAAATGAATTAATAAAGTATAATATGATTTATACAAGATAGAGTTCACAAAATCTGGACTTAATTGGACCAACGGTTGAGAAATTATGGCCTGAAAACTGTGATTTTGGAGACAAAGCTCCCTCTAGTTATTGAAATATGCAGCTGACATTTCCCCAAATCAATCCAATTCTTCCTCAAACTAATGTATATGTGGATATAGAATTTTAAAATGATCAATGAAACAGTTTATGATTTATCAACTTAACATGAAGGATGTGCGGCGGATGCGATGATGATTCCATAATATCCAAGATCCTGTGCCTTATATTATAAATTGTTAATGTGAGATAATAATTGAACAAAACACTTAACTTCATTTCAGAGATTTTTGCCTTGAGAATAAAAAGAACAAAAATATGTTAATATTTGTTTGTAATCAGCAGACTTTCATTTAGATTAACTGAAACACATCAAGACTGTAGTGTGGAATGAACTGGATTTTACACCAGTTTTGGTAAATCTACAGTACCCATATTTTATATTTAAACGTTTCCGATGTCTGGATAAAATGCTGTCTTGATGTTCTTGTGTTCCTTACAGGGGCAGTCAATGAAAATGGTAATGTACCTGAGGATAGCGAAACTATTCCGGACCCGACACCTGCTCAGAGCAGCAATTTAAAGTCTGCAGATGAGCCTGCTGCAGCCGATGCAACATGTAGAGACACCACCCAAGCTGCTTCACCCACAGGAGAGGAGCCTCAGCCCACTGTGGAAGCAGGAACACCTGTAGAGGCTCCAGCAGCAGAAGATCCAGCAGCAGAAGATCCATCAGCAGAAGCTCCATCAGCAGCAGCAGACAACAGCACAGAGACGGCTGTCAGTTCATCAGAGTCTGCCGCTGCTGTTCCTGAACAAGGTGAGATGATGTCAGGTATAGTTACAAGTAAGTTTACTGAAGTACTGTGCTGAAGTTCCCTTCAGTTTTTCCATTTTATTTCTACCTCTGTATATTTCGGAATATCATGTTATTTATCCATTTTTTTCCACTTTCTTTAACATTGTGAGCTAAGTTTTTATTCTTATTTTTCATCTACTATATATACCTGATGGATTGAATGAAACTTTGTGGTTTCGTTGGGCAAGTCGCAAGGAAGAACCAATACAATCTTGGAATGAATCCTGATTAAAGGACAGATTCAAGAATTTTTGGTACCTTGATAAACATACAAATGAGGTCGTAAACACTTCATAAGTTATTAAGGTTTATAAACAGTTTACAACATAGCTGTCTATTTATCAGTTTGGGTCACTATTTGGCAATATCAAGTAAGCAGTACAGATAAGTGTGCTCACTATTTGGCAAGCATCAGGTCTTTGATACTTTTTATAAATCATGAGTTATAGCATCATATTAATGATATTTAAAGTGTTAACTTAATTTGTAAACTATGTAGAAGTTATTTATAAATACTTAAAAAAGGGGGTCTTATTGTAAAGTGGTACCAATTAAAGTAAATATAATGAACACACCTGTAGATTTGCATGTTATGGAGACTTTTGGCGTGGGTGAAGTATATACTTAGACGGGCCTTTTTAAAAAAAAAAAAAGTTTGACATTATGTATGTTTAGAATTATTAGAATCACATTCAAATATTGGCCCATTTGTACTGTACAGAGATGGTTAGCGATACTTAAGACGTCAACAGAACAGCAGGGTCAGTTTAAAGTGATTATATTCTCTAAACATCTTTAATTTCAAGTTATTACAATACTGTAGTCACGATTACTTTATTAGGCTTAAACTATACAATTGTTCCTACTGACAAGCAGTAACCTGAGCGCTACGCCGCCTGCTATTGTGACCCAATGAAGACAAACTGCTGATGCCCCCCGACCCCCCACGGCCCCTGTGACATGTAACCAGGCAGTATCCAACAACACACAACCAGGACTTTGGTCTTCAATCAACACACCAATGCTTGTCACAGGAATGTATTAATAAGTCACATATTTGATATATTGAGTTCCTTCTTGGAGTCTGTTTCAACAGCACAAGTTTGGGTCAAGTTCATCTCATTAGGTAACAATGAAGACCTTAGCTACAGGATAATGCGACAAGTACTGAGAGAATATTCAATGAAATGATTTGAAGGACGTCTCGGTCCAGAATGGACCCCATAAAAAAATGTTTAAACTGGATTTGGATAAAATTGTGAAATCCAGGACTTTTGTTGATCTGTTACTTCAATGTGTTGAAGATTTAACTTAAGTACCTTAAAAAGGGGAAATTTCAGATTTCCAGAAAGTGCCATTCATCATTTTAAACCAGGCATCGGCTCCTGATTTCTCTAAGTTGTCCATAAAAACTTGAACCAAGTGGAGATAAGTTAATTTGGATGTTAGTGTACAAAAACAATTCTAAAAACCATTTCAGACTGATATTTTTTTTGACTGATATTGCAAGTGAGGATGTAATATTTATAATAATTGTTCAAAATATATGGCAAACTGAATATTCTGAAAAGGTCATTGCATCACAAAAAAAATCAATTTAAAGAGCAACATAACATTCCCAGCACTAAATTCTAAGAGAGCTTTTCAACTGAAGGACCTTCTGCCTCTAAATTACTCACTTTTTTTTGGAAGTGTTCAACGTGAGACTGAATGACAGAGTGCAGCAAAGCATTTACTGCCATCAGTTCACACATTGCTTCATGATGCAAATGACAAGCAGCCAATTTGGGCCACGAGGTCAGCTTTTATTTTCCTCTCTCTCTATAATGCAAAGTGTTTCTCACTTAATGTAGGAAGATGGACCAAGTAGAAAAAGTACAATTGGACCAAGAAGAGAAAAACCAACACACGATGCAGTCATTGAGGAAGAAATACAGTACTCTAAGCTTTCGTCATGCTGCATTGAATTATTTAAGTCTCATGTTTGATGAGAAGTGTTTGTCTAGGCAGGCATCCGCTGTGAATGTCTCTCCATCTTTACATAAACCCCCCTCCGGGAATTATGAGCATCTCATTAAAAAATAAAGACAGATTGAAATGAGAAGCAAAAAAATGTCTTCACTGTCGATACCCATGAGATTTAATTCCAATTTTTCACAACAATTAACCTTTTATTGGAGTTACAAACTAACAAACTCTTCCAACTATTATCGGCATCCCTAAGAAATCCTGCGATTGAACGTTAACTGAAGCACATTCCAAGTCCTATTTAATGTTTTTAGGATCATCTGTTTAGGTAGGAACTCTGCAGTAGTTAAAAATTACTTCCTGTTTTACTGTGGTATAAATATGAGATGTCACATTTATAATTGTCTTTGACGTTCTTCACAATAAGAAAGACCAGGGAACAAAGAAATGATGTGCAATCAAAAGTTGTAGAGCTGCAGAAACCTGACAATGGATACAATGAAATCTTTCAACAATAAAAAAAATGTCAGTTTCATCAGTTAGACCAATAATGAAGATGTTTAAAGAGTCTGGAGATGTTATAAATCAGCCTGGAAGATGATGTTTCTAAAAACTAACCATACACACATTGAGGAGGATGTTGTGACTGGTAAATTAATCCCAAAAAGCAAAAACAGTAAAGACCAATGACACAATAACCAGGTCTAAAGAAGCGGTCAACAGGATGTAACTATACTCAATGAAACAGTACATAAACAAGGAGCTGGACAAACTAGTCTAACATAAGCGTACAAATGAACATGAGGACATACCTACTTAATAGAGTGATAGCCATATATCCCTGTGTGTTGCCATGGTTACGCCTTACTGAAGCAAAGTGAAGAGCCCATTCAATATTAGAAAATAGACGAACAGGAAATCCTGACAAGCGGCCTACATGGCACGGTTGGTGGTTGATTGATTGGAATAAATGAATTTTGAAACCGGATTTATAAATATTTCTCCCAATATGATCAGAGAAATAGTCTTGATCTTCTACCTTGGTCTTCACTTTTTGACCCCGTTGGTGTCCAACTGGACTCAGCCTCAGTTTGAGAAGCTTTAGCACGGGCCTTTTGGAACAGCCGGCATACAAAGTGTATGTGTGTTTACCGCCACTGTCGAATCAAGGTGAAATCTGAGTCCCCAGAGAAACTAGAGCATGCAAACACAAATAGGCAATCCACCGCCGATGCATCCATTTCACAACCAACGGAGAGAAAGAATCCAATTTCACATTAGAGGAGATGCGACTCATCCACTTCTGTGTCTGTTTGTTGTCACAATTAATATGGGATTGATGGAAAAGCATCTGCAGAAAATTGAACAATTATGACAAATATTTGTCTGGCATCTGTTTGTGTGTATATATATATATATATATATATATATATATATATATATATATATATATATATATATATATATACACAGTATATGACATCTGTATATTTATTTATGACATCTGTGTATATATATATATATATATATATATATATATATATATACAGTATATGACATCTCTATATTTATTTTTATGATATCTGTAAATATCATCTGTCAGTTCACACTTACTATTGGTGGGGAAAAGACATGTAGAGTTAAAAGAATTCATTCTAAATAAATAGATTTACCCACTATAGGTTTTATTTGCGTAGATTTTAAGATACAACTCCTCTTTAAAGTTTTTTTAATTTTTAGTTTTTCTTCATCAGACGACTAAATTGCCTGAACATGAAAATTGTATTTAGGCGCTGACAGCAGTGAAAAGTACATTTCAAGGATGCGTAAATAGGAATATTGCTTTACTATAAACAATGTCTCTGATAATCTGTCTTTTCATTCAAAACAGGAAATAAAGAGACGACAGCTACTGAGTCAGAGCCCCGAAGAGAGGAGGCACCAGGTGAAGAGCATTAATAGAATATAATTTAATCCATATAAATTGACTTCGCCAGCTGTTCGTGCTTTTTAACACACTGTCCACACTGTTTAAAGGCTCTGTGCCTCTTTCCTGTCATGTATGGATAAACTGTCTCAGCAGAAACTCAAGACTGCACAGCACTCAGTTCTGATTTATTGGTCTGTAGAACTTTAAAAATAGTATATTTCATAAAACATCATACCGTGTATATCCTAAACTTCAATATCTTTCTATAAAAAAACCTAATTAAAAACAAAATTTATTGGCTGAACTTACTCTCTGAACCCAACTCCTGCGTTCTACAAGCAATGCCCCCTGATTGAACTCCTCAAATTAAATGCGACTCGTTAATAATCCAACAGTCCATATTGACCCAACCTAAGTTTTTCTATGAAGTCTATGAATGAGTAAACTCTGAACTGGTGAAATAATATGTATATATGATAGAACTCCTTATATAGATTCATATGAGATTATTATGTAATGGTCAAAAAGGTTTTTCACAAAAAGAGTGAAATATGAACAATTACAGTCAAATATGACTAATACAGATTAAATCTTCATGAGGTTCTTATGTGAGGTACATTTGGACTAGATCGGACACACAATTGAGAAATAATGGTCCGAATACCTTTGCAGAAAAAGCTCTCCACAGTGGCGTAAATACAAAACTTTAATCTCCCGTAACTAACACAGGAAATAGAACCTCCGATCTCCAAACAAACTAAAAAGAGTTTTATCTTATGGATCATAAGCTGCAGTGTCTATACAAAGTTCTGAACTAGTCTTATTCCCAATCCAAAAACAGGAGATCAAAGGTTTCTGTGTTGTGTGCTTTACAGATTTGAAATCCCTTTGAGGTAAATTTGAGTTTGATAATAAAATAATAACTTTACATGACTGGAATTGGTTCCTTTGAATTCAAGCGTAAACAATGTCACGTTAATCTGTTTGTTCCCTGTGAACAGAAAAAGCGACGACCACAGCAGCTGAGTCGGAGGCTAAGACGGAGGAGGAGCCAGGTGAGGGACTTCTTAAACCCGTGACATAAAACCCCAGGTGAAAAACTCTTAACCTGCTTCCCCCTCTCTGTCTGTCGTCCAGCTTCCAGTGAGTGAAGGGGCGACACGTCTGACCGCACAGATGATTCCGTTGGAAGTGTCCGACCTTGTTCATTACGCACGTGTGAAAATATGTGAAGGTGTGTGTTTGAAAGACATCGCCTTGTTGCCAAGATGTGAACCCTGTGGTACGCCATTCAGTCAGAGTTCATCTGTCATTACTGTGCCTTTGTATCCTTATGTATGCAATTTCTAATTACAACTTTATACAAACAGCACTTCTCTTTTTTCCGGGGGGGGTTTTATGAGCAAATTGAAATTCTTATTTATTGTCCATTTTGGAATTTAAAATGGTAGATTTTCCAAAAGAATATTTTACCTGGGCCTGTTCTGTACTTTCTGACAATAGTACGAGATTAAAAAAACCAAAGCCAAAATGTATCTCATTCATTATTCATCTTTACAGGTAAAAGGCTTTGATTTTGTTGTTGAACCTTCACGACTGTCCAGCTGATTTTAAAGTGGAAACTTATATTTGCTGTGTCAGTGCCTGGTTTGTAACGACAGCCAGGGTGCAGGAACTTTGAATCGGCACTATGGCAAAGGCAAAAAAAGATGGAACAGGGTTTTCTCAATTAAATAGAAATAATCCCAACTCAACGTCAGCTCAAATCATGGATTGTGTCATTTTTCCATATCCTGTATGATAATAAATCTTTATTTTGTATGTATACGATTAAACAGAGAGGTTTTCTATTTCCACTTAATGTTATAATTGGAATTTCTCCACAAGTGAAGATGAAAGTCCTTTTTTTTTCTGAATTATCCTAATTTATGTCTGGGAAGATAATATAAAATCTGCAGTATCCTATAAACAATCAAAAAAATATGTTTTCTTTCAGTCTGCCTTAAGGAAAAAAACGCATATACTTCATTTCATACTAGAACTCAGGATGAAGAGGCAGCTTATTATGTTGGATGCAACTTTTCAGGTGAATAACCATTCCGGAACCAATAGTTTTTTGTTACTTCTTTATTTGTCAGAGCCTAACTTTTATCAAATGTGTTATTTTATATGGTGTGTACCCAAAAATAAGAGACCACCAAGGCACCAAGAATTGATTTCACAGCAAACTGTTATTAGGGACTGTTAGATGAGTCAAACAGATAAAATCCAAATGTTATGTTTCTTGTAGTGTTTCAGGTGTGACATAATAATTAACCACAAACCAAAATAATACTTTCAGAAGTGCATTCAGCCACCGACAGAAGTCAGAGGAGACTAGTTTAGTCTTTCTTAGCGGTTTTACTACAACTTGTTTGTCATATGGTCGGTTAGTCAGGAGTGGGCCAGGGGGCCGACAACAGCAACCGCCTCGATTTCCACCAATCCACCCTGCAGAGATAAAGAAGGAAGAGACACTGAGGACATGGATAAAGAAGCGGCAATAATTCAGCAGGGCAATGTTGTTCAACAAGACTTAAGAAAATATAAAGCCACACATGTGCCTTTATGACTTTGTAATTATTAACCAGGATTACTATGAGACTACAGCTGAGGGTATGAATGTCATTAGTTAAAAACGTATTGCAACTTATTCCGAAGGGGGGTCGTGAATGATTGCACATTATTGTTTAGAGGTCTGTCATCATTTGGTGTCAGGGCTGGGATTTGGCAGGAGGAACCCTGAATTCCAGAGCCGGATCACATCCAGATATCTCCCAAATTGTTATATTATGTATTGAATACATAAAAAATGGATTTGAAACTGCTTCATGTGTGCGGGTCGCCCTTTGTAACTATTACACCACAAGCCTTAAGAGTCATAAAGTTAGAACATGCTATCAAATCAGATATCCTGCTTTTACCCCTGCAATCTATAATTAGGCCGACGCTGACGTCTCTAACAGCAGGGATATGTACCTGAAAAGCTCCCAATCCCCAGCGTTGTACAAGCATCCCCCCCGATTGAACTCCTATAAGTAAATGTCTCTCAATTATTTCAGACAGTCCATATTGACTCAACTTATTGGTCTATTTCTATGAATTCAGCAATATGCTGTAATTCTTGTGTCAACTCATATGAGCTGGATTTAGACTGACCTGGACTTATTACTGGGAAGTTAAGGACGAAAAAACTGTTTTTTGCAAAGATGCCCTTCCTAATGGATGAAATATGAACAATTACAGTAAAATATGATAACACTACTGTCAGTACAACTTTCCTTTCCTCAAATCAATCCAGTTCTTCCTCCCACTAAGGTCTTTGGGGTATTGCATTTTTCATTACGCATTAAGTACTTTGAGTTATCGCCTGAACACAAAGGCTTTGCGGTGGGCGTGGCAACAAGGATGAGTCCATGAAGGCGGCTTCAGCTCAGTGGGTAGAGCGGCCGTCCTTCGACCAGGAGATCAGGGTTCAAGCCCAGCCCCTGACAAAACATGCTGTGGGTCCTTGAACCAGACCCTTAAAAAACCTCTTCTTTTCGGGGATATAATTATCAGCCCACTAAAACCCCCGTTCAGTGCACATGACCAATGTAGGTTCTTTTTGATGGAGGTTTGTAGTTGTACTTACTCTGGGGAGGGCAGCAACCTGGTATGCAGCTCTAGCAGGGAAGTTACTGCTGAAAACTGGAAGGAGAACATTACATTATGTGTTAATTTATAACAAGTTATGTTGAGAAGTCACCAGGTTACATATATCCTTCTATGACTTTGTATGACTTTGAATGCATCAACAAGCATTCATAAATAACTGAATTATTACCATAAACAAATCCAACAGAATTCACAATCCTTAATATCAGACTTTTCAAAAGTGGGTTAAAAACCCTCCCTTTATTAATGCTAATGTTTGATAAAAGGACATTTTTCTGTATGATAATGTAGATTCTCTTAATACACATACGAAGAAGTTTCTCCTTATTCTATATTTCAAATGAAGTTCACATCATTGGCTACTTTACAACAGACAGAATACGTTTCATCATAGGGACAAATCTCCAAATGCAAATTTGTGTTAATGGCTGTTATCAGTCATGTTCAAAAGTGATGGCTGCTGTCTATGAGTGAGAGAAGTGAGAGTCCCAGCAGCAGCCTGGGAAGTTCAACACGACTTTGGATCAGAGTGGATTCGTGTCCTTCCTCTTCACCGTGTAAGAGAAAGTTCCCTGGCTGTTGAGCCGAGACGGGAGCGCGGTAGGCCTCTGCAGCAAAGCTTGTACAAAAGGGTTGGGTTACATCTGTGCGCCTGCACGGCGGTATCCGTTTACACAACACCGGGGATGTGCAGCTTCCATTACACACAACCGTCGTGAGCCAGGAGGAAAATCCCGGAGTGAGCGGTCGTTCAAAGGAGCGTACATTCATAAAGCAGCAGAAGGGCCGAGTGAGCCGTCGGTCAGGTGACTGCTACACCTGTCATCACCTGACAGATGTTTCAGAAATATGAGGCACCACATCCCCTCATGGTAACGCATATACTTCCTGGAATGTTTAGTATTTGATTTTCATCTATTACTAATCTGTGTGCTAGAATGTAATGTTTATTTTTAATATTTAGGTGGAATTAAAGCAAGTTTCCTGTAAGTTAAAACTTCCACTGTGTAAAAACTAAGTGTGTTCTTAGGGGCATCTCTTTGAATAAATGGAATATAATATTCCTGACTAGGTTTTTTTTCCTGGTACTTTCATGTTAAAGTAAAAATACATTTTTGTAAATTAATTATTTAGAAAAAGCCCATTTTTATCTCCAGTCATGCCAAGAGAGCGGGTCCTGATGGAGGCCGCCATGTTTGTACAGACGTTGATAGAGATTTTGTGTTCTAAATTGTTACTGTGTTTTGACAAGTGGAGGATCATAGTCATTATTTATAACAAGAAAGAGAAAAAATTGTACTTTCTAGGCAAAGATTCTACTTTTAGATGTAGAATCCTCAGTCGCCAGTAGGGAAGGGGAAGGAGAAAACTCGCAGTGACTCCCTCTGGCCAAATTTTATAAATGTAGACCTTATACACTCTGATGGAATAGAAATGTTAATGAATACTGTATTATGATATGATATATGATATGCATTCTTACAGCATTTGTTACCATTACATTTTTCAATTAAAATGTATATTCATTTTTGGACACAATTTGCAAATAGCTTTATCGGCTGGCAAGTATAGTATTTTTTTTTTTCTTCTAAAAAAAAGCAACATTTAAGTTCAGGTTAAACAAACTGAGTACGATCAGCTCATTTATATTCTTCAATGTATCATGTATTATTCAAACGTTACTATGTAAAACTCTTATTTTATTTGGTGTCAAACTCCATCCTCCATATGCGAGGACATGTATACATAAATATAGTCAATAGGAACATTTTTATCTGTTTAGTTTCCTTAATCATATCTAACGCTAAATGTCAAGTGTTGCAAAGACGGGACAACTTTTATTTTGATCTTCCACCAGAAAAACCTGGGAGACATTCAGTTCTTTGGTCAAGGTCGACCTCAGATCATGTTTTTATTCCCTGATAAGCACGTCTGAATCCAGTTCCTTCACTCAAAAGTGCACTCTCCTTAATCATTACCCAATTAAAAAATTAAATCTGCCGTGAAACTACTCTCAACACTGATAAAATCTACGGAACCTTTGATATGTAGAATAATCGGTGATTTTTGTATCAGCAGCTTTAAAAATCAATTGTGAATGCTGCTCCCATGTGGCTGATCTTATTTATTTAAAGAATATAAAGAGAAGAGCATACGTCGCATCTTCTTCTTAAACAGAAATTTCACCTCATGCTTCGAAACATTATATAACGATGACAAATAATTGAAGTGTATAGCATTAGGCATGGAAATGAATAATAAAATCTTACATGTTTTGTACACCTCGTTCACGCTGTTAAAGTCATTTATATCTGCGAGCAAAACGGTCGTCTTCACCACTGAAACCAAGCAGAGTTTGTAGAGTTAGAACATGCAAATCATACAAAAGAATATGAGCATCAGCTGAAACACTGGAAAGAACATTGATATCTCACCATTGGTGTAGTCACAGCCAGCAGCTTTAAGGATTTCTCCCATATTGATGAGAGCCTGAGAAATGAGAGGAAGAGATTCATACTTAATCCCTCATTTAATCTTCTTAATCTTAAAATGTATCGAAAACCTACATTTATTTTGATTCTCTATTTACACCAAAAGTGTATTTGTTTTGTCTTTTCTGTTAAGTTTGGTTTCATTTTTGTATCTGCTTGTTGTTGTGGGTCTTTTTTGTAGTCAAAGTGAACAGAAATAAATCAGATAAAAATTGCGCTGACAAACAAAAAGTAGCATTTACTATTATGGCATGGTTCTGGATATTTAAAATCTAAGCTGAGAGGCAAGATTACATCAACACTGTGATTTTAATTCCTGTATATAGTTTAAAGCAATTGTGTTATTATAAGTTATTTAATGTTAGGCCAATAATGACCTCAGCCAATAGAAATAGCTGTCAGGTGTTACACTAAATGTCGTTCCATCTGATGCTCAAACATGGTCGACAGTTTTTCTTTGTCTCTGTGAACCTCACCTGTTTGGCCTGGGCCTGCACTCCTCCCTCTACCAGCTGTCCAGAGGCCACATCCAGTCCCAGCTGTCCAGAGATATACATGGTTCGGTCAACGACCACTGCCTGGCTGAGAATGAGACAGAGAACACACACACAAACCATTTCACTTAACATTTCAACCTCGATTAACTAAATGATGAAAATCATACGTAGGGTTGTACGCATACACCATCTTTTACTGTGCTCTGTATTTATCTTAACATCACTGATGTCTTATTTTACTCATGAATGAACATTCAGCATGCAGATTTCAGTGTGGTAGATTACTCTGACGACCAATGATCACTAATAAAATACCGTGATTCTACAAAAATGTACCTAAATCTGAATTTACCATATCTCGATGGCATTATGGTCTCAAACAATGTAATCCTGAAATCCAACTTTATTATCAATCCCAAGGTCCTTCAGTTGTACATAAAACTATTTGTGTTTTATTATCAATTCAAATGTCTTAAATTAGTAGATAAGACTATTTTACGTGCAGACACCACAATGGCACAAAGCCTTCTTCAACAAAGGTTTATGGACCTTGAAGGGAATTCTTAGTTGTGAATGGTTCTCAGTATTTGTCAAAGTCATGATTTTTTTTTTCCTAACCCAGAGATGTTGGTGCCTTGAAATAATCAGACGGACAGAATTTTCAAAACAGATTAAAAGAAGTCACAGGGAACATTGACCCACTTTCTTAAAGGAATTTCCTGTTTATGACACTTAGGTACAAAAACTATGAATGCTAACATCTCCCAGTATCAAAAATAATTAAAAAAGGCTTAAGTGAATTCTTTAAATAAATTAAAAAAACAACAACTTGGTGTGTGATGAGTAGAATGTTTAGTGAAAAAAAAAGTAATTTTGAGCTTGAGGCAGATAATAGAACCCAATTCTATAATTGTACTAATTAATAATTAGCTCAATTATTATCAGATGATAACACGTCACTCAAAGTCTGACATAGACCCGCCCACTGACAGCCTATTGGTCAGTGCAGGACCACCCCTCACTCTTAAACCTGCATAAACTGAATTAAACAAGAAAACACATGTTACAGCCTTCAATGTCCGCTTGATTTATGATTCGTCGTCAATTCTGTATAATTCATTATGAAATTATATTTATTAATTTATAATAATCTGTAAGGTTAAAAGTCAATCAAGAGAACACATGTAGACAATATTTGATTCTTACCTATAAATCCCCTGTCGGACTGGGGCTTTAGATGTGTGAAGGATTTGTCTTCGAACAGTTGCCATAGTTGCCCGCAGTTGTCTGCTTCTAGCTTCCAGTCGCTTCTTGTTCGAACTTAAACTTTAGTACTTTCTTGTCGGGTCAACTCTAGCAGGTCCGTTAATTGTTAAGTCCCTCCCCAAGTAAACATCATTGGTCTGTCTCAGCGTTTCTCATTCAATCCATCTATGTGCCTCTGCGGCCATTATTCGTTTTAAGGGGAAATGGGATTATTTTTCGTATAGTTTTCTTACCTGTATGGACCGACAGCAGCTGCCGCCGATGTAGTGTGTACGATCGTTCTTTTGAGTACCGACATGTTTTCCAGTAGTTCTTTTCAGAGCTTCTTCACACCACAGGATGGCTGTCAATGAGAAGTGGTTGTGCAACAACAATTCTTCTGAGCAGTTGCTTCCTGACAATTACCGTAATGTCTGACAATATCAGCTCCCTGCTTTCTCTCGGGCGCTCAGTCATATACAAACGAAGAGTTGTGCCGTGTGTAGTAGAAAGGTTACGGTACTGAAAAAAAGTCCTAAGAGTCCACGTGCCTCTATGAAGTCCAAGATAAGATAGTATAAATGGATTCTACTGCAATTGTGGTTGGCTAGTAACTTTTATTACCTTTTCAAAACTTTTAGAAAGTATTACAAACAAAAGATGATAAATTAAGTGGTTCAACCAAATGCTTACATTCCACGTTAAGTCACTGCATAGTAGAAATGACAGTGAAATAAATGCATATAAAAAGAAATCACACAGCTATATTTATGATCAAAGTGATTCCAGATAACTTTACATATTACAGGTTCTCTACGAAGACTTTTTTCCAAATATATGGTAGGCACAGGTCCATGTGCCTCTATGGAGTCCAAGATAAGATAGTATGAAGGGATTCTACTGCAATTGTGATTAACTAGTAACTTTTATTACCTTTTCAAAACTTTTAGAAAGTATTACAAACAAAAGATGATAAATTAAGTGGTTCAACCAAATGCTTACATTCCACGTTAAGTCACTGCATAGTAGAAATGACAGTGAAATAAATGCATATAAAAAGAAATCACACAGCTATATTTATGATCAAAGTGATTCCAGATAACTTTACATATTACAGGTTCTCTACGAAGACTTTTTTCCAAATATATGGTAGGCACAGGTCCATGTGCCTCTATGGAGTCCAAGATAAGATAGTATGAAGGGATTCTACTGCAATTGTGGTTGGCTAGTAACTTTTATTACCTTTTCAAAACTTTTAGAAAGTATTACAAACAAAAGATGATAAATTAAGTGGTTCAACCAAATGCTTACATTCCACGTTAAGTCACTGCATAGTAGAAATGACAGAGTGAAATAAATGCACATAAAAAAAAAACATACAGCTATATTTATGATCAAAGTGATTCCAGATAACTTTACATATTACAGGCTCTCTACGAAGACTTTTTTCCAAATGTTTATTGGACAAAGAAAATAATTTTACTGAGCCTGAAAATCCATCTTACATGTTAACAGTTCTCTGCATAAGCGTTTCACTGAGTAGAAAACATGATTATTAACATGCATAGCCTAAAACGCACAGAACTCAAAACACATATATATGACAAAGGGAAAAAATATTAACAGCTAAATTAGCTACCATATTTAAACCGGTGTCACAAAAAACCCTTTAGACGCTTGTAATAAATAAATGAATGAATGTCTATGTGAAGACTGTACTGTAAATATTGTGAAAAATGATTCATGGCATGGATTTCTTAAGTTTGGTGAGAGAGCGGTTAATTGCACGCAATAAAAAAATAGCAAACAAAACCTACAGAAATAATCATTCTAAAACAGATAGGACCAATTCAAATTTTAGATTCATTGTGTTTACAAAGTCCTGTGATTTTGATCACATCAATCAGATGAGATATTAGAGTGGAACCGTTGTTTTGATAGTATTATTTAAATAATTGATGTGCATAAAGTGTGAGCTGAACCCCACCTTTAAGATTGCACATATATGTAACAGCAACCCGCAGACACATTCACATGCCTTTTAAAACAGTCGCATTTCCTTCAAAATCTAATTATAAGCACACGTGTGAATCGATGCCAAATCCAAAAACTTCACTGTTCACTGCTATTAAGTGACAAAATGTCATTAGTATGTTTGTAGTGACCAATTATTAAATATTGTTCAATTCAATGAATTTTAAGCCAATGCGGATACATTTTGAGAGATGCTGACCTAATAACAGCCAATGTTGATATTTCTACATCAAGGTTTACATAAGACTCCTTAGTTTGTTTCATAACCAACGATCAATAATTTCACTGAACACATTTGTCTCAATACAGTTTGTAGTTGTCAAATTTAAATGAGTCCAAAATATACAAAGTACACAGCAAATTTTCAATCCTTCATTCCTAACATCAGGCTCACAGGATCTGTGAGATAATATTTGAAAAAAACACAACATATTCTTCCAAATAAGCAGTGAAACAGATATAAATTGCTTGAGATCTTAACGCATCTCTAAAATTCAGCTAATGAAATTCAGATATTAGACTTGTGGCTGATATCATTGCTGTTTCCTGAAGTAAAAGTGGACATAATCTTCTCAAATAGACCGCAGCCAAAACACTATCGGACTGATTTGGTCGTCTTCATTGAGATTCCACATCTGGTTTATATATTTTAGAAAATCATATTGCAATTTATATTCAATTAATAATCGTGTGAAACAGTTACAAAAAACAACTAATTCAGGTCTACAGTTTTTTTCAGGACTAAAATAAAAGTCATACAGTATTGCAAAATGCTGAGAGCTCGTATTGAAATCAGATTCTTTTTTAAACGTAGGAATAAGTGGTTGCTTCGAATCTAGTTAAAATTCAAGCAGAAAATATTGTCAATTAAAAGCTCAGATTTTAAGTTCACGTAAACTGCTGGCCAAATGTGTGCTCAGAGAGCAACGGGTGTCTTGAGGCACGAGGTGTCTGTCAACATAAATAGTGCAATGAAGCCCAGAGCCCAGAGATACTAAAAAAAAAAAAAAAAAAAAAAAATTAAATAAATGTTTGAGACTACTGATAATAGTTTAGGATTTTTTTCCAGACCCACCAGCGATTAAAACAAACAAAATCTTAACTATCCGCATAATCGTAATTTATGTCCATTCTTGCCGTTTTCCCTCAGTCCCCCTCCACGTCTCAACGTGTTGAGATAACCTAAGCATTCAAAAGGCTTGTTTTGTTACATTGGTCATTGTTGAAAAAGAATATTTTAAGGCATTTCAACTTCATCTACATCGTCTTGATTGTCTTTGGTCAAGGTAAGCCTCGACGGCTTTTTGTTTGTGGGTATTTCCAAACTAGGTTCTATATTATTTATATATATGTACACTAAAAGTGAACAGTCGGAGGAGAAAAGACCGCTTGTTATCAACCTGCTACTGGAATGCCTTCTTTATGTGTTGATGGAAATTCCTTAAGGGTTTTCTGCATTTGGGGGGAAATTCAGACTTTCATTTAAATAATAGCGAAGCCATACTTTTCTTTAGCCGCTGTCCTAAGCCTCATTTATGGGAAAGCAACTTAAACAGGATCTGTTGAAAAAAAAATACAAGACCTAAACGATGAAACAGTATTTATATATAGTGTACAGACAAAGCAAATGAGTGTAGATTCCAGGAGCCAAATGGTTGCCACCCAGTGGAAGAAGCTTTTGACTTCATTTAGAGGCCAGCTAGGAGTCAGTCAGCAGTGGGAAAACAGCCATGGGCTTCCAACAAAAATAATAATGTTCCACTGACTCACTGGGTCAGAAGTTGAGGTGACGGTGGCTTTGGGAAACCAAAATGGGAAATACTGTAACAGGGGGGAGCGTTCAGAAGTTCTGCTGTCGTCTCTTCTTGGCATCCATGGCGTCCAAGATAGGCTGCCTTTTGGCTGTGTAACGCTGCCTGAGCTCCTCAATCTCCCGCTCCATCATTGGATCCAAGGCAGTTAGACGCATCTGCAGCTCCTCAAAGTCAAGGTTCGTCAGCTGGGAGACCGCCCACAAAGGAAAAAACAGATAAACAACAGAGCAGAAAGGACGGGTCTTATTTACTGTCTTCTGGATGACACTGTACCTACTTAATATTTTCCTTTTTTTTTAACGTTGAAGTGATTATATTTATCCCTTTGGATGAAACCAAATTAATTACATCACATATTCATGAAAGATTTGACTTACAAAGTCAAAGTCTCCATCCTGTGGCACCTTCCAGTTGTCAGGGAAAACGCTCTTAGACTGGATGTGGTAGCCAGGTTGCTCCTGCGGCTGGTTGTGGTTGTAGTTCTCCTGCTGCTGGGCTGCCTTGTTAGAGTCCTGTTTATCAAAATAGTCCATGAAGGACGGACGTAATGGCTGCTGGGGTGTGGCATGCCCTTTGGAGGAAGAAGAAGGTTGTGTTTCAGGTCTTCTATGAAATCCTTATCAGAAAATTTCCATTACAAACTGATCAGTAGTATAAAATATACAAAATAAAATCACATTGTTACTATTCTGTTCGATCCCCTTTCTCCCCTAAACCAAATTAACACAGTATTTGTGCTCACTCCTCATGGATCTATGGTCTTCCTCTTCGTCATCATCATCATCACTGTTGATAACCATGGTGCCCAAGTCTGATTCTAGCATGGTGCTGCCGTGTTCGATCATAGTCTGCGCCCCATCACTCATGGTGCCGGAGGCACGCATGGTTCCTGCACCCTCTGAGCCCGACTTGACCATAGTGTGAGAATCCACCTCGGTTTCTTCCTCCTGGATTACACAGAACATTTGATCAAACAGACTTGACTAGTAGATATCTTATCAAGTCATTCACATCTAGTGTTTTCTTTAACTCAAACTTCATTGTTGAAATCTCAGCATACGTACGGAGTTGTCATCCTCTTCCTCTAGCTCTCTCTGCTGCTCCTGCTGCCTCTTGGCTTTCATCTCCATGGCCTCCGTTATCAGATCTCTCAGGATTGAGACAGGCTTTGCCTGGCTGATAAATGAGTGCTGGACATTGACAAGAAGAAAAACGATTACTTTACTACTTCTACTTTACGATTAACGCTTACTGTCAATGTTTAATGGCTCAACAGCACTCCAACACAGAAACTACACAAATGGAGTGACTGTGATATGTTGTTCAAACCATGCATGGGTATTCTGTCTATGTGTCCATTCCTTTCCCAAACCTGTAGGAGCTGTGTGGCCGTCGCTCTCTGCTCTGGATTCTTGACAAGGCATTTCTTTACAAAGTCTGTGAACTCGTCTGACCAAAGCTCGGGCTTTCTGAATGTTGGAGGAGGGTTAGTGGGGATCATGAAGATAGCCTGGAAGAACATAAAAAGACATTTAGAAAATCAGAAAAGAAAAAAAAAAATTGTAGGGGTTTAGATCTAATCATTTATATCTTCAACAAAGCATGTTTACACTCACTCTCATGGGATGGATGTCAGCATAGGGAGGTTTGCCTTCGGCCATCTCAATAGACGTAATCCCCAAGGACCAGATATCAGCCACACAGTTGTAGCCGATCTCCTGGATAACCTCCGGGGCCATCCAGAAAGGAGTACCAATCACAGTGTTTCTCTTTGCCATGGTGTCCTTCGGTGATTAAACAATACTGTTATCATTGTTATGAACTTTAACTATAAGATTTGAGGTTCCGCATGGATGTTTGATGAGTGACTAGTACAAATCCTTAAACATCTGCTATTTTACCGTTAGTTGTCCAGCAACTCCAAAATCTGCAAGTTTGGCATGTCCCTCAGTGTTGAGGAGAATGTTTCCGGCCTTGATGTCCCGATGGATCTTCCTCATGAAGTGAAGGTATTCAAGACCTTTCAGTGTCGACTTCAGAATAGTGGCTATCTCCTCTTCCGTCAACTAATGTGAGCAAGATCAAGAGAATACAGGCATGACATAAGACTGCGTAATGGAGCTAGGCAAGGAGAGAATGTCTTTTAGTATTTTCTATTAAATCAACAGTTGAGACGCAGACATGTAAATGTCTGTAAAAATGCAACACTCTGTATTTCTATGTCAGTTTAGGGTTTTTATTACCAACATTCTGCTAGATATGAAAAAAATATACACCAATAGATATATCATATAATTAGAAAATATGATCAGTGAATGAAAAATGTTGAGTGCCGCCACAAAAACTAATATGTAGTCTCCTTGGGCACGCACCGTCTTGTTGCGCAGTCTGATGATGTCAGATACAGAACCGGCCCCACAGTACTCCATGACAATCCATAGATCTGTGTTCTTGAAGTAGCTGCCATAGTACTTCACTACATAGGGGCTAGGAGGAAAGGACAGAGTGTTAACGAAACAAGAAGTCAAAGTTTTGTTTAGAACAGAAACAGCAGTAGAAAAACAAGTAGGAGCTGCAGCAAGTAAAAGCACCAGCAAAATCAAACATCTTAGTCATTGCTTATAGCAAAGTGAACAAGGCAGTCTGTTCACTTTGCTCTTTTTATTTCTTATTATAATAAATTGAGGAATATTACTTATTTTTTAAGCTAATATATGTAAACACATTTGAAGTTCGGGAAAACAATTATTCTATATCAACCTGTCACACTGTTGCATAATGGAAATCTCCTTGATGATCTCCTGCAGGTCAGACTCCACAGGAACTTGCTTGATAGCCACAACCTGGCCCGACTCCTTATGGATGGCTTTGAAAACACTGCCATACGAACTAAGAACACACACACACACACAATAATTGCCTCACAAAATATCCACAGCACATTCCATAAATGACAATAAAAACATAGAAATGTTGTGCCTGATGAACTAAAATGATCTTTATTCACTGGCACATATTTTATGGCCACTAGTAAAGAAACAAACATCTTACCCTTCACCAAGTTTCTCCAGAACATCAAAGACTTCCTCTGGTTGTTTGGTCAAACTATCCTCACTCAGCTTTTTCAGCTTACTGTTAAAAGGAAACAGATAGATTGCAACCACAGTAATCAGGATGTGGATTCCCAAATTACAGTGGTAACTCTTAAAAAAATGTACCCATGGATAAACGCGTGGATAATGATTTAACTCGTGCAATCAGAGAAATTACATAGTGCAGAAATTTGGCTGATTGATGGAAAAGTAATTTTGATAATCCCTTGATTCAAATATCAAGTTAAAAAAAGCATACTATTCTGGTTTCTGAAATATAAGAATTGGCTGCTTGTCTGTATTTGATATCACTGTAAATGACATACAACACCAAAACATTTTCTAACATTTAGTAGGCTCACCAATATATCAATGTGCAAATGAATGAAACTGATGATAAAATAATAGTGGCCATGTAAGTGGCAGCATATGAAATAAAGTAGAAGTTATGAAATTATGATAATAAATAAAATATAGTCAGCCAGCTCTTCCTCCTTCTTCGGCTAGGAATGTTTCTGAGATGTAATGACTCCTGTTATATTTTTTAATAGTTGACCAATGTACACATCAATCATCGGGTATGATCATCTGTTTTACATGGAAGTGTGAAATGATTTCAAATTGTCTATCCAAATTATGGTGTAGATCAAAAGTCTCAATGGGAGGCATTTTTGGAATTAGCAGCTCATTAGCTAACAAAGAAGAGGACGAGAGAAACACAAGATTAATGTAACACATGGTTTGTGAACTTGACCAGGAGTGAACACGAAAAATGTTAACTCAACTTTGCTGAGAACAATGTTTGACAAAAAAAACGGAAGTCGCTAACAATGCTAGCTACCGCAAATTGCAGAAGAATAGCAGCTACCGCCTACGTTAGCCTTTTAGCTAGTCTATAGACGACAAACTGGTTTTAAATCAGGCGGATCTCACAAACCTTTTTGGCGCAGTTGATTCCATTATATCTAACTTCTATTGTTAAAAAATGCAACGCACGACTGTTGTTTAATAGCAGTTAACAACTGTAGTCAAGATGTGAACATTGTCGATAGATTCGTTGTTGTCAAAACTAGTGGAGGGCCAGCTGAGAGTCTTCTTCTTATCATTTACGGTAGCTGGGATCCAGGAAGTTGCACTACTGCCATCTAGTGAAAGTATTTGCTGCTGCACAACCTCAAACTCCGAAACTTACCAGTTTTCATGGATAAAGAAATCTGACACTACCTTCAAACTACAGTTGAATGGACATAATTCTGTTTTCTCTTTTAATCTTTTATTTTTATTGACTTCTCATTACATTTGACTCCATCATTTTAACTAGGCCTATGTACTGTCATTCCCAACAGCAAGGGTATATATCAGAAAAGCCCCCAATCTCCTGCGTTGTACAAGCAATGCTCCTGATTAAACTTCAGATTTCCTTGTGTCAATTCATATGAGCTAAATTTAGACACAGTTCGACTTATGGTTGGTAAGTTGCAGACGTGAACCTGTCTTTTCCACCAAAAGCTCCCCGTAACCAGTAAAATATAAACTATCACAGAGAATATAACATTTATAAAAGATAATGAGACATGTGGTTAGGAAGTAACGGTAAAAAAAAAAAAAGCCTCTGTGTGAACCTCCTCTTTTCCACACACAGAAAAAAGCCATCCAACCAGTTATCCCTACTTTATTTATCCTTTTTATTGTGTCCTATTTGTTTGTTTCATATTTCTTACATATAAAGTACATGTTCTGCTGTTTTCTGTGGGATGTTGTCACCAAGATGACAACATCCCACAGACCAGATGTGTGTTTGATATGAAGAGTGCTACTCAGGTTATTGTATCTAATTTTATCATGCAATTATGACCCTCTATCTTCCATTGACTCCCCTACAATTTATTATACCTACTTAATACTGAATTGAAAATGAACGTCTAATTTTAGTCTACAGATTACAGTAGTGCCACTCTCATTTGATCTAAGTATAAGAGATCAATATTAATATCTACCCTCTTATTTAACACCATAGTGAGTCAGCCTGTCCAGCTTCGCCGTTCCTGCAATGCAAATATGAGCTGGCACCCACATGAATGTCTCCTCAGACTATTTTCCTTACTACTACCTGTGAATATGTTAGCATAATTTCAAGTACTTGGACCTGTCTAGCTGATATGGGAGGCACACATCTGACAGAATCAATGAGAGAAGGCTTAATGATTTAACTTTGCCAACTTCTGAGACTTGGAGATGTCATGTCATTCCATTTGGTACCACTGTGGTTCCAAATAGAATGATATGACATCTACAAGTCAACAGGTTGATAGGGAATGAGTGTGAGATGAGATAGTATTGCAGAAATGACACTGCAAAGGGAAATAACAATACTAGTTTTGCTTGTAAAAAAAAGAGGAAGAGATAATACTGATTAACAGGAAACAAATGCAAATCTGGGTGAGAAAAATTGGAGGAAGGGGGTATGTTTGCATGCAAAAGCAAGTCATAACAGATTTTTATAAAGCAAAGAAAACAAGGGAGGAAGTCATCATCACAAAACTGTGAACATGCGGCTCAAGTGTATTAGTATAAGAGCTACAACAATAGAATAGAATAGAATGCAGTGCTGGACAGTAACTACGTACAATTAGTCGAGTATTTTAGTCAAATACAAGTTTGAAGGGGTTTGTTATCCTCTTGAGTAATTAGGTTTTATGACCATTTATACTTGTACTCCAGTATATTTCAGTAGGAAATATGAAACTGTCCATACCACAACATTTGTCTAACTATTGCAGTTATTTCTTAATTTTCATATTACAATTTTTCATATATTTCAATAATGGACAAATGTGTTGATGTTGGTTGTTTGTAATAAACTGGAGACTAAATGAATTTGAGAAAATTCTTAAACTTCTTTGTGAACAAGTAGTTAAAATATCTTTAACATTTACAGCAGTAACAATGGTCGATACAATAATACAGCAGGAATAGTGATCAAACATAATAATAAAAAAATAAGATGAACCATTTCAGTGCAAAATAAATATTTCACTTAAACCATTTAAAGTAAATTTCAGTTACAATTTTTACACTATTTTACTTCAGCAGGATTTTAAAAAACAGGTGTTTCACTCGTAGTGGATTGATTTCACAGTGTGGTTTTCGTAGTTTTACTCAGATTAAGGATCTGAATATTTTTCCAAAACTGGAATAACGTTAACCGTAGGAATATAACGATATAACATAATTGTACAGTAGGTGGCGATATAAGGCCCCAAGCTCTTTGCTGTGCACCATTAAATTCAGCGAAGAAGTAACTTTGTGGCCAGTGACGCTTATCCGTTGTAGTCAGTAGTGTGCATGGGACGAAAAGAGAGGTAAACAACCAACAAGTAGCTCACTGGAACGATGAGAAGTCGTAGTTTTATTAATTGGTTTATATTAAATTGTGTCCACAGTGATATTTTAGAGATCTTACAAAGACCTTAGTTGTACCCTATCATCGCTGGCTGTCATGATTTACTTGCGATTACCACCGTCATGCTATTTCTGTGTTAGCTTGCTGTACATGCAAACGGATTTGATCAAGTCGACTTTCCTCGCTGTTTTGTTACAGAGGCTATAATGGATACACAGAAAGACGCTCAACCACCCAAACAGCAGCCTATGTTCTACATATGTGGAGGTAATACAATATTTATTTATATACGTTTAGCTACTATGGTCGCTAACATTGCTAACCTGTCCCCGCTTAACGTTTTTCCTGCTTGTGTCTATTTCAAATGTTTGCTTATTGCTAGTCATCATATTTACCATAACTACTTATAATTTGCATATTAGTGTCGTGTAATCAATAACGTGGGTTTGTTTGAGTCTTTTTTTGTACCACATAGTTCTGGTTGACCGGCATCAACTGTAGGACTGTTTGTGCTTTAATGACGGCTAAAAGGCCTCTACATTCTGAAAGAACTTTCATTGTTCGACTCTTTTGGGCATGACTAAATAATTTGTCTAAAATAGCATTTTTTTTAACATAGTGTTTGTATGCAATGTCTATGTTAAATCCTGTCAGACTCACTTGTCTGTCCCAATCGCCTTGGATTATATGACAGGACAGAAATAATTTAAATGAGTTGTATAGATTTCTTTCTTTAAGACACTTCCATTTACTGTCCCAAAAGTCTATTAGGACAGCGTGTCTGGATCAATACAACGGAAATAAGAAATAACTGAAAGGGCTAGCAGTCTATACAGTTTTAACCAAACATAAAAGATGAACACATTGCCTTCTTTTTTTTTTCATACATTTTATACAGAATTTGCACACACAAATTAAAAAACACTCCACTTTGAGTATAGGAAGTTAGGGCAAAAGTAAAGAGCCAATCTTTCCATACCCAGTGCAGCCGTTGCTTCGTAATGTTCATCTTCATTACTGAATTTACCCTGTGGGGATTGTTAAAGTCGCCATATATTTGTCTGAGTATTTTAAGATTTGCTTTCACGTTTTTATTTCATGACAGATGAAACATTGATGATGATCAATGATAACCTGTGATAATCAGAATAAGTCACAGGTCTACCATGGTCAAGAGAGCTCAATGCACTGCAACTTGAGAGAACACATGCAAATAGAGTACACAAATGAAGACCTCATCTTTATAAATTTGACGTGTACTTTGCAAACACAAGTAAAATAATATAATATGCTGAAAAAAAGAATAATTCAACAAAATAAATGATTTGCAGGACCAATTATTGCAAATATACACAAAACAACAAAACATACAGACACATTGCAAATATTTCAAACAACCAATTAGACAAACTTTCTTCAACCATGCACACCACAAGTAAATAGGCAAATATGCTGCAAATTCTCATTACAAAAAACAATTCTTTTGAGACACTGGAAATAAACCAGTGAAATGAAAACGATAAAACCAGAATAATCACTGTGTTTTTCTACTCAATTATTTGAATTTGCAGGTTAAAATTAATCCGTCTCTAACTTGCAGAATGTCACTCTGAAAATGAAATTAAGGCCCGTGATCCAATCCGATGCATAGACTGCGGCTACAGGATCATGTACAAGAAGAGAACAAAGAGATGTATCCTTCAATGTCTGGGTTTGTGGAAATTCGATGTGTGTCTTTTAACAATTAAGGTATACTCAACAGTTGACCAAAGAAATTAACTCATTTAGTCGTTACATTTGGAAAAGAAGCATTTGTATTATTTCTCATCGTAGTATTTATAAAATGATAATAGAGCTGAATGACTGCATTTAAACTATTATGGGATGTCAAAAGTCTTTTTAGTGAAGAAAATAATATCTGTACTTTTCCTTGACTCCTCGATTTCAGTGGTTGTTTTTGATGCCCGATGAAGATGGAGGAGAGGAGCCGTTATTGTTCTGTACTGCTTTCGTAGTGTATAACCATGTGAATAAATGGACTTCAAGTGTGACTCAAGATTACTCAAAGAGGGTTGAAACTTCTTTTTTTTTCAGATTGACTCAAAATGTTTCATGAGTGAAAAATGGTGGATGAAAGTTTTGTGTCATTAAAAGCTTCTTTTTTTTCAACCCCCGGAACTTGACTCTGCTTATTTATTTATAAAGTTTACAAAAAATACTCTTCAAAATTCTGTAATTTTGTTTGGGCTAAACCTTTGTTCAGGAATCACTGGTCTTATGGCTTGTAATAATTTGAAGGTTTATGCTTACGGTTTCTTGTCTCGAATGGGAGAAATATGTCTTGGAATGATAAAACAGTTTCAAGAGAAGACATTACTGTGAAACGCCGTAAACACAATAGGAATAATGAATACAATCACAACCACACATTTGCAAATGTTTCTTACGTAAAGTACAGTCACACACATTGCTTACTGACATCTGTACAAAAAAAAATTGTCTTTTAACTACTCAGCTTAAAGTCAGTCATACTTTTTAGAAATAGTGTGATATGAAAAAAACAATTTCGTAGTCATAATTTAGCTGCAAAGATTGATGCTCTCATCTCATGAATGGTAACTATAAGGCTACAGCCACTTAGCTCAGCTAACTTGAAATATGAAAAAAACATGTATAGTAATATCTACAGACATTTTGTACAGTGTATTTTGACACTATTTTTAAATTTCTACAGACCAATAAATCAGAAGTGAGTGCTGTGCAGTCTATTGAGTTTCTAATAAGACATTTTATCCATACATGACAGGAAAGACGTACAGAGTCTTTAAACATTGTGGACATTGATAACAGAATATAAGTGACTCATGTATTTGTGAGGATACAAACACCAAACATATATTCATTTCAAATGATAAATAATGATTGAAGGATTTTGAGAAACAGAGTATTGTATTCATTCACTGATTATTATTTTTTTATATCTGACTACTGTGTTCATTTCCCTTTTATAAGTCACGTCCTCTAAAAGGGTTCTACGCTTGAGCCGCCAGAATGTTTTTTTCTCTGTAGTGTAATTTGAGGCTGTACCAGCTGTCCTTCTGCAGCACTGCATCCCTGTGGCACTTCCCCCATCAGTGATGTCACACATGACATCTCATCCAGGGGGTGTGTCCAAAAGAAATCCCCAGCCAGGAACAGATGTAGCTGCAGATCTGCTGATAGGGAGAGGCAGGGAGGGAGGAAGGAAGAGTGTGAACACTGCAGAGGCAGTGCAGTAATGGGGAACACACAGGAAAAAAACCCAGGCAGTGGAGGAGGGGGAGGTCGATCTGGGCAGGCCACGGCAGGCGGTAGGATGAGAAGGGGCGATGGAGGAAGCGTGGAAAAACACCGCACTCACAGTGCAACAGAGAAAGAGCTTTTAAATGGAAGGGAGCACAGTCCGAAGGTGGACACAAGTTACCTGGACGCTCCTGCCGGGGCCCTTCCTCCTCACCTGGCACGACTCAAGAATGAAGGGAACCACCTTTTCAAACATGGACAATTTGGGGATGCTTTGGAGAAATACTCCGAGGCCATTGATGGATGCACCGAGACAGGTGGGGAAGATCTGAAGAGTCAATGTATTTCACTAGAGAATCCTCCTCACGAGCTGTCTAATATCCTTGGAGGGATGTGTTTGTTCATTAGACATATTTAGGCTAGGAATCATAGATTACAAAAATGTTTTGTAAAGGAAAAATGTTAATTGTAAAATCTAGCATGTACTTTATGAATACATTGAAACAGTTCCATGTTCATGATAGTCAAAGCATTCTAGGAAATTTCAATACAGGGGCTGCTCCTTCGATCGTTTGAATAATGGTTTAGTCCGTCACACATTATAAATTAAAAATTGCTTTCCAGTCACTGAGGATGGAGACAACCTGCTGAAATCCTCACTGTAGAGGCTGGGATCAGTGGATTTCTCTCTTTTTGGGGGGAAAACGACAAGTAATTGTTTTATCATCAGAATCGATGCTGTTTAATTTTCTGTTCATCAACCGATTGATCCAATCAACTAAACGTTTCAGCTTTAGTAAGGAGGAATGCATAGAAAACTTCACATGACATGTTATTCTGATAACAAAAAAGTAATTCACTTAGAATCCAATTGGTGGCACAGAGACAAACCAAAGGGTTCTAGATTCCGTGTGCTGGTTTCCTAACGGGGTATCAGACACAAAGGGATTCAGGGTGTCACTTTGCTCCAAAATCAGCATTTTACCATGCAAATACATAACAAATGTTTCTTCTCACCAAAGAAACATCTGAGTACCCTCCATGCTATGCCTGAGGTAGACTGACTGCAGGTCAGACTTCTCGCTGCATGTATTAGTCAACTGGTGGTCATAACCCTAAACCTTCAGACGAATTACATGAATAGTGCTGCTGAGACAAGAGGTGTCATTGGTGACATGTGAATAGAGTGGAGTGTCGGCAAAAGACGACACAACTGACAATATACAGGAGTCAGTTTACAGGGTTTTAGGTCAAATTCAATTTAAGGACAGCTATTGTGTATAACTCATATTTTACTGGAATAGTTCGTATTTTACTCAGTAGGAGGAGCTTTCTATAAAAAACTGGTTTTTGGACATTCTTTTCTTTACCTCATATGAGTCTCCTCAGGATATCTAATATTTTTTCATATTTTACTGTAATTATTCATATTTCAATCACTGGTGGTATTTGTTGCAAAAAACACGAGTTATTCACCCCTACTTCCCCACCATAAGTCCAATTTTGTCTGCATTTAGATGATATGAATTTACACAAGGGAAAAGTTAAAGTATAGCAGTTAACTGTGTTTTCACTATGGGATCTCATCTTAGAGCATATTGCTGTCTTCATAGAAATAGTTGGGTTAAGGCAATATCGACTGTTTGTGATTATTAATGAGTCACATTTAATTTGAAGGGGTGTTAAGCAAAATTTTATGATATCTTTGTAAATTACATTCAGAAGGATGCATGTAGAAGTGGACAGAATAGGGAATAACTCCACTATGAAGAAATGGATGAGACGGATTCACATCGATTTTCTTTGTGGAACATTCCCAACCTCAGCATCTCAGGCCAGTCAGCACTTTATTTCACAGAGTGAAGCTGAAGTAAAAATGAAGTTGATCATTATTTGAAGCACTAGTGTTTTCTACCAGTGTCAGATCTTTGGATTTGTTTCTTTGCAGGCATTGACAGTCAAGAGGATCTGTCTATTCTCTACTCCAACAGAGCAGCCTGTTACCTGAAGGATGGAAACAGCAACAGCTGCATTCAGGACTGCACCAAGTAAGGGAAAGATGTCACCTCAGTGCACGCTTGTTTCCGGCCCTGTTCCATCGATTGTAGACTTTCTCTGTATACACGTCCGTTTAAATATAAATTCTGACCGATTTAAAAGAATGCTACACATTTTGAGTCACTATTATCTAAAAATGTGTGGCACATAACTGAACCCTTTGTATAATATGACCCAGGTGCAGCAAGTATATGCTAAAGAGTAGGAGGCCAATGATGGAGCCCTGGGGGACACCAAAGGTCAAAGGGGCCACCATGGGGGACGCATTAGCCATGGCTATTGAGTCAGTCCTATTCAGTATGTAGGATTTTCTAATAGTCTAAATATATTTTAACAATTTTTCATGTGTTACCCACAATGCAACTCAAGTTCTAACATTTGTGGGGCAGGATCTCATTTGATATACTGTTAGTGGCTGATATAGCCTCTAGCAGTTAGTCCTGAGCAGACATGATGAAAAGGTTGCAGAGTCCCCTGAGATCTCTTCTCTCGACTTTCACACCCCCAGACTTGTTTCATATTCACGATGATGATGTCCTCAGCAGCATCAACCAACGTTGACCCAAATGATTTCCCCCGAGGCGAGTCATCAGATAGTACTGCAGTTCCTTTGGAGCCTCAGCAGGATGGACATGCAGAAGTTATTCTCCGCACTTTATATGATGTAAATTCAGCCGTTTCCCTTTTCAAAAGCCATTGTTTTTCAAAATATCCGTCATTTTCTAAATTATTATCAGATTTTTACATCATGATTGTAAAACCTTTTCATGATTTTGACACAGCTTTAGTTTAACCCTTACTTAACATCTAAAAACTATATTCCCTCGAAGTGACCGTGTTCTTGGGAGGCTGCAGGAACCTGTCTATCCTAAGAAACTCACTCACATGTTTATTAATGGAGGGACACAGATGAGCCCGGTTAAACCTATGACATATGTTCAGGTGCAGGCGGTTTGATCCTCTGCCCGTGTGTCACTCTGATCCTCTTAGGGCTTTGGAGCTGCAGCCCTACGCCTTGAAGCCCCTGCTGCGCAGAGCTATGGCCTATGAGTCACTGGAGCGCTACAGAAAAGCCTATGTGGATTACAAGACCGTCCTGCAGATGGACACTGGGGTGCCGGCGGCTCATGACAGCATCCACAGGTCAGCCGAGCGCCGTCAAACATGCAAGAAGTACAGAGTTTCCCGCTTCATTCTCAAGTTGTTTTCTGTAAACATTTGACACAATTTCAATATCTGAAATTAGAGCATCAAATAAACATAAAAAAACAACAAACACACTAATAAACTTTATTAATCCCCAGAGGGGAACGTTAGTTGTTACAGCATGTTACATGTCAATCATTTACACCCTTCCACCTCAACTCCCAGCATGCAGTTCAGTATATTGGATTTGTTGTACTTGCAATTGTCTTGAAAATAGTTTCTGTAATGTTTATTGGGCTACTTTATTGTGTTCCATATGAAAGACTGGATGGAAGAAAAATACATGCATGGCAATTGCGCGGCTGGAAAACAGCACAGGATTGATTTACAGTTTACAAGTCATCAGAGGAGATCACAAAAAATAAAGAAACTAAAAATAACATTTGAACAATTGTATAAATATATTAAAATGACATTGTCAGAATTGGGTACACGCTGTCATTTAGGCTAGGTAGCAAGGCTATATCCCCGAAAACTACAAAGTCCCTTGCGTTTCCCAGAAAGACCCCAGTTCTTCCTGGCACGAAGGTCAAATTGGGTATAAAATTTGAAAATGATCCATGAAATAGTTTTTGAATTATCACGTTAACATGAAGGATCTGCGGCGGATGAGGAGGCAGTTACAGCGATGACGATTCCATAACATCCCTTATTTTTCGGGGACATAATATCTTGATTACATTTTCACTACATATTTAAAATATGGCAACATACAATCATAAAACTTTATACATGGATGTGCCAAATATTCTCTACTGTTTATTAAAGAAAGGTCGCCAGATTCGTTCCTTTATTCATTTGTTCATGTTTTGTTTATGATATGAAGTTTTTATTCTATCTTTCTTTTTTTAAATATATACTGAAAATGTGGGATAAACTCTTTGAGAAGCCATGTTTTTAAGTTTTTATGCTGCCTTAAAAAACAACAACAACCAAAAAATTTCATTAAGTTTTATTTGTATCATTATTATTATAGTAAGTAAATCTATTTATAAAGCTTATAGCAATGTAGCTGGAAGGGCTTTACAAGAAAAATCACACTTAAAAAAAATGGAAACCATTAAACATACAATAGTTAAGAAAAAAGCTGTGCTGCCTGAAATGTTGTAAAACAAACATATGATCTGTGCCAGTGCTGTGTTTGTAGGAGTCGCCTCATTTGACCCAGCAGAAATGCCAGATATGCGAAATATTCATCAAATTTGCATTGAAACTGTTTTGAGACAGAAGGCATTGTTTTTTCCTGTTTACAGTTTGCATGTTTTCCTGGTTGTGCCGTGACACCCTGCCCTCCTCCCATTGTCCACTAACATGTGATATAGTTGGCTGTGAGTCCAAATTGCCACCAGGGGTTAGTGTGAATGGTTGTTTATGGGTTTATGTGTCGGTTCAGTGATGAACCAGCTGCCTGTCCAGGATGTACCACATCCCTCACCCAGGGAGAGCTGTAATATAATAATAATAATATAATATGTGTCGACTGCCAGGATCACCAAGATGCTCATTGAACAGGATGGACCTGGGTGGAGAGAGAATCTTCCAGTGATCCCTGTTGTTCCTCTGGTCGTCCAGCAGCAGCACAGACAGAAACCAATGAGTGCAGAAGCGGTTCAGGCCAACGCCGCCCGGGCAGCACAGGAGGAAGGTCAGTGACATCACTTCCTCTTAGCTTAGAGAGGGACTTAAGTTATCTGCAGATTGCTTTTTTTTTCTTCTTTTTAAAAAAAAAGTTCATATTGTGAGGGCACACATTTTCTTGAGTTATGAAACATAACAAATGTGGTACCTCCATGCTTTTTTTTTTTTTCAGACTGAACAAAATAATGACTATCTTTAAAATGTACCTAATGTACGATGGTTAAAAAAGAGCAGCAGAAGTCCTTTGGTGAAAGTCGGTGTTTAAATGCTGGGCTGTGGTGAAGACACTATACTTTTCAGCACTCCGGCTGAAAGTATAGTGTATGTGCTGAGTGTGTGTGTGTGTGTGTGTGTGTGTGAGTGTGTCTGTGAGCATCATCAATAATGCAATGGTGAAGGCCTTCTATGCAGTGTAACGCTGCTGTAATGGAACAATCCAGGTCAGGTTTCCTCCTTACACAGACCAGACGGCTCAAGGTGTATCATTTCTTTATTTGTACATATTTAAATACACGTAGCATAGTAAATACGCTATTAAAGAGTAGCAAATGAATTGCTTGATTTGTGTGCAAGTACCTTGGATTAAAATCCCACACAAATAAAGACCTGAATACACAAACTCACTCAGATGTACAGAATGAACACACTTAATGGCTGTAGCATCCTGCTGCCGCCTGCGCTGTAAAACTTGTCTGTAAAATTGTGGTATAAAACAAATTTGTCTGCAACAGTAAAAGAGGGGGCCAAATTGAGGGCCATTCAGGTCTCAAACTGGCCATTTTAAATCTTAGGTATTATGACAATTTTATTCTTATTTTATGTACTCATTGTATAGAATTCTGAACAAAACAACAGAATAGAAAATACTCAAATTACAAATTAAATTCAAAATATATCAGCATAACTTATTTTTGTGTCTCCCTCCCTCTCTATACGAATTTCATGAAATAATTTTCAGTGAAAAGTTTTTATTCACAGGCCTCAATATAAAGCAGAAAACTATATTTTTGAAGTTAATAATTACATCTAAAATCAATTGCTTTTTAAACATCAACTTAAATTTCCCTTGGTAAATGGCTGGACTAATTCAGCCAGTTCAGACTTCTGTGACAATAAAACAGTAAAAGTAGAAAACGCGAATAGCTTAAAGGTGTGTTTCCCATTACATGTAAACCACTTCATGTGTTTTTTTGTTTTTAACGCTGCAGCACTGACACACGTTGAACGTCTGGAGGACATGAACGCACCTCGCCAGTTAATAAAAACGCGCGACCGACTTACTAACCAGTTTATCATGTATCGTTTACAAAAAAAGATTTATCAACTATATCTTCCTCCGTTCTCGTTGCATCGCCTTTAACAACAAATCTAATGTTTATCAGAGTAACTGAATGAATACTGATGACTGACTACAGATGAGCAGGGAGAAAGACGGGCGCTGTAAGTCGCAGTGCATTCTGGGATTTGTAGTATCTGTGCTTTGGTGTTTATACTGTAGACCGGCGGGGCGATTATTACACGTATTAAATAGTGTCACATTGTCTTGAGTTTGACACGTCTGATCTAGAGCATTAATGCTTTTCTTATTAAGTGTGCCAACTGTGCAGGGCAGATTTGGACTGGAATATATTTTTTAAGACCGGCGTTTTATTGTCAAGTTATTTTTATTTAACTTGTTTAAAATACAGCATAAAGTTAAAATGGTAAATGGACTGTATTTATATTGCGCTTTTTTAGTCTGCTCTATCCCGAAGACCTTTACAACACAAGTCAGCATTCACCCATACAATTATGAAGATAATGCAACATGTATACCAGAGGGCCTGGGTCTTGAACCAACAACCTTCAGATGAGTGGACAACCACCTTACCAACTGAGCCACCCTCATTAGGAAAAATAACTAAGGCAACAGATCAATGGCAAATATGAAGTCAGTTTTCCTCTCTCTCTTTCTGTCTGTGTGTATTCATCCTTTTCCACGACTCATCAGTACGACAGGACCTTTCTCAGCAGCACAGACAACTCCACTTGGACTGCCTCTGCCAGCCCCATGGATTTATTGATCAAGTCTGACAAAGCGTATAAGAGCTGAACTGATGGAAATGCTTCTTGAAAAACAAACCTACTTTTCAATCCAGGCTGTAGAGAGAAAGACAGAAATTTAAAAGAAAAAGGACTTATATGTAGTATTAAGTTTGGTTTTCTTTTTACCAATCATGATGAAATCCTTCGAACGCATAACCTACATTGTGAACACAGTATATAAAAATAGAAAAAGGGGGACGGTCTAAAAAAGTTTGTCAACCTCTTTTGAACAGGAAGAACTTTTTTTGAATTATGCACTGGAATTCTAGTATTATTTCATTCAATTCATTATCCATACCCGCTTATGCTGTTCAACTGAGATTGCATATTTCTGCCAACAGCCAGAAGAAAAGAGGCACGCATTACCTTACTGAAACGGGAAGGCAATGATCTCGTCAAGCAAGGTCGTTTCCCAGAGGCTCTGCAGAAGTACAGTGAATGCGTCACCCTAAAGCCGGACGAATGTGCTCTGTACACTAACAGGTATGTATGAAAAAATGATCCAGATCTTTCACCTAAACTATCAACGAATCCTACTATCAATCAGTTACTCAGGTTCAACAGAACGCTGTTCCTGTCAGTTTTTTATTATTCTAAATTCAGTTTTTCTCTTACATAAGTTGCATTTTACTTCTCTAGTTGTTCACATTTGACATGACATGTGTCCCATAGATTCCATCTCGACCCGAGTGGACCCCAGGGAAGAATAGTTGCTACATTTCTAATGACTAATGGGGATCCAGATAAATGAATAAATAAATGCAGTTATTAAGAAAAATTTAAAATCCAAATTTCCAAAGCTTCATGCCAGATTTCACCGGACAGACCATATAAAATTGAAAATACATGTGATTACCCAATACACTCGTATTGGGTAATCACATTATAATCATTAACATTAACATATAACATTGGGTAATCATATTCATTCTTTGAATGATTGAAGGTCACCATCTTATTATTTCTTGGTTAATGATCTCCTGCAGGAAAATTTGCAGATTAGAGATTTTTAACTGTCAACCACAAAACCATTAATTGCTGGGCTATACCAGAACACTTTACAATCCATATCTTATATTACTAGTTTACAATTCCCTTTGGCAATATCCCCAATGGCAGAAGTGGACAAGTTGCTTTCTCCAACTCGTTGTGCTTTCCTTTCTTCTCCAGAGCCATCTGCTTGCTGAAACTGAATCGCTTCGAAGAGGCCAAAGAGGACTGTGATTCAGCGCTGAGGCTGGAGCCCAGCAACAAGAAAGCCTTCTACAGACGAGCCCTGGCTTACAAAGGCTTACAGGTGACACAGGAATCACGCATGCATTCTGGTGAAGTAGTTGAATTCCAAGGGTTTGACCGGACAAAAGTGCAGACACACTTTTTTAGACTGTGTCCGAAACCTTTGAGAGTATTTTCTCAAACTTTTCTTGGTGTGTGTATCTGTGTTTTACCCCCAAAACTAGGACTACCTGTCAGCCAGCAGCGACCTCCAGGAAGTCCTGCAGCTGGATCCCAATGTTAGGGAGGCTGAACAGGAGCTTGAAGTGGTGACCGGCTTGCTGAGACAGAGCCTGATGGACGGCAATGCAAACACACCAAGGGTAAAAAAAGAATCGCCCACCCACCCACACACACACACACACACACACACATATCAGCACCATCACCCACCAAATACTTTTATAATTATGTTCAGCACCTTCTCAAATTATTTTTCATATTTACAAATCTTAAAATGAATCAAAATTTACATAATGATACTACTTGTGTAGTAAAAAGATCGTACTAGTTTAATATGCCCTACGCGTTTGCTTTTGATTTCTAAAATATCTTCTTCTTTTTTTTAGCTAAAAGGCTTCAAAAAGAGTTTTAATATTACATTTTAAGCATTTGACATTACATGTAAAAACCAGGAAAGACAACAAAAACTATTAAACGGAGCATTATTAAATTTAATATATATCTCCAAAGACCTTAGTGTGAGGAAGGGCTGGATCGATTTTTGGAAAGGTCTGTTTCATATTTCTGACACTGGGGGGAACTTTAGCTCCAAAATTAAAGCTTTTGGGCCTTAATTTCTCAACCATTGGGCCGACAAAGTACAAATTTGGTGCTACTGACTCGACTTGAAGAGATCTATCACGTATAAGTCATATTTTACTCCATTAGTTCATAATTTACTCGCTAGGGCGAGCGTCTTGTTCTTTTTGCAAAAAAAACACTGTTTGTCAAACATAACCTCCTTATTGTTGGTCCCTTTTAATCCAATTTTACCTCATTTGAATGCCCTCAGTGAAATCTAACCTGTATTTGTTGTACTGTTTTTCACTGTAATTGTTTATATTTCACTTACCAGGGAATGGAGGGAACTTTTTATGTCCATCACTTCCCAACCATATCCACTAATCTGAACAAGGAGATCTAGCTTGTGTATCAACAATAAGTTCAGTTGTGTCTTAATTTAACTGATATGAATTTACTCAAGGAAATCTGTCTCGTTTTATTACTGAGCTCAGAAAAAAGGTTAACTTCATTTATCGTCATTATTGAGTTACTATAAGATCTGATCTTAGAGCAAATTGCTGATTTCATAAAAAGAGTTAGGTTGAGTCAATATGGACTGTTTGTGATTATTCATGAGTGACATTTCATTTGAGGAGTTCAATCAGGAGCAGAATTGTTTGTACAACACTTTGGGGGCTTTTCTGAGATATACCCTTGCTGTTGGGAAGGACAGTTTATGCCTAGTTTACTTATAAATACATTCAGATGTTGTTGGAGAAGGAAAACAATGGGGGGAATGAAAAAACATCATTATGCACAAACTGACACTGTCTAAAAAAATTGCCTTTACAGATTAGATTTATAATAAAACAGTACTGAAAGACTGATTTTTGCTCATTTCCATCAGGTTTGATGTTTGTGCAGTGATTTGGAAGCAGAAGAATGAGGATGGTGAAAACAAATTCTGTCCAGTCCCCTATTGTGCCGGATGAAATGGACATGTTAAAGCCATCAACTGTAGTGAGTAAGACTTGTGAAAATAGAAATGAGTGGTTTTTATTCCACTGGACTGGATCCACAACCAACTCTCATTCAGCTCTGCACCATCTGCAGCATGTGCAACCTACAACTTAACTCCTGAGTACTCAACCTCACCGGATGGAAGCTTTATTTAAAAAGGCTTATGACAAGGTACTCATGATCTGCTTGCACTATCCATCACTGGCATTATAATGCAATGTACTGTATCGACAGGTTTCATGTGTCCGGCTGCAGAGCACCGTTAAGAGTGCATAATGTGTGCCTTATTGAGATTTCTACAGACATTCAGGATGACACTCGCCAAGTTTTCTTATGACTTGTGTTCAAGCGGTTGTGTTTGGCTGGAAAATGATTTTGTGATCATGGCACAAGCAGTGACAGAGACTGATCCAACTCATCTGTGGTGTAATGGATGTAGAGATGAGGAATTACAATATCCAAACTTCGTTCCTCATGTGTCGTTTGATTTACACCAGCTCTATCTATACATTGTAATTACAGCTGCTTCTCTGAAAGATAAGTAAACAGTTCACTATGAACTATTTCTACGGATAAAGATTACTGTCAAGTATTAGGACTTAAAAACAATTTGAATATACAACAAAAAAAAAAGTCACAAGCTTAGAGTTTACATCCCATTTGTCAGTTTTTGGTTTGGCCCAGCTGCTAATGCAGTTTGATGTAGGTCTGAGGTTAGATCTTGAATGTAACTTAACTGACAAATCATGAGAAGGAGTACTTGCATTTGGAAAGTCTCTTATCATCAAACTAAAATAACTTGCTTTGGATGTAGATCTCTGTCGAAACACAAGAATAACAGGGTGGCGGTGGCCGATGACATGACCCCATAGTAGTTAACAACAGATTATCCTTAATAAAATTATTTTGAATGCTGAAAATTAGATGAATACATATCTTCATCACTGGGGCTAAGTACTTACTGAATCAGCACTTTGGTGTCCTCAAAATTGTATCACCTCTGCTTTACTCTATGTGTAAACACATTTGGTCTTGTTAAAAAATATTCTGCAAACAGACTGCTTTGAAAACATGTAGAGTTTATAACATCTCCCTGCAGCTATACAGCCAGATTCGATCCGTACATTCATTATTTCCATATAAATTACCTGATGGACATCACCTCACGTCGGTGAGGACGGGTAAAGAGAGAATTTGATTTAAACAAATCCGACTGTCCTGGTCGCATTTTCACATTTGTTGGGACAATCTACTCTTTTGTGTGCAATGCTTTTATATCTGTTTAAAGTATTCTATCAAATAATGTGTATGGCTAGCACAATGTGCCACATTAACTTCATTAATTATTTTTGATGTTTTAACAATTATTTATCATTTACATGCATTTTGTTTGATCTTAATTTGAATATGAAATCCAAACAAAAGCAGAAGAAATCTAGTCCAAAGAAAATAGACAATATGAGCCTTGAAATGTTGCTTTATGGGCCGTGAGGAACAGATCTATATGTAAATAGTTTGAATGCAAATGTAAATAATAAAGTGCAATGTGGATGATTTTATGAGCATTTGTCTGTTTGATTTCATGAACTGGTTGTGTAAGTAAAGGGAATCGACAAAATACACTGCAACTAAATATTTGAAAGAAGTTGATTGACGGGTTATCATTAAACCACTAAAAGTACAAGTTAAACACTGAAATCCATCAATTTGTCAAATTATACAGACGACAAGATTAACTGAGTCAGAGTTTTATTGTTTAAGGATATGGGTTTACATGCACATAGTAAAGCAAATATTACGGAGATATGTACTTTTGTGACAGAGCGTTCGGTTAAATTTCACCAAATTACAAAACAAAAGTTGCACTGTTTTTCAAATAATAATATAAAACCGAGGCCCTTTGAGACGTTTCTGATGACCAACAACATCTCCTGACTCACACTGAACTCGCACCGACTCGACTTATGATTCTGGAGTGGACTGAAAGCAGCCTTTGGTAAGGGAAGGGCGAGGTGCATCTGATTTCAAGCGTTTTACGACGCAAATATCATTAATTCTCTCACGAACCTCACGTTTATTACGTGAAGACATACAGAAGGAGAAAATAAAACACTATACAAAGGTTTTATTCCTCCGAAAGGCACCATGGGTCCAGAAAATATAAAATCATTAGCATTTTTCACTTTCAGAGTTTCGAGAAAACATGATTATCTGATGTTAAAATACACCCAAAGCTTTATATCAAAAGTTATATTTTGATTTGGATACTATGGAGGGAAAGAAGAAAAAACATGACCACTGCATTATAAATTCACTGCTGAATAGTTAATCAGTGGTAGATGTTTTCACCCGAATACACGTGAGGAGTTTCTCATTGCACCTTTAAGTATATCAAGGCTTCTTATTGCAAACACACTGGTTGAATGTCCAGCGGACTCATTAATAAAAATAAAACAAGCCCAGTGAAGGGTGAGGAAAAAGGCCTTCTCTGCTTTTCTCTGTTTCGTTGTGCTTTTTAGGAATAACTTTAAATCTCCTTTTCTTTTATATCCCTCTCATACTTCAAAGGCAAAGTAGAAATTGCATCTTTTAACAGTAAGGGGCTCGTGAAGGTGGGTTCATCTAAGACGGTAACTGTATTGAATTAACAACAACTGATATGCTAACAGTTTAGACCCAACACAGGGTTTCAACATTAAAATCTTTCCAAAACGGAAAATAAAAATAAGAAAAGACCCCAAAAAAAAATAGAAGTCATATTTTAAAAGAAACTATAATAATATAACACTTTCTTTTACATGAATAGGTTTGAAAATATAGTTTGCTACTAGACGGACTGATCGATTGGTCCCTCTTAGGTTCAACAATCCACAAATTGTTTCGCCCAATTCCTATGCCATTTTGTGACGTCTCAGACGGGACCGGTGGCACCGCAGTGATGACAAATCTACCCCTGCTCCATGCATACCCAAAATGAAACCTTATTTTTAACAGATTTCATAATTGAGAATCAGTCCACGCTTTTATATAGCAGCTCACATTAGAACTAAAAAAATATTCTCACCTCCTCCTATACTGCCTTTCTCAGTTCTGTTTAAAGGATAAGGACAAGATAGGACTCAGAAAATCTTCCAAGGACCCGACTTTACAGGTTACTGTATTTGCTGGATAGGGCTTGTGCAGTTTCTCAGCATCCAGACGACATACTTTACATCTGCCCACATACATTCGACTCTACCCTCTCCACTGACTCAAGTGTCTGATTAGCACTTGCCTGCCTGTTTTGTTACAAATGAACAGAACCAAACTCAACTGCTCTGACTTAACTTTGCTCCTTTTTTACTGATTCACAAAATCTCTTACCAGCCGGAACCATGACCCTCTATAAAACTGCTTAGTCAGACATTCAAATAATATTAGTGCCTCCACCGCACATAAGAATATAACTAGATATGAAATTACAACCTTTAACTTGAGCACCAGCTCCCAAGATGCACTCAAGAGTGAAAATAGGTGATAAGGCTAAAAGAGCAAGCAGTGTTAACGCCACCAACAACCAAAGCAGAGGAAAGCTCCCTTAGATTTCTGTCTGTATACACCGCTTCCTCGTTGAGCCATCAGGCTGTGCGGCTGTGATCGTAGTCCCTTCAATTTTCTCCTCTTTCTCAGGCTCGTTCTCGGGGACGCCACTTCCAGCCTCCTCACTGATGTACAGAAATGTCCCGCTGCTTCCCTCTTTAGGTGATACGGGTGGAGAGGATGACAGCAGGCGTTGGCAAAAGGTTGCGTGGCTACTCTGTGATGGATAATTCTCCAGGCGGTCGTGCTCCACCTCAGGCATTGGTATGATAAGGACGTCATTGAAGGCGGTGGTGGGGGTGTGGTCCAGTTGGACAGAGCAGGGTGGATGAGCTTGTCGTGATGTTTCGGGGTCTGAGCAGCTGAGCTCTGATGAGAAGTGGCTGCAGTGAGAGTCGGCCACAGAGGGTAGGCTGCTGCTCAGAGACGGCGAGTCGAACTCAGAAGAGTTAGTGCTGCGCTGCTCGAGTAGCTGACCATCCACATCTCCCTGTGTTTTGTTACCTTTAGTTTGTCTTTTTCCACTGCTGGCTCTTTTCCAAAGCTTTCCTTTGCTCTTCTTGCCCCCTGGAATGGAGTGGTCCTTTGACCAGGGGGACGAGGGGCAACAGTGGTTATCGTGTTGCACAAAGCAGCAGGCGGATGTGCAAGAGCATGTGCATGTGCCACCGCTGACAACTTTAAGGCCAGTGTTGCTACTGCTACAGCTGGCTTCATCCAGGCTACTGCTGGCGCTGCAGTGCCTCACCTTCTCCTGCTTGGACTCTACATCTGCTTGAACTTCAAGACTATTGTTTCTGCAAAATGAAGTCAAATCGATCAAATTTATATAACAGTAGAACGACAAGTCATTTCAGTTATCTTCAACATCCATCGTCCACGCCCATTATTATTTATTAAGACTAAACTACATTTACTTTTAATTACAGAAAAAAAACAACAAGCTCAAAAACCCAATTATAACAGAAATGCTCAAATACCACATTATTATTCAGGCACATCCAACAGTAAATTAACAGGAAATAATAAGAAAAAAAATTGTCCTTCTTTCCTAATAATATAACCAAGGGGCATTTGGGACAGGTACATAGTTGAACTAAATTCAGCAATGTTCTGTTGCGACACCTAGGATGCAATCTACTAACCTTTCCAGGGGCATGTAGGCATTTAGGATGGACCCTGCCATGGCTTTTGTGCTTGCGTTGTCACTTATTGTACCAAGACTGACTGTGGCAGACTCTCCACTCAGACTGCAGCGCTCCTTCTGCACATCAGCCTGCACCTCCATTCTAAAAATAACAATTGACAGAAATCGCATTATATAAAAATGATCACTTATTGGATGTTTGCTTAATCTAGTGTAGGAGAAAACAGGAAAATAGAGAAGGGACAATTAATTTAATTAAGCATTATCCAAAATCGAACTCAGTCCTCTAACTTCAATTCAAGCTTAATGAATTTGTAGTCCATTAAATTTGTTGAATTTGAATTTTATTCCGATCTGCACCAAATAAACACCAGCCCCCTAAATATGTCCATTCTTTTCATTGAATACATGCATTAGCCACCCAGACGATTGAACCAAATACATGTTTTTTGTATAGCCCCCAATCACAACAAATATAATATCAAGGCACAGGTCTAGATGGAACTCTTTAAAAGAAAATATAAAAATCTAGACACCCTTAAGATGTGCTAAAAAATCCTGAATCTGCACAAGAATTTAATGGGTTTTTTCTGGCTTAAGCGGATTAAGACCAACTCTCCCACCATATTTCACGAAGATCTGTCCCGTTCTGCCGTTAATAAAGGCGTTGTCAGCCGTGAATAATCCTGCTGACAAACCAAAAAAGAACAGAACCTTCTTGGCTCAAGCAAATATCAAGAAAAATGTTTCATGTCATGACATTTTAAGTCACAAAAGAATGAAGGGCCTTTGATTATAACCAGCCATTATGATCAGTTGTTTCAGACAACCACACGGATGTTTCTACTACAACGAGAGGTAACACACTGTCTAACCGTCAGTACCTCCTAACCTCCTGTGTCACACACTACATATCAACATCTTCAATACCCTTGTAAAGGTTGTCCCATTCAGTACCCTGCAGCATTTTTCAAAAAATTTGATGGCAGGAACAAAACAAGCAAAATTTGGGTTTACAGTCAAACTTTAATGCTATATCTCAAAATAACGTCAAGTTCCATTTTCATGCTAATTAATGTTTATGTCACATAGTAGTTTAATTTGTTACCAATTTTCTCACTTAAACATTTAAAGCAATGTGAATATACTCCAGGTCCTATTACCTGTTGTAGCAGCTGCCAGAGAGGCTGCCCGTGATACTGGTCCCAGCGATGGCGGTGGTGCTGGCGTTATCGCTCATGTTGTCCCGCTGAGTGGAGCTCATGCCGCAGCGTTCCATGTGGCTCCCACTGACACTGAGGCTCAGACCTGTCAGGCCACCGACACTCGCACCATCTCCAAGGCTGGGATTGTTGAGCCGAGTCTCCGTCACCGAGGTTGTGTCTACGGAGAAAAGAGAGAACAGAAGTTATTCCAATAATTCCCAGCAGACTGGCATATCATTACGATTAGGGATATAACTATTTGTATTAGAGAAACATAAAAAAGAAAGTAGAAACCTGTGTATATGCACCTCTATTGTTAAACTTATTCTATTGTATGTGAAAAGACCATAACCTGTGAATGTGAGTAAGCTGAAATGAAAAATCCTTAGGCTCCAGTGTCCCTATAATTGTAAAATACGTAAATCGAAGAAACCGATGATGAGAAGCAAACCTTTATGCCACTACAAATAATGTGTGAAATTTTGCTGAATCCTGTCCAGTTACTGGGGAGTTGTGGATAGAACGTGCCATGTTGTTTTTTAGCGAGGGCATGAGGACAAACTGAGACAGGTAACCAAAGATAACAGCAACAAAGTAAATATATAAATATATAGAAAATGAGGTCAGGTCCGGTTTATTCTTCCAAAATCACAATATTAGCCGTGCGTAATGTCAGAGATTATCTAAATTCTTTCCGGAACAATAGATTGACGTATTCTTAGTTTGAATACGTGTCATCAGGTTTTACACCCAATGTTCCTGAAAAGCTCAAAGTCCCCACTGTTATAATCATGGCAACATTGACATAAACTGTGAGAAATACAATATGTCCCCCCTCACGCCTCCATGAAAAGCACAATGAGTTCAACCTCCCAGCCTTCCTTTCAAATGACACAAACAAATACAGTCCCAGTAATTTCACACCATCAAACAAACTCTCATCAGCTGTTTTGGCATGTCATGGACTATGACTATGTGATCTATATACCGACCAGCCATGACATTAAAACCACCCGCGTAGGTCCCACTTTTTCTGCAGAAACAGCTCTGACCCTTTGAGGCATGGACTCCAGCAGACCTTTTAAGTTGTCCTGTAGTATCTGGTATCAAGACAAGCAGCAGAAAGCTTAAGTCTAGCACATTGGAAGCTTGGACCTCCAGGGATTAAAATTGTTTGTCCAGCACATCCCAAAGCAGCTTAATTGCATTGAGATCTGGGGAGATCAAAGATTTTTTGAAGTGTGGCCAGATAACCAAATCCAGGTTTTCCCAACAGCACATTGGCATTAGACTGCCTCTCATGGTTTGCTTTCTTCTTGTCATGTCATTTCATGCCCAGATAAACTGGGCCGTCCATATGATGTAGGAGATTTAATTTATCAGGCCGGACAACCTTCTCCCATTGCACTGTGGTCAGGTTCTGATGCTACGAGCTAATGATAGGTGCTTTAGGCAGTGGAGAGGGTGCAGCACGCACACTCTGACCAGTTACCCTGACCAAGTCATACTTTCACTCATTTGTAATATAATGATCATGTATTTTATGACTGGTGTTCAATATGACTCCATAAAAATAAAAAAAAATCTAAATGGACGCACAAAGGTGGAGATTTTCTTTCTGTATCACAGGACAGAACATAGTCTGAATCTAGGAAATGTTACAGCGCTGCAAAAAGGGGCTCTACATATTTTTATATCATGCATGGTTGCAGTGTTATTAAATAAATGAATAACAATATTGAGAAGTGGAAGTGCCTTTTTAATTTTGGGGTAAAAGTGACCCATACGTCTATTCTTCTTGTTGTATGTTCTCCATATTCTCATTCCTACCCTTTGTCTTAATTCTGTCAGTCAGAGTCACTCACCTGTGGCTGCTGCCCCACTACCTATGTTGTCAGCTTCGTCATCAAACTCGATTCGCACCCCTTTGCCACTGCCAGCTGATACTCCACAGCCACCGCTCCGGCACAGTGAGATTGGGACGACTCCATAGACGTAAGCAAGCATAATGGGGACACCGATGCCTACATGACACAATGCAAACAAACACATAAAAGGTGGTGCTTTACTGTGTTTAATGCTCATTTCTGCATATCTAGCAGATTCTCTTCAAACAATGTTGAATATTTTATACTATTTTCACAAAAGAAAGACAAGCCTGGCATATGAAAAACACATGGTTTTCAAAGTCTAGAAAATGCATACATTGTTTTATACTAGTGGCCTACCAATAACACCCTTCTAAATAAAATAAATGTAAATATACTTGAGGTGCAATGGATGGTGAAGGAAAAGAAGTAAAAGAAGAAAAAAAACGTCTGTCTTACCAACAGTTACTGCTGCGACCACAGGCGACACGATCACTGACAGCGTCACACCACCAGCTATCACCAAATTTCTCTTGTGTTTAGAGATGTCTTTGCCTTCATAGCGATTATGGATCTGAAGAGGAAGATAATTGCCAATTACCTAAAAATATATAATCTCCTGAAACTCAAACTCCACTATTGTTTCATATAAATCCTTACCTTTCTTCCCACATAGACTGGGATGCCAATGATCATCGCTGGAATGGCGATGCCAGCGATGAGGGCGATGCCGACGGGAGCACCCACTAATGTGCCAAGCTGCCAGAGGATCTTCTTCTTTCTACTCCAGGGCTTTTTCCCCCAGAAGGTGCACCCTGACGGACTGAGATGATTGAGAGATATTGTGTTGTCAGGGCAAACAGGGTGTCTGTGTATCATGGTAATAGTAACTGATGAAAAACTAAAGCTATTTTTTCCTTCAGAAATTACATTTAATTAAACTGTTCCAAGTGGAGGTCTTTCTCTTTGAACTATAACTAAACTAGGATTCAACTAAAAGTTGGGAGTTTCTTGTCAAACTGTCTCAAAAATTAATATTCCCTTCATTGGTTTCCCGTCTCCAAAAGGATTGATTATAAGATCTCTCTCCTCACTCACCAGTGCATCCATGGCAACGCACCCCCCTACTTAAAAGAACTACTCACCCCACCAAACTCAACACAATCCCTCCGTTCTACCCACTCAAACCGGCTCCTCCTTCCCTGGACTAAGCTCAGCACCATGGGTGATCGGGCCTTCTGTTCTGCTGCCCCTCGTCTGTGGAATGCACGCCCTTACCATCTGAGGGGTCCACAGACGACTGACACTTTTAAAAAAGGACTTAAAACTTTCCTTTTTAGCAGAACCTATAACTTTTAATAAACATTGGTGCTTTTTGGTAATATTTTTAATGAATTATTATTATATTTTTTATTGATGCTTTTATCTGCTTTTACCTTGTAGCACTTTGAGATTTGATCCAAATGTAAAGCGCGTTATGAATGAAATGTATTATTATTATTTCACAATCATACAAACTGAAATTCTATCCAATGATTATGCCTAAGATTCTGGGTCTTTTTTTCCATGTCGATAACCACTGTGTCTCAACACAACACACCCTCAGAGAAAGAAAAGAACAATAAAAAGTCTGAGGAATAAATTTAGAACAGCTAAACAACTGCAGAAACAACTGCGATGAACACTCACCTTAAATAGTGCAGGTCAGAGATCTCCTTCATACAGAGCCAGCAAAACTCACAGCCACAGACAGCACAGGTCATGTGATTACAGCTTCCATCATTCATCTTGTTAATATAAGCAGCACAGCGAGGGCACGGCTTGATGTCATCACCTAGTGGAGGTTGATTGGGACATCTTCATTTACAATGCAATATTTTTTGGTGAATAATTAAAATGTGTTAAAATTTGTATTGTTTACTATGAATTCATCTATGCTTGAGAATGAGTCTGATTCGGAGGCAATAGATGGACTGAAGGTACAAGTGCATGTTTTTCCCTGTTACCTGCTGCTCCACTCTCTTGGCTGTAGCTTAGAGAGGAGGACCTGAAATTCCTCAGCCTGAAGGTTTGGGCCCTTTGTTGTCTTGCTGTGTCACATGTCTGGTTGGGATGCCAAAGCTGTTTGCAGTGGTAGCAGAACTCTGTCCCACATCCCTCGCGCCCACAGGTGATCTTTGGGCAGCTCGCACATCCAAATGCAATGACTGCATAACTGAGAGGTTAAGAAAAAGTAGACAAAATGGTGGTTAGAAATGACTGCTAAGGCAACATAGATGTAGTAGCTGAACACAACACTAGGGGTCAGCAGGTCTAAAGTGACAAGAGTAGGTATAAAGAGGAGTATAAATAAGGATCTGTGAAACTACAGGGCAGTGTACAGTGAGTTGAGAACTGTAATCCAATATTCTTTCACTATACATACAGCACCAGTCAAAAGTTTCAACTTTTCCCACATTCAGGTGAATAGGAAGTGGTACTAAAACTTGTGACAGGCGGTGTACACAGCCACTATTTACTTTACTTTGTTAAATAAACACAGGAAATTAGATGACGTCCCATGTTGATTTCACAATGCTCTGTTACAGTAAAGCAATACGGGCTCTATCTGTTCTGCATGGCTCTATGTCTCTATAATGCTCATAAAGCTGTGGTCTTATTGAAACGTACATGGCATAATAGAGTTTAACAACTGCTTTGTCATAAAAATGCACATCTAACATAACTACACAACCAAACAAACTCGCATGATAAAAAACCCTTCCCCAAGACAATCACTGCCTCAATAAATGTCTTAAAATATGTAAATAAAACAATTTTGACAGTGTTTTCTGCTTGGCTGATGATACACAAAAAATATTTGTTGAAAGGAAAAAACATCTTACAGACTATAGAAAGACAGACATTGCACCTGACCATTTGACAAAGTAAATCTATGCATGAGAATTTGAGTTAAACCCTGAACTGTTTCAGCTATTCTGTATCTTACATTCGGGTAAACATGAGAATATTAAAAACAGATGGAAAAACAAACAAACACTATAAAATGGACAATGTGAAACCGCTCACCACCAATGACCATTGTGTGCAAAAGCATAAAAGTTTGAGCGTAAAAGACCTGAGGCACCATAATATCTTGTTCTGATCAATCTAATTCTGCAAAGACTCTGTGGCGAGACAGAGCCGCTTATTTAGTTTTGCACAAATTCCGCGAAAGTAGTTAAAGCTGATAAATCTGCATCAGCGGATATACAAACCCCGTTGTTAGTTGATATACACTGTTGCCCTGTTAGTAAATCTAGTAAAAACGGAGACAAGCATTTAATCCAATAGACTGTTTAAACCAGCTCATAACAAAAGCAACCGGATCAAAAGTAAAACTCTTACTGAATACCAGCTGCACTTGAAACATAAACAATATTTTACAGTTAGGAAGGATGTAACAAGTGTTCCTTTATTACTAGGGGTTATTCTTGAAAACTAAAACCATACCCTTACACTACTAGTACTATTGATTATGAAACCAAATATCCAATAATAACTGAATTACTTACATATATATATATAATGGTATTGGATGTCATGCCATCATTTTGGGATGTTCATTTTATAATGTTTTGTAAAAAAACAAAAACAAACATTGTACTCTGTAGAGTGTTTGGACTCCACCAACGTACAATGCATTCACACTAGACAGTCACTATTAAAACCTCGGTGGCAAAAGAGAATCTTTTGATATCATTACTTCACATTTAATGCAAAATCATTATCTGGTAAAGTTGCAGTTTGAATCATTTTTTACACGGATAACTGGTGGTGGTCCAATTTTGAAATACAACCTAATTTGTCTGAAATACCAAAATGGGAACAACATTGTTAACATTCTACAGTGTATAAGGGTAGTAAATTTAGCTCCTAAGCACCAAAGGTCGACAGAGAAGATGATTAACTTTGATAAAAAAAAACAACTGCTGAGAGGACCAACTCAGCCTTCTGAGAGTGACACTTAGTGATTAGACAACGAGAACAAGAAGGGCTGAAAAAAGCTTGAGAAAAAGCCATAAGGGTCACCAGTGTTGATGCAACGAAGCCAAGAGAGAGACCGAAGGGTAAAGCTGAGCTGAAGCCAGCACTCACTCAAGTTAAACTAACAATGAGAACTGAAATGCGGGGAATGTGCGTTAGTAGCTGCTCCAGAACTTTTTGCTCCATGACACACTGATCATTTCTACTCCCAGACATGAGAAGAGAAACATTAAAAATAGTCTGCCTCACATGCACATGAACAGATTTCATTGTTCTGTGTGCATTAAGGTGCACTTAATAACAGTTAAAGGAGTGTGACCTTGTGAGCACAATGTGATGTTAATTTACATTCAGGCCCCTGTGAGAAAACGGTTGAATCTCTACCTGCTCCAAACACAGAGTACCGTAGCCTGACCCTCACCGTCTTCCCCTCGAGAAAGAGTGTACCACAAAAATGGTTGTTTCAAAAGTGGAAGCAAATCATTGTATCAATTACATTTTTCTAAGTTGGTAGATGAAGAAAAAAAGTTTCCTGAACTCAATCTTGACCTCGAACTAGTAATTAACATCAACGATAATGGAATATATGTCAGCTTGTTTCAGATCAACATTCAAGTACAGTGTTTCTATTTTATTTAATCTGCAATCATTTTTAAACTTCTATTCTTTTATTAATCATAGAGCAACAAAAATATTTTTAATACGCAAGTACTGAGGTAAATTCATCTCCCCTCTAAAAATAGAATATTAATAATTTTATCTATATTTAGCTTCATTTAGTATCATTCTTACTGGATCCATGTCTATCAGGTTTACTGTTAATATACTACAAGTCTTATGGCTGTATAAATTCGAGTCCATCTAATGATTATGTCTATAATGTAGTGAAAGAATAAAAATGACACAAGACACAACTTCTCATGGCAAAAAGCTCAGTTGATTTGGCTGAATGTTATTTATAACCAACTAAAAGGCATGAAAACAGAAGCAGGGGTGGACTTCAAAGACCAGACAACATCATTGAGGTTTTATGGATGTGCCTGCTGATGTGTTATTTTGGGATTTGAGTATTTCTTTTATCAGAAAAGTCATCAGGCACATTTCAGGTAAAGAAATAGAGATTTTCCATTATTGAATACATCGTATACATTATTGTATACAACCAGAAAAACTAAAATGCTGGTATGTTTTCTTTCAGAAAATTCTAGGTATGTAAAACTTAATAAGTTGTTGTCCTACTATGGTTTATACTGTGAAGCCTATATAATCTAACAGCCTTTGCTCTATTTGACTTACCCACAATCAGGCGCAGGGCACCAGCGGCAGTCAGGTTCAGCCACCAGCCACCTCCTCAACATGAACTCCTCGTACTTCTCCATGAGGGCTCGGTCCCCCAGGATCAACTGGATGTCATGGGGGTTGAAACGCTCTGAGCACTCGGGGCAGCAGATGTTGACCCGGGACTCTGAGATCTCAATGCGAAGATACTGGCGCAGACAGTCTGCACAGGAGCGGTGGTGGCAGGTCATGATGTCTGGGAAGTGTTCGCGGGCATGGCGCAGCAGACAGAGAGGGCACTCCAGTTGATCCGACAAAGAACCCGACACTGATGGAGTCGATGCTGCACCCAGTGCAGACTGTGTAGAGGTTTTATCATGGACAATCTCTGGCTGGACACTATCAGTGCTGACAACTCTTTCCAATCCAGTACCAGCCTGCAGATGCTTGGATTTGCGTTTTTGGTCACAGTTCGGCCGGCGACATCGACTGAAAAGTGAATGGAGGGACAGTCGTCGCTTCTTTGGCGTCTTTCTAATTGAAGGGAGGCTTACAGAGGAGGCAGCAGAGTGAAGGTCTCGCTCTGAGCCTGTACTGCCATGTTGCTGCTGGTGAAGGTTGCTCATCACGTCAGAATGGTTGTTGCTGGTGCAAGAGATCAGGGAGAGGGAGGAAGATGGACAAAGGGAGTGAGGTTTAAGGGATAAGATAGTCAGGGAAGGGGGTGTTCAACTATCTGCTAGGACATAGTGATTTGAAGCTGGTGTAGAAGGTCTGGAAATTTGTGATGTTCAGATGTAGGACACTAACCTGACAGAGACAGAGAGAGAGAGAGAGAGAGAGAGAGAGAGAGAGAGAGGATAAAACAGAAAATCAGGCACAGAACCAAAGCTGACGGCATTACATTTTAATGATTGAGGTAAAACAAGAAGCATTTGGTAATAAACAAGCAATAAACTTGAGATACATATTTAAGAAATGTAAAATACCAAAGACAACAGCTATCATCTTTATCTGGGCTCTTTGTCAAGGTCAGACCATCTCTTTATGAAAACAGGATTTCTCTACTGTATTCATGCATTTTTTGTTTTGTATGTTTACATAAGTGATACTGCTACGTTAAATATCACTGCTTCGATTTTAAGTAGCACTGATATTGCTACGTACTGGATAGTGGAAATCCAGTTATTTCCATTTTAGGTATCAAATGAAACAAAGCTGCATTAATGTATAGCTGGAGCAGCCACACCCTCCCTTTCATGCTTGCACATGTTCGGTTTTAAACATAATGGACAAGTAATGCTTAACTCATCATCTGTGAGGGTAATTGTTCAGCAAACACACTTGTGGTAGATGTGAACCAAACTCTTAGAGGGAAATCGGACACAAGAGCCAAAACAGTTACATTTTATACTCATGACTATCTCCAGCTGACAATGGTACTAATGACGTACTACAGATATCCAAATAATGGAAAGCAGAAGTTGTGGGTGTGTTGCTATACGAGTGTCCTTAGGGATGACCAAACCCAACCCAGCTAATACATTTGAATGTTTTGGTTATACAGCTTGATTTAAGAGACAAACCAGTGAAGGGAAAAGAATAAAATTGGTTCTTATGTCCGATCATTTACATTTCACCAAGGGATATAACCCAAAACATCTGAATTTGCACATGAATCTGCCTCATCAAACATTTATAAGATGGATTTAGTTGTAATAACACTTATGCAGAATTAATAAAGGACATATTTGAGTGGTCAATTGGAGAGTTGGAAATATAAAATGCAGATCTTTAAAGGTAACCTGTCTTGTATTTTGAAAATCAATTGAAAATCTTCATTATCTTGGCCATCTCCTCAAATTTGTCCAAGTCATCGATTTTTTAAGAAATAACTAAATGGATGACATCAGTACCGTACTCCAAGTCATTTATAGTTTCACTGTGCATCCACATGTAAAGTACATACTAAAACCTGAAATGTTTGCAGGGGTAGCCTTAATATCCAACAATTTCTGTATTTGGATGCAATATCATTAAACTTTTCTTCCACTGGTCCCTGACAATAATAAGTTGCTCATGCGTGTTAGTCATTTGAGACTAATTTCAGTAAAATTCTAGTGTGAGCCTAAAGGTGACCAATTAACAAGTCCACTGGAAATCTCAACTGGGACAGCAGACATGGCAAACACCCACGCTCATAACCTAGAAGTTTCGGTGACTAGCCGTAGTCGTGTAGCCACATGATGACCTGCAGGCAGCAGTTAAGTTTTACTACAGTAAAAACACTCAAGTGTTTGAGATGAGTTTTAAGAGACTGCCTTTTAGCTGCAGTCAGAATCAGTCTGGTGCCTCGACTGCACGTTTTTAGGATACTGGCTCTTTTTCTTTCCCACATATCAACCATATATTATGAGTTGAATCAATTCTGAATTAAAAGCATACATTTGACACGCATTTTGGGTGATTTAATCACATTTTAGGTTCCATGAAGATAATATGTACACTGGATAAAAAGGTAGTCAGAAAACCACCCTATTTTAAGTTGAACTGAACTAGGTCTCAATGCAGGGCTTAAGTGAACACTCACAGGTTTTAGCTACTTTACAACGGTGTTTGTTTTGTTGCTTGTCAAATTAAATGGTTTCTATGAGTTTTTGACCAGTGTACCTTAAATTCATAAAAATTATTTTCTTTCCTTTTCAAGTGACTGCATATTATTTTTTTCTTTCATTTAAATTCATTCAATATGCCATAACTGATAACATGATATTCATACTGGAATCATGTTTTCTTTTTTCTTAATTGTTTTTCCATTACTGGTCTAGTCAGTCAAGCTTATAGTCGTATAATAATGAAAAGAGCCCCGTCCCTTTACCTCTTTCAAAGGTCACACCGATATGTCAGTGATATCAAGTTGGTATGAGGATATGGAAAGAACTTCAAGTAGTTAAACCGGTTTACAACATAATGCAGCACACAAAAGCCACAAATTACTTTTCCCCCATTGGCGTAAACTGTGAAAGAGTGTTACATTTTTGATAGTAATGATGGAAATGTTTGTAACACCGAGCCTCCAATAGAGGGCTTGTCCAAAACCGAGAATGAGATTTGCCTTCAGGTTATAAAGAATCCTTTTATAAAGGTGGTTCTGGTGAGGAAGACATTTGAAATGTAAACAAAACACCAGTGGCTAAAGCGACCTGAGATGATGTGACATGACGTGAGACAAACCTTCAGGTGGCTGTCCTCCCTTGAGATTTATGAGTGTATGAGTCGACAGACGGAGAGATAACAGCTGTACTCTCGCAAATGCACATACTTAATTTATTCAAGTAATATTATCTTTTAATATATTTCTTTTGTTGCTATAAAAAGAAATTTTATTTTATGGACCAAAAAATAATGTTTTTTTTAAATAATTAAATTAGTAACAATGATTATCATTTCCACATTATTCCTAGTCTGTTACATTTGACTTTAGTGATGACCTAACATCTAAGTTCTGTATCATAACAAAGCCTCATGATGTACTGAGTCAAATAGCCATGTCATAAGAGGACATTTTAACAAGACAGAGGACAATTTCAAGCAATGTCAAGTTACACTCCCACAGCATAATTAAACTGGAAAAGACTGCCATGACACGGTATTGAAAGGGGGTCTTTCCACATGACATAAGTGAGTGTCTGTGTACATGCACATCCATAAATTCAAGTTATCTGGCCAATAGGCAATCAAATCTAGCCACTACCAACACACACTGGGAAGGTGTCCAAGTTACTGAGAAAACCCTGGGACAGGAAGCTTACTGTGGTAAAATAAATGTTTCAAGCATCTATCATGTTTTAAAATAAACACTGAGCTTGCCCCATCTGATGCAGAAGCATTATAATCAGAGAAACATGATTTACAAGAATGTTTCTCAACAAAATGTGTCATCCGTTACGGCAGTGGTAATGGTTTAAACAAGGTTAGCCCGTCAGATTATAGATAACCAACTAGATATATAGACAATCAACCAGAAAACGAAAGGACTTATTTTAAAAAAAAAGCAAAAGGCGCGGGAAATCTTTACATTTAATAATCTGGAACTGATTATTAACGAGAAATTTAGCATAAGAATTATTAACATCTAATTTTCCTTTTAACCAACCAATTACTGCTTCAATCCTTCAAAGCATTTGTCACATCCACAACTGACATTCCAACCAGAGGATGGACTTCCTGATCATGACAATGGATGGATTCAGTTATTACAACGTGAGACAGGGCAACAGTCCAGATACTGGACAGACTACTGAAAAATATTTTTTGACAGTGCTCAAAAAATATTTTCATGTGTATTTCAGCTGAAATATGTGCGAGACCAACATTTTAGGTTTTTTGTTTTTGCAACATTGCAGTTTACCTAAAAAAAAACAGCATCTGAATCAAATTTACACTGGAAAAAAAGTTATTATTTGACTGCCCAGCATTTATCAGGTACAGGTCAAATTTCTGTCAGATGGACATCAAAGCAATCTTTTAGCTTAATAAATCTTAATTTGGCTGATCATCTTCTATAAAAAAATATTAATGATATCTGATATTCAACAGAGAGTGGTGATATAAGCCAGTGGAGTGAATGTCTTTGAGGCTACAGTATTTACAGGCTGATTTACAGCTAACAGGCTACGGTACTTTTCTTACAGAGTCTGGTACTGTTACTATATTGAAGGAATTATGTAATTCCGATCCGACTGTCATAAACACGTAAGATTAGGGAATGCAATTGATATTGAAACACTTAAATACAATTTGCCAAAAGTACAAGGACATCTATGTTACCAATTGTGGCTCTGACATGGACCGTGTTGGACAAGTGCCTCATGTGTATTGTATGAGAAGGGCCAGTCAAAATGCTTCAAGGCTCCTACAATTTCTGTGGTCCTCAATAGATAGTTTAGTTCTTCGATAATTATCTGGGTCTTGGACTTCATCCTAGAGTTTAGCTCATCTGGGTCCACATTGTCGTAAAATCCTCTGATTTACAGCTAAAAAAAGAAGGAACATCGAGATAGGAATGTGACAGGAAGTGATTATATGTTGTATTATTGGCCCCATGTGAAAAAAACACAAAAAGCTCTGTTAATGTGTTAGTTTACTGTGTTTGGTGCTCAAATATTTGCTCAGCCTAGAAGAAATATTGAGGGAAAAACCCATGTTTGTAGATTAGGGGAGATTATTACACAAAAAGCAAATGTTTGCTTCAAACGACAGAAAGTTCATTGGTCTCGTGTGTCCTAAACTATTTTCACTTATGCACAATATCCAGAGACTCATGTCCGGACATTGTCTGGAGTTGAACTTTCACACGTACAGCACACAACAGGAGACTGTTGGGTCAGAGGTGTTCTCACCTACTGGAAACACTTAGTTTGAATTACGCGAAGGGTGGCATCTCAGTAGGGAGTGCCGGAGGAGGGTTCATTGGGAGACATTGCTGCTCTTGCATAAATAGGTACTACGGGTATTTGGATGTACCCGTCATAACAACGAAAGAGGTGGAAGTTTAATGACAAACAGAACAAGCGCAATTACATCCTGAACAATGTCACGAAAACAACCTGGCACCTGACAAGTTAGTCTTCTCGATGCATAAATGGCAGCCTCATCGTACGCTCACCAGTGTGGTTTTGTATTGAAAATACTTTGGAACTGAAACCAAAATAAGCAAAAATTTAAATGAAAATGAATGCAATTAATAAATGAAAGACCCAATCAATTGCAAGAATCAAACTGAATTTCCGTTGGGACTCTGAAAAGCAGGTAGTCCGTAAGACAGGTATCCCATAATGGTTGACCTGTATGCTAATATTCAGACCAACAGATTTGCAATGCAGCTGTAATCGGGGCTTCTGGCACAGACTTTGGTCTTCTAGTATCTAGGGCTGCAACAAACGACTATTTTGATAGTCAATTAATCGTTTCAATAATCGACCGATTAATCGGATCTTTTTTTTCTCCTGGTTAGTAAAGGTTAAGTAAAAATAGATATAAATACACAATTACTAAATGGCTCTTATTTTCTATCAGCTTTTGAATCTAGCTTTAGGTTGTTTTAGGCACATACAATACAAACAATAAAGATAAATTCTTCTTTACAAATTGTCTTTGAACTTAATTGCTTTTATAGCAGTCATTAAACCAAACAGGTTCATAACCAACAGAATATTTGCTGAACTAGAATTTAGTCTTTTCATGTTGCATCACATGATTGCTGATGCAAAAGGTAAAGAAAAAGTATAAATAAATAATATTAAAAAATATTTATAAAAAATACAAAGGTTTCTCTGGAATGAAAGCAAACATACATGCAAATTTAGGAAAACAAACAAGGTTGGAAAAACAACAGTCAGTGCTTTGAGCATTCCGTAGTCAACAACTAAATTAATCAAAATCGCTTGCAAGTTGGACGCGGTCCACATTGGACACGCCCACACGCAGAGACGTGTGCACTCGGCGGGAAGCAACACCTACAGCAGTAATGTGAAACGCATTTTTGAGCAATGCAATGTGTATGATTTTAACGTAGGGGCACAATTGTAACGTGAATAGTATCATCGTGATTTAATGACAGTAATGTGGTACTCTCGGCATCATTAACAATTCACTACATTTCAAAAGTCACGTTAAACCCAACAGAAGCGTTAAGTCCATGCCCTTTACCATCTAGCTTGCTAACTAGTTAACAAACACAAGTCTACATCGTCTACAGAGCCAATGTGCCTCAGCTTCAAATGCTCCAGCATTACTGACATGCTCCACGCAAAGACAGGTCAGCTTTGCAAATCTTGCAGTTTACAACAATTTTTGGCCCTGTTGAGGAAGAAATGCTCCCATACCTTGGATGTTTGCTGTCGCAATGGTGTTGCCATGGCGCTAATGTTTACTTCCTTATTATTACACGGTGTCAGAGGCAGTGCCCGATGACGTCCCTTACAAATCAACTATTAAATTCATCAACAACTAATTTCATAATCCATTTTTGTCGATTATTTCATTGCAGCCCTTCTAGTATCACAATCAAATGACAGCGGGCTACCGATTACTGAATTATACTATAAGCTAAGATATTACATAAAATTAAAGATTAATTGGCTATAGTCAAAGAACTCAAAAATGAATATCACGATCAGTGTATTATATTTATAAAAAGTTTTTTCTAGACCTGCTCTTTCTGAAAAGCACCTTGAGACAACTTTTGTTTTGAATTGGCACTATATAACCAAAGATGGATTGATATCTTCTTGTCTATACAGAGATGAGGGGCCTTACGTTTGAACAATGGGAATAGATTATGATAAAAACAGTCCCATCTGAGAATACACAGAACTGCGGCGGCAACAAACCATTATTTTCATTATAGATAATGCTGATAATTTTTAACATCTGTAAAAGAAGAAAATGTGAAAAATTCTTATCACCAAGCTGACGTTTTCACATGATTTATTTTGTCCAACAAAAAAATCCCAAAACCAAAGACTACTATTGCTAACTAGAGATGTAACGATTTAAATTTTCTCGGCCAATCGCTGATTTTAAACTAGCCGCTACCGATTTTTGGCGGATCCCAAATTATTTTCTTTAAAGATTAAAAATCATAATGAGTCACGTATTTTAAATGCTCTTATTTTGAAGGATCAAAATGGAAGTAACAAAGCTGGTTGTCATTGTTTTATCTGCATGTGTTCTTACCTGTTGAAATGTATGTAACCTCCGTCCTCCCGGCCATGTGTTTCTTAAAGCAATTGTATAACATTTCGAAGTGAAAATAAAACTTTGTAAGCTTAGTTCAGTCCATTATATGTTACATGTTGGCTTTGTTCAGGGACTTAAGGGATTGTGGCTGGCTCTGAGCATTTCAGTGTCTTGGTTGCCTCTAAGCTCCCACTAGCTTTAGCTGCTCTTCTAACGTAAGCTTATAACTTGCTATGTTCCTCAGGCAATTCGATTTGAAGTGTGAGATGTGAAGTTAAAATGGCAAAACCAATATTTAGAATACAAGGTAGAGCACCAAATAACTCTTAATAATTATGTATGGACCAAAGAAATATAAGAAAATGAAGTTAAAATATGCCAAACAAGGAGCATTTCAGTGTCTTGGCTGGTTCTGAGCTGCCGCTAGCTTTTGCTGCTCTTCTAACGTTAGCTTTTAACTTGCAATGTTCCTCAGGCGATTCGATTTGGAGTTGTGAGATTACGTCTGTTGCGCAGAACATTTTTGGGGTTGGTCTAATGTGGAAGCTTGTGCCTGTGATCCTAATTAGCATAGGTAAATGTACAGCCATATACGCCCATAGAAGGGTATCAGTCTGCAGGTCGCACAGACACAACTGTCAAAGAGATTGCAGAGAAGAAAAATTAAGAAAATGCCAAAGAGAAAGTGTAAAGACACTGGACCACTGGACGCCAAAAGTAGAAAAAGAAAGAGCAATCATGAAATGGAGATGCTGCTGCAGGAGGTCAGCAAACAGGTTGTCCAATTCAGTAGTGTATAACACAAGAAAATGTAATCTTAGTACAGTGAATGATGTATCTGGACGGGTCGCACAAGGACCAAAAAGGAACCCTAACCCTGGACCAGCGCATTTGGAATCAAATTATTCATCGATAGATAACCAGACCCAACCACCCTCTGAGGCGCAACTAACGCCTTCCTGCAGCAGAGCATTGTTCAAGACATGCTGAAGTGCTGCTGCTCGTCTGATCTTGAGACTTCACAGACAGAATCAACACTAGTCACATCTGAACAATTTAAAGAAATTAAAGGAAATGTGAAAAAAATAAAAGATACAAACTAAAACCTTTTATTTTTGAAGCAATGTTTTTTGGGTAATTGTAAGCTGTAAAAGTCTATTAAAATCCTTTATTTACAACCCATTAATTATATGCTGTCAAACTTGAACAGCAAGTCTGTTGTATAACGATGATTTATTTCAAAATACAATAATGCTTAGTAAAATAACTCAAATTATTCTTATAAATTAATATAAATGGAAAAATATTATTGTAACGTAAATATTTTATTGTAAAACAATATAATTGACGAAAATACAATAAACAATTATAAGTCCCAAAAACCTAGGAACAAATTTGAAATAAGAAAACCTCAGTGAATGCCAGTCATCGAAGTTCAGTGTAAGAACACATTTCTTTGAATGATGCACAATGCCATTTTCTGAGAAAGCACCAACTGGCATTAAAATTCAGAGCACATCAGTTGTCGGAAATGCCACCGATAACGGACAGAAGTTTGACATAATACAATTTCAGTACACACACGGATTCCAAAATTTTACCAAACCTACGCAGCATAAACCGTCTCTTTCAGTTTACATTCAGCAAGACTGAAAGTGAAATTGATCTGAAATCTTAATCAACCATTAGGAGAATATTAAGCACAATTAGTGACGGACAAATAAGCTTTTGTGAGAATGGCTTGGATCAATTTAGCGTGCATTGTCCAAAAGCCCCAGAGTAAATACAGACGGACTGTGCCCAGCAACAGACCTGTTATCTGTTAAGTAAAACATTGATGACTAAGCAATATGGCAGGGAAAGACAAACATTGTAGGAGAACGTTTCCTCTCATTGAGCCATATCTTTGTTTATCAAGTCATCACTTTATTACTCAGACTTTTGACTGAAGCTAAAATGGCAAAACCGATATTTATAATATCGAGCACCAAATAACTTTCATTCATCAACTTTCAACATTTCAATGTTTTATCCATCTAACGTACAACTACTTTGTCACACAATCAATGCAGTGAAATGTCCAAATGCCTTGAACTACACAATATTGTGTTGTATTTTACATACTCAGTTTTTTTAAAAGCCTAACTAGTTAAAGAACTAATAGAGAAATTAGTAGAACTGACATGGGCATCGCGTGTGAAGGATAGCACATAGCATATAAAGTGTGCACCTATACATTGAAAGGTAAATGATGACTAAATCTTGAAATTCTGTAGTGGGGTGTATACGGCAGTTGCAGAAGATGAACTAAACCAAACTTTCTCTGGGATGTTCAAGACAATACCATTTCATATCTTTACAGAAAATGCATAAACCAACCTGGTATTAGGGGAAATCGATTGTTTCCAGTTCATTTCAGCATAATAATCACTAAAAGGAAATTGGAAAGGCACCAAGTGTCATAAGACTCCAGCAGAAAAAGGAAGGAGTTTTGTTTACACTTTGCAGCTGGCTAACAGTGTTAGCCTGTTAGCCTGCCAGCAACCGACATCAAGCTGAGCTAGCAGGAAGCTCGAAACCAACTTTAACCGTCCAAAGAGTTCCTGACAAGCCAACTATGGTGTGTTTTCTCACACGCTCGTTGGTTAATTCGACGATATTTTTATCTAGGTATGTAATCTCAACGGCCATTAAAGTTTATCTGGTTCCAGCAGAGGGGTTTTCAGCCGACCAATAATGTGAAGAGGGGAATTTTTAAAAGCTAACAAAGCTAAAAACGGCTAGCCTCTCCGCAGCCTCGACAAATAGGAAGTTCTGATTATTTACTGATCAAATACCAGCTACTTCTGGCTATTACAAAACATTTTAATACATACCCGCCGATAAAAGTCCAATGTCTCCCTTTACTGGATTACAGAGGTGTGCAGCGCTGTGACCATTACTCAGTGAGCCGCAGATACAGAAACGTTTTAGAAAACTTCGTAGGGCAGAGAAGGTACATTCCCAGAGTGACTAACGTCTGAGTCAAGCCGGAAAACAAGATAGCTGCAGAACTACACTTCCGTTTGTTTGTTTTTAAAATAAAAGACAGCCACCAGCCTCAACACGGTGGCTGGGGAAGTGCATCATGTTCAGTACCTGCGTAAAGAACGTAACAACACCTGTAGAAACGGAATTACTCTTTATGCGTAAAAATGAAAGAGGAAAACGTTAAGAAAAAATGACAACATAATATTTCTAACATTTTTTAGGAATCATATAATAGAGACATTATATTAAAGTCTATATGGATATTTATAAATACTGTACACAAAGTAAGATAACATTAGGTTGAAGACTGTAAAGGCCAGTGAGAATAAACATGTTATCTAAATGGGTATTTTAACACTGGTAGTGACAGGGTTCTTTCATTAATATAATGTCACATATGTAGTGTAACTCTATCAACCCTTAAAAGGCAGTAATAACTAACTGCAGATAAATGCCGTTGAGTGATAATACCTATTTACAATGTGTAAAGCAGCACAAAAAAGCAAACGCAATCATGGACAAGAACCTTACAGTGATCAACAATGGTATTACCAATTATTTTACAAAGTAATACAAGTATTATAAATTGAAGATGCAGCTTAAGTATAGAATGTAGTAGATTGTTCTGGTATGTCTGTCAAAATGTCATGTTTCCTTTGAAAATTAGCCATGTGTGATAATAGCAGCTTTAGAAAAACAGAGGACAACAACTAAACAACATTTCGGATTTTGATTATATTCAATTTCCTAATTTTCTACTGCAAATTTCACACACACACACACACACACACACACACACACACACACACACACACACACACACACACACACACACACACACACACACACACACACACACACACACACACACACAATGCACACCCCTACCGCTCATTTAAAATGATTAAATGATGTGAACTCTTATTTTTATGCTGCGGTTGCTCAAACAGTATCCTTATCCCTTATAGCAACTGGTAACTTGATGTGTTGTCTGTCCCAGCCAGTGTTCATCCAGCGGTGGAGTCCGACTACTGCCACCGTGTGGCCAAAGGAGTGCAGTGGCATCATATCTCTGCCATCATGTACAGACACACATTAATATACAAACATGTCCTAATTGACATGCCGCAATGACAAGACTATTCCTACAGCGGAAAATCACGAACTTAAAAATGTCCAAATGTCAGTTGAAATCTGAAAATGCAGGTTACACTAAACTCAAATCCAAATTCTGATTAACTGTGGGTCTGAAGTATTGCAGCACAAATGAATAACCCATCAACACAAATACCATTTGTACAATGACAAATAAGAAATTGAATGCAAAGGTTGAATTCTTAAGCCCGTAACCTGAGAAAATACATTGAAATGAATGAATGAATGAATGAATGAATGAATATTTATGTGAAGGTTGAATCCTGCCAACATTATTTTTCAAGATTTGCATTTTGGATTTTAGATTAATTGCTCAATATAACAGGTGGGCTCATCGCTGTGAAATATACACATACAAATAAAAATCAGTGACAAGGAAGGTCAATCCTAGAAAATAAACACAAATTATGAGAAAATAATTTTGAAAAATCAAACAAGAATGAAAATAAATCCAAATTAAATTGCTAATAATGACAGAGTACAAAACATAACTATGAAAAGTATGAAACTGTCAACCACAGAAATCTATGACACTTAAAACTGGATCAGATGTATAAGAAGTATAACATATATAGCTAGTTCCCCTCATTTAATTTTTTTTAACTACATAATAACAACAACTACAAAAACATTAAAAATGTGATGATTATACAAGAGGTGTCCTATGGCCAGTCAAATTCTGAACATGTGTCCTTATCTACTCTTTGGGATGGCCAGGCTACTCAGCTGCTTCTTGTTCAATTTGGAGGTGGGACCTTTCATCTTTCCATAGATTCCACATATGCTTCATAAACCCTCTCTGGCATTCCATCAATTCCATGTGCTTGGTACTTCTCCAACTGTGCCATCTTCCAGTTTCCCCTTTCTCATCAGTAATCCACTCAACCTCTGATGCAGTCCTTGTTAACGTCTGAGCCGGGATGGCCTCAGTTAAAATTCGAGGTAGATTGAACTCACCTTTGCTATGTAGTCCAAGCTGTGGATGGTCTGTGACAACAAATAATCCACAAATTCTTCTGCTTTCCACTCTTCGTTCCTTTATTAAGCTTCATGGGTTTTTTAGCGAACTGATAAGTTAACTGTAATACACGATTATACACCCTCATATGTTCTAATGCTGAACAAAATACTTTTGTTTTGATAAACAAACTATATATATATTTAGTTATATTTGAAACATTTTTTTTCAATGAATCAAATCTATCTCTCCTTTGCGGCCAGTACATCACACTCAAGCACCTTACAGTGGTAGAGAATTGAAGAAGAGGAAATGTAGAAATCGTCATTGGATGAACACCATGTCAATATATTCAGCTTGTTGATTGGTAAGGGAGGGAGAACACCATTGGAGTATCATTTTACTTGTTTTGGCCAAAGCAGATTAGGACAAAAAAAGACTTGTACTGAAATGAGTTAAATTGATGTGGGAGATTATAAATTAAATGTATTATTATTATTATTATTATTATCTTGATTCCAGAGCTCTGCTGCCCGTACTTCGGACAGACTACCTTTCACCTTGTCTGCCCTGTAGATGTCACCGTTGAATCATGATCTGAATTTCAATATTTGATTTTTCAAAATAAGATTTTATAGGTTAATAGGTTTTAAAGGATTTTATAAATGATACAGAAATTTGGTCATGGTTTAGTTCAGCAGTTACATTACATTTTTGATCTCCTCCGCCCCTCGGAAAAAACAAAGGAGGATCTTCCTCCTCTGCCATTTTGGACCAACTTCCTCAAACATACACAGCATTTATTTTTAAAATATTCTCAATGTGAGAGCTGTAGATTGTTTGGTGCTTTAGTTAGACATCTCTTTTTCACAGAACATCTTTGCTGCGTTTGCTTTGACAGCTACCGGATGACCTCTCTTAACGCATGCGCACAACTGACTACTCAGACGTCAACTGCACCAGAGAGATAACGGACAAACATTTAGCAACACCTCCATACCGACACGGAGTAACAATTCTTTGACTTAAAGCGTCTCCAGCCTGACTAAAGTAATGAGGTAGATAGCCGGACAAGTAAAAACACACACCTTCATCTGCAAAGCCTGGCACAGCCGGCGAAAAATGGACCAGGAGTTTGAGGAGATAGATTCTGAGGGCCGGTGGCAAAAGCTGTACCTGGTAAGTCTGTTAGCATGGTTAGCGCAATGCTAAATAAATAGTTCATCACGCGCGTAAAATTTAGCGAGCTACCAGTTGGGACTGCTCATCAAATGTCACATATTTAAGTTGTTAGTCATCGCTAACACCCTTTACTCTTTTGCTTTCGGTATGCCTGTCTCTTTTTCTACTTTGTGTTGTCACTGAAACACTTTAACGTGATAACGTAAACATCGTAATCTTAGTTCTACGTGTCATAAGCACGGGCACGTGGTCGGGACTCGCTGTTATTAATAAAGACATTCACTTGCACAGCTCTCGCGTTACAAGTTAGCGCACAGCAGGATCGAATGAGATAACTTGCGCAAGGTTTTTGATTGAAGTATCGGTGTTTGTGTAATGTGGATATCAGGCAGTCACATTTCATGTAGAATGTCAGTGGGTACCTACTTGTTATGTTCCTAAGGTGCTCCAAAAGTACAAAACTTCGGCACATGTCACTACGTCAAAAAGTCAAAATCCCAAACATTGTATGTCTTGGTGATTTCTTGTTTCTAAATCCCTCTATTGTCTCCAGGAAATCCGGAACCAGTCCCACGAATGTTCCTACAAAGTGGCAAAATATCCAGAAAATCGCAACAGAAACAGATACAGAGATGTCAGCCCATGTAAGTGTCCAAACAGTATACACCAATCAGCCATAGAAAAAATGTAATTGCTGAAGTAGGAATAACATTTATTATCGCACTATAATTGCACTGGTCAGTGCGTAATGATATATTAGGGAGCAAGTGAACAGTTTGAGCTCAAAGTTAATGTGTTGTAAACAGGAACAATCGGGGAAAGGGAGGATCCAAACTACTTGCTCATGTTTAAATTGGGATGAAAGTTGACTGGGTCACAGCATCTCCACAACTGCAGGTCTTTTGGAATGTGGGAGACCGGGAGTTCTGCAGTGATTACACTGTACTAAAAGGAAAGACTTCGTGAATCGGTGCTTGAGTCATGCAGGGTGCCCAAGGTTCCTTAATGCTTGTGGGGAGAAAAGGCTTTCTGATGATTTCTGTCTCTACTAAAGAGCTGCTGTAGCATAAAATGCTGAAAGAATTAATGCTGGTTCCAAAATAAATATGTCCCACAGTGCATTACAGAACCGTTTTGGAGCAGACAATATTATTATTGTAATTAGTATTAATATTTTCTCTAAACTTCTGGCAATGTCTGACCACCGATCTAAAAATGCTTGTTTTTCTCATGCTGCCTTTCAGTTGATCACAGTAGAGTAAAGCTGGAGAATTCAGAAAACGACTACATCAATGCGAGTTTGGTAGTCATAGAAGAAGCCCAGAGAAGTTACATATTGGCACAGGCAAGTATTTTTGGAGTCATTGACAAATTGATTTTCCTGTAAGATGACTGATGTATTTTTGAAGGAAGCTGATCACACCCTTGACCCGAACAGGCATTCGTCAGACAAATCTGCTTGGCATTTTTCCTTTTAAATTACTTAATTATCAGAATCGTTGCAGCTCAAATTCAGGTTAATTACTTAGATTAGAAGCAGCAGCTTCATTGTCACATATCATTGAACAATTAGTAATACGTAATAGTACTGGCTAACCCTCTGACTCAGATGGTTGTTATTTTTTTGCTAAATAATTACCGAGTATGTGTCTTTAGTCCTGTGTGTATGTGTCTACATCCTCCTTGAATCCTTGCTGGCGCTCTACAATGGGCAATTGCATGGGCGCATTGCAATTCAGTCATTTTGAATTTACCTTCAAGGCCACCCTAATTTCTACCTAGAGTGTCTGGTTACACCTAATACATAAATTCATGTGGATTCTTGGTAGGATCGGATTACTGAGTCTACATCACAGTTTTGTAGAATCCTAATCCAATCACCCGGTTTTGAGATTTCATTTTCTCTAGATATTTCTGATGTAGAAAAAGGTTTTGAAATACTGGGTCAAATAACCAGCTTCTCTTTTATTTGGTAGTTTGTTTTTACTGGCAGGTCTGACCACAGAAATTTGAAAATGTGCTGATAAAGACATATCTTGTTAATTCTTGTTCATATACATAACACACACAAAAAACATTTTAAGTCGCTTGATGAAGCACAACAAGATTCAAATACCAGTTATTAATCACATTTTGGCTTTTTAAGCTTGCAAAGTGCTTCTAATAAATTTCGGTGTTTTCGAAGTATTCAAGCCAAACCACATTACCCTTTCTGTGGAAAGTGAGTGCATCATTAAGTACAGCTCATCATATTCAAGAAAAAGTTGGGGATATTATGGAATAGTCATGCTGCCACCAGATCCTTTGACATTATTCTGATCACTAAAAAATAATTTCATGCATCATTTCCTGATTTTATACCCTCCTAGACCATAGTGCGAGGCTTAGGGGCGAGCTGGAACATTTTCAGGCAAAAAAAAAGAAATATCTAGGAGCCATTGGCCCCTAAAACCAAAGTATTTCGGAGCCAAATTAAATTTTCAGGAGTCAAAATATATAGATGTCAGAGTACATTGTTAAATGTCTGCCTTACCTTTTCATTCCGCTCTGTACTGTAATATCAAATCAAATGCATTGATTGCTTTAGTTCAGAGACTTCTGGATGCAACAACTCTATAGCAGACCTTAAGCTAATTTGGCCCTAATTTGAGTGACATCAAACAGTGTATTATTATATATATATTATTATTATACGTCATTATTACTGTAATGCACTTCTCATCGGGATCCCTGATAAAAGTCTTCAAAAACTACAGTATTTTCAAAACAGTGCTGCAAGGATCCTGATGAGAGTTCGTAAACACGAACACATCACCCCCGTTTTTCATTCCCTTCATTGGCTTCCCATCTCCACCAGGAGACTTACCCCCCTACCTAAAAGAACTACTCACCCCACTGACCTCAAAACCATCCCTCCGTTCTACCCACACATACCGCCTCCTCCTTCACCGGACTAAGCTCAGGTCCATGGGTGATCGGGCCTTCTGTTCTGCTGCCCCTCGTCTCCGGAATGCCCTCCCTGACCATCTGAGGGCTCCACAGACGACTGACACATTTAAAAAATGACTTTCCTTAACTTTCCTTTTTAGCAGAACCTATAACTTTAATTAACATTGCTGCTTTTTGGTCATTTTTTATATAGTTATTATTTTATTTTTTATTGATGCTTTTATCTGCTTTTACTTTGTAGCACTTTGAGATTTGATCCAAATGTAAAGTGAATTATAAATTAAATGTATTATTACTATTTATTTTATTCATTTTATTGACAAATATTAGTGTTCACATGGGAGAAAAACAAGCAATGTTAAAAGTTATCAACAATATGTCTTCCTCACGTTTTCAGTGTAATTAAAGAGACATTTCAATTTCATTCAATTATTCATTATCCATAACCGCTTATCCTGTTCAGGGTAACTGGGACTGGAACCTATCCCAGATGACATTGGGCTTGTCATTTAAAATATTTTCTTTTATATAGTCCAGCTTTCTCAACTCAACCACATCACAACAATTAACAGTCTTACTCTTTCAGTTAACATCATCATCCTTCTACAAACCACTCTTACTGACTGTAATTATTACATTAGTGAAAAAGTGTGCCAGTTGCTCAGCTAATGAAATCTGTACTCAATGATCTAATGTTTTGGCTCGTCCTTGAAAGAAACATTTTCTTAGTAAATGACTTCCCACTGTTCCCCCGTACTAGTGCGATGTAACTGATCAAAGTGTGTGTGTGTGTGTGCGTGTGCGTGTGCTGTCCATAGGGCCCCCTCAGGAACACATGCGGCCACTTTTGGCTGATGATCTGGGAGCATAAGACCAAGGCGGTCATAATGCTCAACCGGGTCATAGAGAAAGGCTCAGTAAGTACAACATCATGCAAAGATTGAAATACCGAATAGGCTCGTTAACAGTTTCCACTGACTGTAACTATAATACAACAAATTGATTGAACCCTGGTTTCTGTTGAAATGACCCACTGTGAAGCTCTTCTCCTGCGAGACAGATTAGTGGAATTCAGTGTTTTGACAACGTGTTCACAGACTGGGATTCAGCCCAACCTCTTAACTCTTTTAAATCCAGTCATTATGCGATGTACCGATTAAACATGCACGCACGCACACACACACACACACACACAAATAAATCTCTCTCTGTTCTAGGGCGTTTCTGAGTAAAGCAGCTAAATTGAAATTGGGTCACTCGTGATATTCACTCTCACCTAGGTTAGAGTCTTTAGCTTTTTCACGGATCTTTGTTGTGCTTCAACTCCGTATTCCTGCTGAGAGTATGAGGAAGATTTAACCCTAACAGTTGTCTACTGACTAAGAAAATATGAAATGTTAGTCTTTTATGAGCACTTTAAGATCATGGAATTATTCTGGAATGGAGCTCAGCCACTGCAGTTACTACTAACTTTAATACTACTACTAACACTACCAATGCTATTACTACTACTAACACTACCAATGCTATTACTACTACTAACACTACCAATGCTATTACTACTACTAACACTACCAATGCTATTACTACTACTAACACTACCAATGCTATTACTACTACTAACACTACCAATGCTATTACTACTACTAACACTACCAATGCTATTACTACTACTAACACTACCAATGCTATTACTACTACTAACACTACCAATGCTATTACTACTACTAACACTACCAATGCTATTACTACTACTAACACTACCAATGCTATTACTACTACTAACACTACCAATGCTATTACTGCTACTAACACTACCAATGCTAATACTGCTACTAACACTACCAATGCTATTACTACTACTAAAACTACCAATGCTAATACTACTACTAACACTACCAATGCTATTACTACTACTAACACTACCAATGCTATTACTACTACTAACACTACCAATGCTATTACTACTACTAACACTACCAATGCTATTACTACTACTAACACTACCAATGCTATTACTACTACTAACACTACCAATGCTATTACTACTACTAACACTACCAATGCTATTACTACTACTAACACTACCAATGCTATTACTGCTACTTACACTACCAATGCTAATACTACTACTAACACTACCAATGCTATTACTACTACTAACACTACCAATGCTATTACTACTACTAACACTACCAATGCTATTAATACTACTAACACTACCAATGCTATTACTACTACTAACACTACCAATGCTATTACTACTACTAACACTACCAATGCTATTACTACTACTAACACTACCAATGCTATTACTACTACTAACACTACCAATGCTATTACTACTACTAACACTACCAATGCTATTACTGCTACTATTACTGTTATTTTTACTATTGCTGCTACTACCACTGATGAGCATAATAATTGATACTTTATCACACACAGCCATGCATAGTACAACATAGTGAAATTATTTCTCTGCATTTGATCCCGGAGGGAGCAATGCGCTGCCCAATTTTAAGCGCCCGGGGTGCGTATTGGTTCAGGGTGTTGCTCAAGGACCCTACGACATGTAGACTTGCTGGGGCCCGAACCGGCTACCTTCTGATAATTAGACAGCCATTACAGTTACTGCTGGTATTACTGGTCCTATTGCTGTTACTGCTAATACCAGTGCTACTACTGCTATGAATTCTACTGTTACTGCTGCTACTGTTACTGCTACTACTACTGTTACTGTTACTGCTGCTACTGTTACTGCTACTACTACTGTTACTGTTACTGCTGCTACTACTACTGTTACTGCTGCTACTACTGTTACTGCTGCTACTACTGTTATTATGACTGTTACTATTGCTGCTGTCATTTTTACTGCCTCTACTGCTAATTAAACTACTACTACTGCTTCCTCTGCTAGTACTACAATTGCTACTGGTACTCCTACTATAACTACTACTACTGCTGCTGCTATTGCTTCTACTACTGCTATTACTACTGTTGCTGCTGCTACTACTGCTGTTAGTGCTTCTAATACTGCTACCATTGCTACTATTACTGTAACTACTAATAATGCCATTACTACTATTACTGTTATTGCTACTAATTGTATTACTACTGTTACTGCTTCTACTGAGTCTACTACCATTACTACTACTACTACACCAACTACTAATACTCCTACTGCTAATGCTGTGCCATAATGTGTGTTGTGACACCAGGCAGAGGTTGAATTTGTCAGGGTGACATAGTTATAAATGTAAATGAAAGAGCAATGCATGGAAAAATGTGCAGGAATTGAGAGAGGGACAACAAAGACATCAAAAATGAGACCAGGGTTGGAAATTTAAAATGCAGCTGACCGGTATTTGTTCAAAGTCACCAGCCACTCAATAGTGTATCATTAATTTGTATGTTATTGTCAATTTTCAGTCCTTAGTCATATATATACTAAGCTATCATTACATTCTCTCAGAATTTGACCCCCCTCCTTTCTCTGACAGGAAAAATGTGCCCAGTACTGGCCCACAGCCGAGGAGAAGGAGATGGCCTTCAGAGACACGCATTTCCTGATCACGCTGTTGTCAGAGGACAAAAAGTCTTACTACACCACCAGAGTGTTGGAGCTGCAGAATATAAGCGTAGGCCAAAGTCTTACTTTTCTCATGGGGATTCCCTGTACTTGAGAGGGGAGATTTATCAGTAGCATCATTCAAAGAAACCTTTTTCGGTTTCGTGGAACTAAAAACATCACTGTTCATTATCAACGCTCATTGATGTTTCCAGTTTTCACAGTTCTTCTGAGTGATTTAAATAATTTCCCCCTGAGGTTCTTCATGATCGCAGTTTTGTTAAGTGTGTGTGTGTTGGCGGGTCCAAGATTTGAGCTTATGAAATATACAACCAAAGCTTAAATTACATTGTTTCCACAACAAGTTGCCTTTTCAAATTCAGATTTTCCTCCAAACTGTAATGCTATGAATTTACGACCAGCATTGTTTATTGTTTTTTTGTTTGTTTTGTTAAAAAAAAGGAAACACGGTTTTTAAACCCAAAATGAAAAATATCAGCAAACATAATATAACTTTTAAGAGTAACCACAGAATAATAAGCATCACAAATAAATACACGCCTTGATTTGCTGGTTTTAAGGGACGCACAACTTGGTTTATAACATGAAATGAAACTGACTGAAATAACATCATCGCCTGAAACAGACCTGAGAAGTAAAACACTGATGGGCTCACTGCAAATGAATAGATGTTTTCTACCTGCTAATGAGACCTCTGTATTTGTCTGCTCTCACAGACAGGAGAGAAAAGAGAGATTTACCACTTTCATTACACCACATGGCCTGATTTTGGTGTCCCAGAGTCTCCAGCATCCTTCCTAAACTTCCTCTTTAAAGTACGACAATCTGGAGCGTTAGGGGTGGATCACGGGCCGGCTGTGGTGCACTGCAGCGCTGGAATCGGACGCTCTGGGACATTCTCATTAGTTGACACGTGTGTGGTTCTGGTAAATCCTGCCCTTTTGTTTCTATACAAGCTCTGAGTTAATCTTTAACTAAATTTTCTCACAATCCAGTCCAACTCGGTCTGATGTTAATTTTTAAACAATGCTTGTGTAACTATGAGAAATCCTTTCAGTGTTCACTGAAAGTAGTTTTTTAAGATGAAATAATCCTTTTCCATTTCTGACCAATGAGAATGTTTTTTTTGGTAGTCATTTGTTTATTTGTGTGTTATAACAAATGCAGTCACTTCTCTGTGAAACCAATTATTCCCAGAAGTGTGTGGTCGTTATTTGATAAATATTTTGTTTTCCATTGACTTCCAGAAAAGCAATAAAAATTAAAAAAAAAGCCTAATATAATTCTAATATAAATAGAACAGAGATCTTCCTGGGTAAATGAGCTAATTTGCTTTCCGCCCCTGTCCAGATGGACAAGAGGAAAGACCCCTCATCAGTGGACATCAAAAGCATCCTGTTGGACATGAGAAAGTACCGCATGGGCCTCATTCAGACCCCTGACCAGCTTCGTTTCTCCTACATGGCTATCCTTGAGGGAGCCAAGTACATTAAGGGAGACTCCTCCGCACAGGTACCTGCACTCAACACAAACAATGACCCATTTTAGATGTATTTTAACCATCAAAATGCCGTTAAGTGTACTTTTATGATACAATTGCCACGCTGACCAAAAGCGGTAGGCAGCCAGGGACCCAAATCCAAACCACCCGTTTGCTCTGCAGCCACACACAGCATGAAAGGCTCGAAACCGCATTACCCAGGGACACAGCTCACCCAATCCAAGGGAAAGCTAGTCGGGCCATGGAGGACTGGCCCACAGAAGAGGGGGGCTGTGTGACAGGAGTAGGGGAGGGACACAGTGTCAATATGTGTCCAGCTCCTCTAGAGGGGTAGGGTCTCTATCCTCCAAAACAACCACTTTGGTAAAACTAATCATAGCAAATGTAATGAATTAAGGTATTTTGAGAAAAACTCTCATACATCTTATAGAGAAGCAGTAATACACTAATCATCTTATATCTTATAAGTATATTTGTACCAGTGGGTTTGTCTCATGTTCTCTGTTCTCAGCTCTTATATAAACCCTGACATTGTTCAGTCAGTAATATTGTGGCGTATTTAGTTCAGGTTGACAACACATGTCATGGGTTCCCCAAGCAAGACCCCCCCAGACGCCTCACAGGAGCCCCTTCTAACTGCTCCATGAGGGATGGGTTAATGGGTCGAAGAAATTTGTGCATGTAAAACTATGTGAACAATGAAGGATAAATTATATTATTATTACGAATAGAAACTACCACCATTGCATAATTATTACAATTGTTCTTCTTGTTAATTGCACCTTTTTTGTCGCTCACAGCAAATAAAGAAAGCCATCATTCCATCCCATAATCAAAAAAATACAAAATTAGCTATATTTTAGATCAGTGGAAGAATTGTTGTATTGGTGTGCTTTGCCAATAAATGTTGAAGTCTAAATAAATCCCTTTAAAGCGTTTGGTTTCCTGTTCTTCTCTCCACCTAGAACCGGTGGCGGGAGTTGTCCAGAGAAGATCAGGAGCCGACATTGGAGTCGCCACCATCAGCTCAGCCCCAGGCCAGGTATCCAGCAGAACGATGCAATGGCAGCCAACAGGGAGGTCAGGGAGAAGAAGGAGGAGAGTACAGACAGGATGTGAAAGTACCAATGCAGCCTTCCTGCAAGGAGCAGGACCTGGACGGCAGCACAACACAGTTAGTTTACACAGTCTGATTAAAATAATATGCACACAGCGTTTTTTAGCCTGACGGTCATAATCGGTTGAAAAAAAAAGTTTGTGATTGACTAATGACCTACAAAAGTCTACATGTTTAACTGAGAATGGTGAAAATGAATAACAAAGTACGTTAGTTAGCATATCATTTATGAGAGAGCGTTCAGTGTTGATTGACAGATGTTAACCTATTTCCCTATGTCAGCAAACGGCGCAGAGAAGACAGCATCTCCAAGTCAGGCACTGCAAAGACGGGCCAAAGCAAGCCCAGGACAAATGACTCAGAGAAGAAGAGAAAAAGGTGATTTTATCTTACTCTTTAAACCATTTGGAGATATTATTACAACCAAATAATTTCTTTACCTTCAGGTATGATGTGTCATGCATTTGCAGACTCCATTATATTTGTAAAGAAACATATCAGAAGGCCCATTTAGAAAATGAAGGATTTGCTTATTATTCTTGTCTCTTTACTTAGACAAGAATACTATTTATAACACAAAGCACATGCATATTCTGTGTCAGCTTACATCTTTAAATACTCATCATTTCAAAAACGTGGCGCTCCTTAGGGCAGGTACATGTGAGAGGGAATGCTTTTGGCTCAAAAATTTAAAAAAAATAGAAACACAGAGTTTGTGAGCGAGAGGGTTCTATAGAAGTCAACCCTATTGATAAACAGGGATTTGAGATGTTCATGCTATGACATCTGATGATTGAATCCTGTTTAACATGTTTTACTTTTTGTTTTTTTATGTACCTGTAAAGCCAGTTTGAATATAAAGCGCTCTATAAATGAAACGTATTATTATTATCGGGAACAAAGGGAAGAGTTCTCTGGAGTTTAAAACGGCCCAACTTAGCAACTGTAAATATTGCTGGTGTCCTGTTGTATTGATCTCCTCTAAAATGTTCTGGGTACCTGTTTGGCCCATGTATATCCTCTCAAAGGCTGTTGTGTGAAAACCGGTTCAGTAGATTTTGTGTAATAATAACCAAACCCATCAACCAGAAAACAAAAAATTTCCCCCTAGACAGAGATTATAGATTATATATTCAAATACAGTTAATTCTAACTTCCTTTTTTATATTTGAAGGGTTCTTATCCAATAATAGATAAACTATTTGTATTTATTATGAACATTAATAAAGATTGCTTAAAAATTGGGGGATACTTTCATTTATGTAAGACCAACACTGATAGCGACTTTATTTGAATAACGAGGTTTCGGTATGAAATTTGCATCTTAGCATGCGGAAATCCTCTTTCTTATGACAAATCTGTTTGTAATAAACTCATATGTTTATGTAAGTTCAACTGAGACTCATCGAGCTGATGCCTCTTCTCGTCAAACTATTGACCCTCCACATCGTCACTTTTCCCTCAAATGATCAGAAGACCGGATTTTCCCAAGCTATGTATTATTTTCAGAGAAACAGTCATTTTACTCATCACAGGGGCGACTTTACAGAGAGGAGATATAAGTCACTTTTCAGCATAACTTCTTTAAACCGCACAGTCATTCCAGGTCTTCCTTATTGTGTGACTTAACCGCCTAATTGTTAAGATGTGAGAGCTGAGGCTTCATTTTCTCCCTATTTTCAATGTTCTCAGTCACTTTCTTCCTGTACTGCTAAAGGCAGGACAGCTAGAATGAACTAAGTGCTCGTTTGTGATTACTTTGGCCCTCCAAATACTCCTCACCATGTCATTTCCAAGAAGCCTTAGTTTGTTGTGTGACATGTCAGGCTGGTTACAGTAACTTGGTTCAAACGGCGCCATTTCAGATGCAGTCTCACTCTGCTGTTGTGGTTCTTCTTGGACAGTTTGGTCTGCATTTGCTGCAAATGACAAGAGCTGGCCTGTCCAGTGGGGGCAGCGTATCCTTACCCCCCCTCTGCGACAGCGAAAAGTTGGAAGAGCATATTTAGTGGACGAAGTTTACCCACCGCTTTAAAAACGAGCGCCCACTCTTGTACGTTGAGGTGGTATGTGTGTGGTTGGTATCTGCAGTGTTTTTTTTTTCATTTTGCGTTTGTCTGCACAATGTTTGTCCTGGATCCTTTGGTTTGGAGATATGTTCTTTTTGGTTGCTGTCTGGCATGGGGTGTGTTTGTGTGTGTGGGTGTGGGAACACTTTTGTGGTTCATGGTTGCTGATGCTCTAAAAGGTCGGGTTGAGTTGGAATAATGCAAGATTTTAATTAACATTGTGCAGCCTACATTCAATTTTGTGCCACATTTTCATCAGATGAATTTAGAGAATTGTTTGGATGCAAGACTGCAGTAGAACCAAAAACCACTAAAGTTTCTGCCTCACTAAACAAACGCTTTGCGATTACACATGCTGCTATTTAGTTTTTGGATAAAGAAGCTGCGACACAGAATGTACAATCAGGCATAATAATGGGTTTAATGCAGTTTATTCATGAGCGCTTTACATTTCTTAACCTTAGCCAGACCGTGTTCCTAATTGGTTTGTTGATTTGAAGCCGCATCAGTCGGGTTCATGACATTGGGATTCATCATGAGATCTTTTTGTCAGGTCTTCGAGGACTTTTATTGGTCATAGGCTGGCTGATAATTCCAACAACCAAACTGTCATGTTTTCATTTGCTGTATTTAAAAAAAACAAAAACGAAATGGGCAGATTTATGTCCACAACTAAAATATGTTCATTACCACATCCAAAGGAGAGCAACGGTAATCATAATAATAGGAATTGTGAGCTGTTTTTAGCATCTGGGCAGCATCAGTCACACTGGATTAACTGGACTTCCGTGTCTGAGTAACCCTTTAACGGTGTTCTCCTCAAGTTCCCTGAAACTAAGATTACATCAGTCTTTTGGTGTCTGACCAATAAACCAAAGCCCAAAGACATTCAATTTACATCAGAGATTTTTTCAAACCCGCACTAAAGGGCAACTTTGAAATTTGGGAACGCCAAAGGCTTGCACCTCATTATATTCTTCAATTTTTCAGATTTTATATTTTTGGGCACATTTGAACTCGCCCACATTCTGCTCTGATGGAGGTGAAAGTCCGTCAACAACAGCACAAAATGACGTCACATCATTGCCCTCAGAGGTTCTTCAACTTGCTGATTGATTTTTACCTCCACTGCCAATTAATTAATCCAATAGTTGTTTGAGCCCTCCTGCCTTAGTCTTTAAAATCTTTCTGTATGATAAAAGGATGAGTCTCAGTTAAACTCACAGTTGATCAGATCTCTTAATAACGTTCTACCACAACCCAACATGATAACTTGGAACATCTGAACAAAGTGTGGCATGTTGCTTTTTAAACACTATGGCTGCTTGTATTGATAATGAATCACCTGTATGATCAGAGTGACGTGAGGCTGCTATTGCTAGCAGTTGATCAACCCTTCCTGTAGATTTCTGCTGTGTGGTCTAGTTTTATCTCAGAAATCTGAAGATACTAACTTGATTTTATGGCACGAGCGCGTGTGATCACCCTCGAGCTGCACTGACCCTCTGCTACAAACTAGGTAATTGCCTTCAGCCTCTTTTAATACCTTGTGTCTTGTGACAGGGCAAAAACCAGCGACTGCTAACCAGCTCCACCTGCGGCCAAACAACGACACCTCTGGCATCGAAGCCAACATCGGCAGGGATCTCCAGCTCTCTCCCACCCTCACCTCCATCCCAGCAGCTAGTGCTCCTCTGCATCACGTTATTTCTTTTTTATCTTTGCTCTCACCTAGAGGCAGAAAAAAGTCAACGTACACCTCCCTGTCGTCGTTCCCGTTACCAGCATGTCGCCCCCTCACACGCCTCCACCTCGCAGCTTCCCCGTTTCCTCACCCTCCAAACTGTTAATAGCAGAAACTCTGACATTCTCTGTAAAGAGCACATTTGAGAGGAGCAACACACCAGCGTTTTATCCATAGGTCAAACCTGGACTGCGGCCCGCGCTGCTTCTGGAGTCACAATCATTCTATGGCTTTAATATTCTTATTTGCAGCTCTGTTGATCTTTGCTTTTTGACGTCTCTGAACTTAAGACTGATAATAGGGGCTATGCATTGCCGATTTGCGATGCTGTTCATACGTGTATTTTTAGAAAATATTTTTTTCAGGTGGAGCAAATAAAAATGTACTATTTTTTATAAGCAATTACTTGAAGTTTTTCACTGTGATGGGGGGGTCGGCTAAATGAAAAGCACTGCCTCTTCCCCAATGAGAAATTCAGTGACCATGTAATGTTTCCATGATGTAAATAGTGTTCTTTTTAAATACTGTGTGTAAAGACATATTTTTGCTTGTAAAACGTTACAGATTTGAATATGGTAGAAAAGCTCATTCGACGGTTTGCTCTCCCTTTGAAATGAATTTGTCTTAAGTTTCTCTTTTCTTTGTGTTATCTACAAATAAAACTGGTATGATCTAGTTTACATAATGACCTGTTTCTCTCCTCTCTGTTCAGTTGACAGCAAACCTGTCAGTTTAGAAGTCGCAACTATAGAGAGTTGGATAAGATTTGTTCTGGATAAATCTGACATGAATCAACTCAGCCAGAAGCTAATTAATGTATTTCTATTTCCCTCCTTTTTCAGCACCTGAAATATTTTTAAATGTCTTTTTTAGAGCCAAAACGTCATTCTTTGGGTCTCATCAGCTTTTTTTAAAATATAAACCGTCATATGGCAAGACTGTTGTGACATTTGTTAGAAAGGAATCAAATTTCAGAGAGGCAGGACTTCCAGGAATACAGTATGGCACCTGGCCAACCGCTTTCAGTCAAGTAGGCGGAGGCAGTGTCCAGTCAGTAACAACAATCATTTTAGAAGAATTCACAATGGATTCTTGAAACAAGCTTTTATTGGAAAAATGATTCAAATGCAAGGAAATTGGTTCCAGATGCTCCTGTTAAAGCCGGTCCCTTGATATGATGTCATGTCTGTACATTTAAACATGAAAGTCAAGCAAAGTGGGAGGGTTCATGTGGGGTCAGATTACAAGCATGTTTTATGAGAAAAAAAATGACATATACGTTGTTTAAGAACAAAGTATGCAGTATGATCAGCTGAGGCCGTGAAGGAAGATCCTCTCCACATTCAGTGAAGAGTTCACAACAGCCTGACAAATGCAATTCATGACTGGGCGGCACAGAAGCCGACGGGAACATTAATGAGTGTTTAGAGGTGTGACTTTGCAGCACTCTCCAGAAACTAGTTATGATTTCAAGATGTATGTGAGTATCAGAAGAGTGCCGGCGGGATGCCACTGCCAAACAGAAGACTCCAGGAAGTCGGGACCTTCCATGTGTTTTGCTGTTGAGTCTGAAATATTTTAGCAGAGAACTAAGATTAGAAATGGATAATGATCAGTTAGAACATCAGATATGAAGTTATTTTTCTTTTGCACAGAAAACTGCCTTCTGTGACTCAAGTATCTGCTGAGTTTTGTCACTCACAGGTTGGTCCAGCAGGTGAAGCCAGTCGTTGAGGTGGTTGATGAGCGTGAAGGCGTCTGGGATGTTGTCGCCCTCTGAACAGAAAAGCAGCAGCACAGCTAGCGGGAGATCCTGTGCACAACTGAACACAAAGATCCAGAAGAAAAGCAACCAGTTAAAAAATGTATCCGTGTCTGTCCCATTAACATATAAAGAGAAAGTTTTTACCATAAAGTTGAATGTTCACAGGGTTTCAGACGGCTAGCTGTAGATGTCATTATTACACACTCACAACGCTGCTTTTAGAACAAGTTTTCTTGGGTAGTTTGTCTCACCTGAAAATAACGACTTGTCTAACCCATATCATTTTATATAATCTCTTAAGAGACTGAGATGTCTTTGTTTGCTTTTCCATATAATGAAAATAAAGTTCTTCTACTAATATCTCAGCTGACAAAACCGGACTTAACTACATTTAACACAATAAGTGGTTAGCCTCCTCCATCAGTATCGATTACAGCGGTACTTCTCCTCATGGCGGTCGTCAGTTGGAACTTCTGTCTGAGGTGCGACAGACAGACAGACAGACATATCCATCCAACATAATACTGACACAGACGCACTAGTGAGGCGATCCTTCAGCACTCGTCCAGCGGACTGCCCTGCCTCAACAGGTCAATGGCATGATCCTAGTCATGGTTAAGAACTTTGACGATCTCATGTTCTCATGTAGGTTCTTGCTTTTCCATAGGGGTGGATGAGTTAAGGCTAGATTGGTAATTTGGGGTTGAGGCTATTTCTTTAAAACTGTGTTGTCAGACTGGAGACTCCTCACAATGACATGTGCCGCATTTCTTTGGTGAGCCTAGAGGGGTGTGTATTTGTTGTAGGATATAGACTGCGGAGAAAATGACCAACATTCACCTTGATACAAAAGTCACCTTGAAACTGAAATATCTGTGGGAAAACAAAGGATGACGCAAGAATTTATAGTTGGCAAGATAACTTTAATTTCCCACGAAATTAGTCAAAATAAAAAATTTTAGAATTTCAAACAGTCCACATTGATTCAACTTAACTATTTATATAAAGTCAGCAATACATAAGATAATAATGAAGATAAATACAGTTAACTAGTTTTTCTGAGCTCAGTAATAAGATAGGACAGACTTTTTTCTGTCAATTCATATGCGCTAATTTGGAAATAATTCTTGGGAAGAAACAGTCAACGAAAATCTGGTTTGTTTTTTGAAAAAAGAAGACCCAGTGAGTGAAATATGAACAATTATAGTAAAATATGACAAACACAAGTTAGTTCTCCTAGAGGCGATTCTAAATTTGGACTAAATCAGCACAGTGGTTAGGACTTTATGTTAAAAAAACAGTGTTTTATGCTCCCCCTACTGACTCTAGTGTGAACCCTTTAGAGTAAAATATGATATTTACGAGATAGATCTCCTCGAGCCGATTCATATACCCCCAGATTTGGAAAAAAATCGGACCAATGGTTCTGACTCTAAGGCCCAGAATTAGGTAACTGACCTTTCCCAAAATCAATCCAGTTCTTTCTGGCACCAAATTTGCTATTCAATTTCAAAACCGATTTAAAAAAAAAGTATTCTCTTACTAGACCGAAGGAAGAGGAGCTTTTTAAATGAAATCATGAATTTATGTTGAAAGTATGTTGCCATCAGGCCGATGCAGAGTTCTCCCCTTTTGTACCTGTCTGTGAAGAGTCTTTTTGTTAAGCCTCCTCCGGGGACGCAGAGGCGTGGCTCTGCACTGGCGTCACTCAGTCCTGGGAAGGCTGGCACTCGCTCCATTTCTCTCCAGCCGAGCTCCTTCAGTGTATCTGCGCTTGTCTTGAGCAGGGAGGGAGTGCCCAGGTACCTCAGAGGAGTGCTACGGTGGCAAAAAAAAAAGTAAGCTGAGATGTCTTTGAACAGAAACGCTGTCACGATGAAAGTGACATGGTTAGGTACCCTTGCAGCTGTTGGTCATCTCTCTGGTAGGCGTGACTGCTAGAGAGGACCACAGTCTTGGAAAACCCGCTCGCCTTGATCCACGACACAAGTAACTGAATGAACTTTTTGGATTTAGTCTGTAATTGAGAAACATGAAAAGCTTTAGATTCTGTGAGAAACAGCAGTGGGCACTTACCTGAACTTCAACCATGCCACGGATGCATCATAGTAGCAGAAATCTAAATAAATAAGACCTTTTTTTCCAAGACAGCATCAGATTTTTTTGATTCAAAATTTAAATTAATTTAGTTTCATTTAAATTCAATAATGTAATTACCATTCCAGGCCAACTGAAACCCACTAAATCATCATGAAAAATGAAGTTCAGGCAGAGCAAACAAATAGAAACTAGGTCCCTATAATTGGGACTACTTAATTAACGACACAAGTAAAACAGCATTCTTTATCAAGTAGAAAAAGGTGTACAGTATCAACTTGTGCTTTTCCAACAGGCTATAGCCCTACCTGGATAATAGGTGCCCTGATTTGAAGAACAGCCAACTTCAGTTCTGCTGCCGTGTAAACTGTTGATGAGAAGATTGTCAGATGTTGTCAGGGGAACTCATTGCTGTTACGCACTGCATTGTATGTACACACTATATATTCCCAATCCTTGATGCCTACAGCTCTTAAGTGCTCTTATTTTGAAGGAGTGTGTTGTGAGTTTTCTGGTTTGATGAGAGAAAATAAAGTACGAGCTGCCCTCTTCATGTTACAGTACAGTGTTTTGTCATAAACCTCGGCTACAAAAATGAACAAAAATTAATCATTCTTTACCAAGGGTGGTAAAGAACGAAGAGGAAATGTTGAACTTCACATTGGACCACCATAATGTCAGTATTGGATTCTGGTTGTTGATTGGTTAGGGATCACGTCCTCCCTTGGAGCATCATTTTAGGTGTTTTGGCCAAATGCATATCAGTTATAAAAAAGAAGCACATTGAAATACATGAAATAGATCTAGTAGATTCTTCCAAACTCTGTCCTCCTCTGCTCTCCACTACTGCAGACAGAATGTCTTTCACATTGCCTGCCCTGATTGTGTCATTATTTTAGGCGTGACATGAAATTCATTAATAGATGTTTTCCAAACAAGAAATGAAAAAAAAGAAAGGATTTTATAAATTATACAGAGATTAGGTGATGGTCCAGCCTCTTCTTGTACACACAACTGAGCAAACCATATTTCATTCAAATAATATTTGTAGTGAGCCACAGTTATATTTGCAGATTTAATAGTTTTCAGATTTCTTCAAGCAGGACCTGACTGCTGATTTATAAAAAAAAAAAAACTCAATATGGAATATAAAAAGTATATCGACTCCCGTAGATCAGCCAAGTAATCAAAACCCTCAAAGTTCCCCATCAGTCACACGCTACCTTCTGCAGAGGTGTGCAGCTCCTCTCTGTCCTCTTTGCAGGTGGCGTAGGGGTTGTTACCAGCCATGGGGATGAGACAGTCTGTGTGTATGTGGCCCACTCTGCTCATATTGAGAGTGGACACCATGAGGTCCACAGCCAGCTGACCCACATTGCCAACTGCAACTGCTGGCTGAAGGGAGAAAAAACATAAACCATTTTGATGACGCATTTATTGGTACTGCTGCATGCAATGGTTCTAGCATTTCCAATTGAGGATTCCATGTTAATACTTGTAATGACAGGAAATTGAATTTTTTTAAATTTTTAGATCACCGGACTTTTTTGGTCCAAATAAAGTCCAGTGGTTTTGTGTGTTTGGTCTTGTATTATTTAGCATTTATACACAAAGTAGGCACAACAGAAAATATGCCCCAGAATAGCTTTATGTCTAGCATCATCCCTGATTATTAATGTCATGTGATGTTTCACAGGTGTTTACTAATGTGTCAGTGAAACTCACCATGACGAGCGTGAAATCTTTGAAAGAGGGAGACGAACTTTGTGAAGAAATAAACATGGCGCCGGTTTCTGTTAGCTAGCACACAGACAGAGACGCACACTGGTACTAAGTGGGAGATATTAATGTTTTTAATATCGAAAGTTTGATTTTTCCGATAGTTGTCCTGTGGACCTTCGAGACTCCTCACTCGGCGCCAGTTGATGACGATACAGCAGTTTAGGTATTGGAGGTAATAACCTGACTTAAAATGTTCAGGAACGACTTTAAATTAATTTGTTTTGAGAATCTGTACGGATGAAAAAACACCCCCACAAATTCCGTCTATACCACAATTAATATATCAAGATATTCAAATTATGTTTTACTTGTGGCCTTTGCAATCAGGCATATTATCGGTCATAACGCACTTCCGCAAAGATTCTTCGTGTTTTTGAGATCTACAACTACACTTGGAAAGAGTGGAATAACTTCTCTACGGTGGATGGTTGAACGTATCTAAATTAAATTTAACAATTGATGTCTAAGAAAACCCAGTTATGTTTGATGCCCTACCAAAGAGTATATTACAACAATCCAACGGGAATCATTTGATACTTGTATATTCCTGGGAGATTTGGATTTAATAAATAATAATAATTGCCCAAACATATTACAATTTGTTACCAAATTGCAACTTTCCACCGACCCAAATTACTCTGGACTTCCTTATATGAACGGATTAGTTGGCAAAATTCATGCCTATCTGGAAACAAATTTTGTTTCACCAATAAAATGGAGGTTTCTTTTAAAATTCTACATAATATGTATTCAGCTAAAAAGAACACTAGTCAGTCTTTTGGAATAGAAGAAGAAACAATTTCTCATTTGTTTGTAATCTATGTATATATAATAAAATATTCTGGGTCGATTTGTCAGAATTTTATTAAAAGGAAATAAAAACATGACTTTCAACATCCAGGAGAATGACGTCATTGTTTGGTTGAATTAGCTGGACCAAGAAAGGGATTCTGTTTTTTTTTTGCAAAATTTTTTCTTACTCACAAGGTGAGTAAGGCAGTTACAGGTGATTGGCAGCTCTTGAAAATAGTGAAACAATGACAAGATGTTGATAGTGTTGGGCAGACAAATCTACGGGTTACTGTGTTGGACTATTGTGTTATCAGGTCATTAGTTCATGGAAAGAATGAAGGCTAAATGTGGATGGTGAAATTTCATGTACCTTTATTTTCTTTCTTTTTTTTTGAGGTGTTCATACATTTGTATCTGCTTCTAAAAGCTATTCAATGAAAGAAAGTACAATTCAAAAATCATTAAGTAGTTTTATTTCCATTCATATTTTTTTTCTTCAAATTCTAAAAATCAATATACCAGCGACCTCAAAGCTATTATGAAGCTATGCAGCAAAAACGACATGGCTTAACTCACACACATTCTTCCAATGTACGCCACTTCTGAATTCATCCAAGATTGAGATTGATGTTCTTCTCGGCAGCATTCTTCGATGTGTAATAATGGATGGAAATTCATTTGAAGATCATTATGGAGTAGTTAAGAATGCATAAAGCACTTTGACTAAAGTCGTTTTCTCCACAGTCATCGTTGATGTAATCAGGATTAAGAAGTCCTCATTCTCAAATAAGCTATGAGTGGAAATCATTAAAGATAGCTGACAGAATTCATTTCTGCACTTCAAGCCTTTAATGTCTTCTTTGAACTGGGGCCGACCAAACCCTATGGATGAAAATAAACACTCTCGTACCAACATTTCTCTCAAGCTTCATAAAAATACAGCCTCCCTTGTGAAATGAATCAGAGTAGAGGGAACCAAGAAATGACATATTCTCTTTTAAAACACCTGTGCAGGAGACTCCCATAAATAGTCCCACCCATGTTTCTAATGCTTCCAACGCTCCAGACACACCATGACACAACAGTAGGAAGCACATCGTAGAAGGTAGCAGTAACTACACTGCAGTACTTTAAATCATCTCTCTCTCTAGGTGAGCCGCTGACACTGGAGTCATTTCAGTTTCACTTCATTCGGAACAATTCGGCCATTCACTGCAGCCAGAGCATTTTCTACCATCTTGTGCACCATCCGGCAACATGTTGCCAAAGTGTTGGTGCCGATGTGGGGGGTGATCAGCACATTAGGGAGGCCAAGGAGGGGATGATCCCTGCAGAAGAAGAAGACTTGTTAGGAAGCGCAGGAGTTGGTTTGGTGTTGGTACATGTTCAATTCTGACAGTTGTTTTTGGCTATGGCTGTTCCCTCTAATGTTCACTTAAAGATGTCCTACCTACTGCTGTCGTGGTTATTCTCAATATTATAAAAGAAGAAATCACATCAGACAAAGGAGGTCCTGCTCACACTCTGTGTGTGTGTTTTTGTGTAGGTGGGTAAATGTAATAAAACGTTGATTGTAATTTCTCTTTATAGGTTGTTGTGTTTAATCAAATAAAAGTAATAGTCAGTAATTGCTCTACTCTCAGGCTATGTGGTTTCATTTACATAGAGAATTATTGGAAGTCGTAGAGGAGTGTCTGGAGAGTGAGGGGACACCTTGGCAAAGGTTCAGGGTGGGTCACATCTAAAGCCGCTGCAGCAATGGTCCCAGACTGCAGAGCTTTGACCAGAGCGTCTTGGTCCACAACCAGACCTGGAACAGGCAAAGAAACGGGAATAAGATCAGTGTTTTACAATATCTTAACGTCAGCAGCTTTTCTAAGCAAACTCAGTTACGTCCTCACCTCTGCTGACGTTGACGAGTGTTGCTGTGGGTTTCATGAGAGACAGCGCTCTATGGCTGATCAGGCCCGTGGTTTCAGGAGTGAGGTTGACCACCAGCACCACAAAGTCGGACTCCCTCAACAGCTCATCCTTGTTCTCACAGTAGGTCGCCCCGACCGCCTGCTCCTCCTCAACACTCCTGAACAGCAGAGAATGGGTGAGGCCGACCATTAACAACATGTTTTGCGGTTGAATGACTTTCAAATATTGCATTTTTAGAATATCTGGCTAAAGCGTTGAGATTTGTTTCCCATTGTTATATCTGTCTTTAATCTTTGGCTTCAGAAATCATTTAATGTTAATTATTGCTTAATAAATTCAAAAATGTATATTTCATGGTTGTTTCCATGGTAAAAAGGACTTTTCACACATATAAATCAAATCAGATGTTGTTCTTATGTTGTGTGCAGCCGATGATAGTCCATCACATTTCCTCCTTCCTCTCTTTTTCTCTTCTTTTCAAAATAAATGAAAACCGAAATCAACCAAATTGACTAAAGTGTCATCAAGCTTTCACCTCCTGCTCCTGTTGTTATACAGGATCTTCATGCCAAATCCTTTGGCCCTTTGAGCAATTCTGTAGCCAATGTGTCCCATTCCAATAATCCCCATAGTTGCACCCGTGACTTCAACTCCCATATAGTCTTCGGATTTCCACGTGGTCTTGGGATCCACAGACATTTGGTGGCCTATGGGAACAAAAATGGATGAAACCCTCGAGTAAACTGTGTTTTTTAGCCATAAATACTCGCACTGATGCTCCTGATCCGCCACTATGAGCAAACGGATCCAGATCTGATAAACAATCTGGAGAAGAGAGATTATAAAACAACATTTGATGAAACGGACGCACCTTGGACGATTTTTCTTGCCGACGCAATAAGCAGACCCATCGCAATGTCCGCAGTGGCGTCGCTCACCACGCCAGGTGTGTTGGTCACCTTCACTCCCTGACTGTTGAGGTACGGCACATCAATGTGGTCGATGCCCACTCCTCCGTTGGCAACAACCTTCAGTGAAGGAAGCAAACTGAGCAGGGAAGGTTCTGGTTTAGGACAGCAGTTCCACAAAAGCAAGGCCTGGACTTTAGGACCGTGGACCTCGGGGTTCTCAAGGAGGTCTTTGAGGCAGATGAGGTGAAAATCTTTCTTCATTATGTCAGTGAATTCTTCAATGCAACCGTGTTCCCCCCCCTTTGAGACCAGAGCCCATGGCTTGACGTCCTCCATTGCCTGGATACAAGAAACAGACCCAATCACATGTTTGAGATTCTTTTCATGCCTTTATTATGTTCTTTATTCTTTTTGGTCAGACACTTAGATCAACATTTCTCAAACGGGGATGGACTTACCTTTAGGGGTACTTTGAAGTGTATTATTGTGTGGAGTATTACGTTTACAAACATCAATCATGCCTACGGTAAACGTAATATCACAGCCAGTATTCCTGTTTTAAGTTTAATCGCTTGTGAGCGGGAAATTGGGATTTGAAAAGACAGAGAAAGATATTTAAAAAAAAAAAACCGAGCCAACATTCCGTCAGGTGAGAGAAACTTGTTTAATTACAAACATTTTTTTTTAAACATTCATCTTGACAAAAACTGTTTTTTCCTGCAGGGTATTCAACAGCTGTACATGACACGTCAATACTCTAACCACATATTTTCCTACCCAAAACCTTTGGGGATGATCATATTGGAGCTTTGCAATATAAAAGTGATACTTGAAATTCTTTGTTCTACTTTCTTTGACATTCTAGTTGGACTAGTTTGAGTCCAGAACCAATTTCCCCTCGGGGACAGTAAAAGTATATTTTATAATAATTGAACAGGTCTCAGACTGAGTTTCCTGTTAAACACGGAGAGTGGGTGAGACAGGTGCTTGTCTTCACTTGCAGCTCGCTTGGCAGTTTTTATCAAACAATAATCAGAATCGTGCAACTTCACTGCTGTGATCTTTCTATTAAAAATGTCCTCGCCATCAGTAATGTAACAAAATATTTTGGCCTCTGCTTTAAAATAAAAAAAATAGACAGTACATACTCAGGTAACCCAGATTCAGTCTATTAGCAGTGTTTTTTCTTTAACCATTGAAAAATGAATCATTACCATGAAATAAAATGTTTTTGGTTGCAGATCACTCAGTGTGAGCAAAGATAAACAAATTAAATATTATTAATATTTACGACACCAAGGAGATCGAGTGGGAGCTTAAGATGTACAAAGTAAAGCAATAACGTGAACGATTCACATCTCAACAGTTGCTAGAGATCAAGAATAGTGTTTTTTGCAGGAGCCAAAACCTAAAACATGCTAATTCACAGAGGAGAAAAAAACTTTTTTCCAATACTCTATTAAAAAAAATCAATATCCAATATTTAGTTTTTCACAAACCTGTAAAACACAGAGAGAAGTGAGACAGGTGACAGGTACTTTTCGTGCGGCTCGCTCCACAGACTGCAGAGGCTTCAGGTGTGTACCAGTAAAGAAGTAGGCTCAAAAGAGCCTTACCTTTATGGTAATGATTTATGTTTTTTTGGTTTATTGGACTCTGGCCCTGTGAGACAAGCACAGCGCCACACTGCCCCCTGCTGGCATTAGACAAATATCCATGAAGTTTTGTAATCTTACAAGTGAATTTTTTTCCCTCTTTAAATCTGTCTTTATGAATATTTAAGGTTGGTGCCATGAATGGTTGCAAAAACAAAACACTTCTTTACTTCACTCCTTCCCAAAGTGATTTCTCCCTGACAGGTACAGGTGAGTCAAGATGAGCTTTTAGATGACGTATAAGAGGAATATGGGTCTCACCATACTCACACACTGACCAGGAAAGGTACTCTGATATGAGATTTGGAGCATCTTTTTCAGGGAGACTAAAAGTAGAGGTGTAAGGATCAATTGGGAGGCTTAGTTTAATGATATTGGCTGAGCAGGTTAACCTGAGGCCGGTTACACGCACCAAGCATGTGATCACACAGCTCCTAACGTCCCACAAGCAAACCAGAAAACACAAAGCTCGCAATTTGCAACACCAGTAAGGACAAAATAAGGTGTGAAGATACAGCAACCCAAAAAACATTCGGCAAAAAAACCTTGACATAATATATAATATGTATTCAGCTAAAAGGAACACTAGAAAGACTTTTGGAATAGAAGAAGAAACAATTTCTCATTTGTTTATAATCTATGTATATATAGTAAAATATTCTGGGTCGATTTTCAGAATTTTATTAAAAGGAAATAAAAACATGACTTTCAACATCCAGGAGAATGACGTCATTGTTTGGTTGAATTAGCTGGACCAAGAAAGGGATTCTGGTTTTTTTTTGTAAAAATATTTCTTACTCACAAGGTGAAATGGACACAACCCAAACCAAATTCTATCCATTACTGCAAGAACTGAAGCAGTACTGCACCACAAAACAGGACATTAGAAATGAGAGGGCGATGCGAAAAAGCCTGATATTACAGAAGTTTCAGTTGGACTTATGAATTTGTGTTTATTTTATTTATATATTTGTGTCTGCCAAATGTTTTTTAGCCCCTGGCCAACAGATTTGGTTGTATATTTTGTTCTAAATAAAGATTAAAAACAAAACAACTATGGTGGAATTATGTGTAAAGTGGCATTTGGGATACTTTTATTTCTCATTGGTGTTAACTGAACATATTTTTCACCTCCTTATTTTATTCACCATCCAAACATAAAAACACAAATATAATAAACTGTAAACTGAGATGGTCATCACCGTGCCAAAATGTATACTATCAAGATTAAATAAAATGTAACTAAATGATTTACTGTTTGCATATGTAGATTATAAGTTCCTCATGCTTGAATAAGAAATACATATTATCACCTTGCAGCAAAAATGTCTAGAAAACAAAACGACTGTGAATGACATGAGTCGAGCCAAGAATATTGCTAAATTTCAATATTTTGCATATTAATTCAAATTCAGATGTTTAGTTGAATAAAGCCCCAACTTTTCCCTTTCATCAGTATGACTCACCTTTTCAACTTCAGTTTAAATTTCAGCTATGCGCTTTCATCAGATGAAATGCGAAATTGCTTAAGCGATATATTATTTAGTAAAATCAATTTATCACTCGTGATCACGTTTTGAATCTGTTGAAGTTGGAGAAAAAAAACCCAAAAATAAATAAAACAGCATTGTTCAGATGAAGGTAAATTATTCCTGAGAGGGATTCCAACTCTCCAGGCCAAAAAAGGAAACTTTAGGCTCCAACTGCTCACAAATATATTGGCAGCTCTTGAAAATAGTGAAACAACGACAAGATGTCGATAGTGTTGGGCAGACAAATCTACTGGTTACTGTGTTGGACTATTGTGTTATCAGGTCATTAGTTCATGGAAAGAATGAAGGCTAAATGTGGATGGTGAAATTTCATGTACCTTTATTTTCTTTCTTTTTTTTTGAGATGTTCATACATTTGTATCTGCGTCTAAAAGCTATTCAATGAAAGAAACTACAATTCAAAAATCATTAAGTAGTTTTATTTCCATTCATATTTTTTTTCTTCAAATTCTAAAAATCAATATACCAGCGACCTCAAAGCTATTATGAAGCTATGCAGCAAAAACGACATGGCTTAACTCACACATTATTCCAATGTACGCCACTTCTGAATTCATCCAAGATTGAGATTGATGTTCTTCTCGGCAGCATTCTTCGATGTGTAATAATGGATGGAAATTCATTGGAAGATCATTATGGAGTAGTTAAGAATGCATAAAGCACTTTGACTAAAGTCGTTTTCTCCACAGTCATCGTTGATGTAATCAGGATTAAGAAGTCCTCATTCTCAAATAAGCTATGAGTGGAAATCATTAAAGATAGCTGACAGAATTCATTTCTGCACTTCAAGCCTTTAATGTCTTCTTTGAACTGGGGCCGACCAAACCCTATGGATGAAAATAAACACTCTCGTACCAACATTTCTCTCAAGCTTCATAAAAATACAGCCTCCCTTGTGAAATGAATCAGAGTAGAGGGAACCAAGAAATGACATATTCTCTTTTAAAACACCTGTGCAGGAGACTCCCATAAATAGTCCCACCCATGTTTCTAATGCTTCCAACGCTCCAGACACACCATGACACAACAGTAGGAAGCACATCGTAGAAGGTAGCAGTAACTACACTGCAGTACTTTAAATCATCTCTCTCTCTAGGTGAGCCGCTGACACTGGAGTCATTTCAGTTTCACTTCATTCGGAACAATTCGGCCATTCACTGCAGCCAGAGCATTTTCTACCATCTTGTGCACCATCCGGCAACATGTTGCCAAAGTGTTGGTGCCGATGTGGGGGGTGATCAGCACATTAGGGAGGCCAAGGAGGGGATGATCCCTGCAGAAGAAGAAGACTTGTTAGGAAGCGCAGGAGTTGGTTTGGTGTTGGTACATGTTCAATTCTGACAGTTGTTTTTGGCTATGGCTGTTCCCTCTAATGTTCACTTAAAGATGTCCTACCTACTGCTGTCGTGGTTATTCTCAATATTATAAAAGAAGAAATCACATCAGACAAAGGAGGTCCTGCTCACACTCAGTGTGTGTGTTTTTGTGTAGGTGGGTAAATGTAATAAAACTTTGATTGTAATTTCTCTTTATAGGTTGTTGTGTTTAATCAAATAAAAGTAATAGTCAGTAATTGCTCTACTCTCAGGCTATGTGGTTTCATTTACATAGAGAATTATTGGAAGTCGTAGAGGAGTGTCTGGAGAGTGAGGGGACACCTTGGCAAAGGTTCAGGGTGGGTCACATCTAAAGCCGCTGCAGCAATGGTCCCAGACTGCAGAGCTTTGACCAGAGCGTCTTGGTCCACAACCAGACCTGGAACACGCAAAGAAACGGGAATAAGATCAGTGTTTTACAATATCTTAACGTCAGCAGCTTTTCTAAGCAAACTCAGTTACGTCCTCACCTCTGCTGACGTTGACGAGTGTTGCTGTGGGTTTCATGAGAGACAGCGCTCTACGGCTGATCAGGCCCGTGGTTTCAGGAGTGAGGTTGACCACCAGCACCACAAAGTCGGACTCCCTCAACAGCTCATCCTTGTTCTCACAGTAGGTCGCCCCGACCGCCTGCTCCTCCTCAACACTCCTGAACAGCAGAGAATGGATGAGGCCGACCATTAACGACATGTTTTGCGGTTGAAAGACTTTCAAATATTGCATTTTTAGAATATCTGGGTAAAGCGTTGAGATTTGTTTTTCCATTGTTATATCTGTCTTTAATCTTTGGCTTCAGAAATCATTTAATGTTAATTATTGCTTAATAAATTCAAAAATGTATATTTCATGGTTGTTTCCATGGTAAAAAGGACTTTTCACATGTATAAATCAAATCAGATGTTGTTCTTATGTTGTGTGCAGCCGATGATAGTCCATCACATTTCCTCCTTCCTCTCTTTTTCTCTTCTTTTCTAATAAATGAAAACCGAAATCAACCAGATTCACTAAAGTGTCATCAAGCTTTCACCTCCTGCTCCTGTTGTTATACAGGATCTTCATGCCAAATCCTTTGGCCCTTTGGGCAATTTTGTAGCCAATGTGTCCCATTCCAATAATCCCCATAGTTGCACCCGTGACTTCAACTCCCATATAGTCTTCGGATTTCCACGTGGTCTTGGGATCCACAGACATTTGGTGGCCTATGGGAACAAAAATGGATGAAACCCTCGAGTAAACTGTGTTTTTTAGCCATAAATACTCGCACTGATGCTCCTGATCCGCCACTATGAGCAAACGGATCCAGATCTGAAAAACAATCTGGAGAAGAGAGATTATAAAACAACATTTGATGAAACCGACGCACCTTGGACGATTTTTCTTGCCGACGCAATAAGCAGACCCATCGCAATGTCCGCAGTGGCGTCGCTCACCACGCCAGGTGTGTTGGTCACCTTCACTCCCTGACTGTTGAGGTATGGCACATCAATGTGGTCGATGCCCACTCCTCCGTTGGCAACAACCTTCAGTGAAGGAAGCAAACTGAGCAGGGAAGGTTCTGGTTTAGGACAGCAGTTCCACAAAAGCAAGGCCTGGACTTTAGGACCGTGGACCTCGGGGTTCTCAAGGAGGTCTTTGAGGCAGATGAGGTGAAAGTCTTTCTTCATTATGTCAGTGAATTCTTCAAGGCAACCGTGTTCCCCCCCCTTTGAGACCAGAGCCCATGGCTTGACGTCCTCCATTGCCTGGATACAAGAAACAGACCCAATCACATGTTTGAGATTCTTTTCATGCCTTTATTATGTTCATTATTCTTTTTGGTCAGACACTTAGATCAACATTTCTCAAACGGGGATGGACTTACCTTTAGGGTTACTTTGAAGTGTATTATTGTGTGGTGTATTACGTTTACAAACATCAATCATGCCTACGGTAAACGTAATATCACAGCCAGTATTCCTGTTTTAAGTTTAATCGCTTGTGAGCGGGAAATTGGGATTTGAAAAGACAGAGAAAGATATTTAAAAAAAAAAACCGAGCCAACATTCCGTCAGGTGAGAGAAACTCGTTTAATTACAAAACTTTTTTTTTTTAAACGTTCATATTGACAAAAACTGTTTTTTCCTGCAGAGTATTAAACAGCTGTACATGGCACGTCAATACTCTAACGACATATTTTCCTACCCAAAACCTTTGGGGATGATCATATTGGAGCTTTGAGATCGAGTGGGAGCTTAAGATGTACAAAGTAAAGCAATAACGTGAACGATTCACATCTCAACAGTTGCTAGAGATCAAGAATAGTGTTTTTTGCAGGAGCCAAAACCTAAAACATGCTAATTCACAGAGGAGAAAAAAACTTTTTTCCAATACTCTATTAAAAAAAAATCAATATCCATCCTGTAATATCCTGTAAAACACAGAGAGAAGTGAGACAGGTGACAGGTACTTTTCATGCGGCTCGCTCCACAGACTGCAAAGGCTTCAGGTGTGTACCAGTAAAGAAGTAGGCTCAAAAGAGCTTACCTTTATGGTAATGATTTATGTTTTTTTGGGTTTATTGGACTCTGGCCCTGTGAGAGAAGCACAGCGCCACACTGCCCCCTGCTGGCATTAGACAAATATCCATGAAGTTTTGTAATCTTATAAGTGAATTTTTTTCCCTCTTTAAATCTGTCTTTATGAATATTTAAGGTTGGTGCCATGAATGGTTACAAAAACAAAACACTTCTTTACTTCACTCCTTCCCAAAGCTATTTCTCCCTGACAGGTACAGGTGAGTCAAGATGAGCTTTTAGATGACGTATAAGAGGAATATGGGTCTCACCATACTCACACACTGACCAGGAAAGGTACTCTGATATGAGATTTGGAGCATCTTTTTCAGGGAGACTAAAAGTAGAGGTGTAAGGATCAATTGGGAGGCTTAGTTTAATGATATCGGCTGAGCAGGTTAACCTGAGGCCGGTTACACGCACCAAGCATGTGATCACACAGCTCCTAATGTCTCACAAGCAAACCAGAAAACACAAAGCTCGCAATTTGCAACACCAGTAAGGACAAAATAAGGTGTGAAGATACAGCAACCCAAAAAACATTCATCAAAAAAACCTTAATCACACACTTCAAATTGAATGACCCCGAGGAACACAGCAAGTTAAGAAGCTGACGTTAATAGGGAAACTTCACTGCTGTGACTTTAATCAAAATGTTCTCGACATCAAGTTTTAACAAAATATCTTGGCCTCTTCTTTCACACAAAATAGAAAGTACACACTATGTTTACCCAGATTCCGTCTTCAAAACCAATAAATCATTACCATAAAGTCAAACGTTAACAGAAACAGAGGCTCTGTTTTAGGTTTAATCAAGGTAAGTGGAGGTTTTAATACCGAACTGATTGACTGTGTGAGCAAAAGACTTTGAATGTCATTAATGTAATGTATATATTACATTACATACATACACACACACACACACACACACACACACACACACATACATACATACATACATACATACATACATACATACATACATACATACATACATACATACATACATACATACATATATATATATATATATATATATATATATATCCTGGATTGTATACTGACAGGGACATGCTGTCAGCATCTTTGGGCATGACACAGCCGCTGGCGCAAAGGGGAATTTACACATTTTTGTTTTTCTAATCACAGAAACAAAACATTACATTAGATTTAGCAATTCAAGGTTGCAGTTGTGGCTTTTGCACGGCAGCCCCCTCACCAAAACAAATGCCTGAAGGCACCAGGTCACCAAAATAATAATGATCGATCGATCCACGTACCGTATGTAGAAACGTGTACCACAGCTTGAACAACCAAATCTAATCAAGTGCAGTTCGATAAAAAAATTTCACTTCATATTTTTCAGATTTTATATTCTGCAAGTCTAACGTTTGAAGGCCACATATACAAAAAGTATAAGAAAAGTAAAATACGGCGTTGCGTCTTAACTGAGATTCAGATTCTCGCATTAGCATTGAGGGCTAATGCAGGGGGGCGGATTGTAGCGGAAACAGGAAGAACTACCCGTTAGGGATTTCAAAATAAGAGCTTTTTCATTCAATGACAGGTACCATGAGGGGTGATCCGAGAAGAACCACTCAAACAATTGGGAAATAGAGAAAAGTCCGTGTTGTGCAGAAAACCTCCTGAGGGTCACTGAGCTCAGAACACAATTCTTGCATACGTTTATAACCCACGGTTTACATATATGGCCAAACCGAAAAGAAGTCAAAATACAGAAACGTTTGAGAGTGGTGGACTTTTACCAAGGCCTTATATAAAAATAGTGGTGGACAGTAACTACTTAAATTTGTAAACTTTGCTTGATTATTAATTTTTTTTACTACTCTATATGTTTATTCGACTACATCTCAGAGGGAAATATTCTACTTACTACCTCACTACTTTGTCTTCCAGCTGTGGTTAGCGGTTGCTTTTTCAGACGAGAATTTTTAATATTCATATTAATTCTTTCTTGTCCAGTGATAACTATGTAACTCCAAGTCTGTGGGGGGACTTTTTGGGATAAAATGAAAGAGTGTGTATCAATATGGGTTGAGGACATTTTCTTCAAGACAACTAAACTACCTAAAAAAAAGGTCTTGAAAAGTTGAAAAAAACAACAAGTGCTGTTATGAAATCTGATCTGAGATCTGATATTGTTCTAAATTAACTATATATCTGGTGAGATTATAATCCAGCTGTCTTTTTTACTTACACACATGTGCTAAGCACTAAGATCAACAACCAACACCAACACATGAAAAGCAAAGAAATAGCTAAAACGATATTATCAGCTGTTCAAATTTTGGAATCGTAAAATAAGGCTTGTAATGTGAGTAAAGCCTAAGTGTGTTTTCCTTGTTTTGACTAATAACTCATCCATTCATGATATTTTAGTTTTTATCTGCATATACCCCCTAATTACTCTAATTTTAAAGCACCTGATAAAACAAATAGAATTCCAAAAGCGTTACTTACCTTTTGATGTTGCAGTCTCCAAGCAGATCTCTGCATGGTAGACATGTTAAGAAACCGGTGGCCTTGTTCTGGACCCAACAGTTTCCTCATACACCGGACAAAGCAGAGACTCTGCATCCCAGCTGAAACAGAAGAAGCTTTTATCTTTAAAGCCTTATGACAACTTCTTCAAGTGGATAGCTACAAGTTAAACATAAAACAGTGTTTTCAAAAGTCTGTATCTTTCATATTAAATGTGCAAAATGTGTCAAGGTCCGCAGTCCAAGCAGCTTTGGGTGAATGATTAGCACTTAGGTTTGAATGATTAGCATTTAGGTTTTTTTCTTTTCCAGCATGCAATTCACTTTGACATTTTTTTTTTTATGTCAAAGTGAATTATTGTCAGTGGAATCAGCATTAGTTAATTTCTCACCTTTCGTTTATCAGGTCTGATCGCTAACAGATAAACTATTTAGCTTCTAGAACATTAACATTATATGTATGCAATCATAGATAAATATTAAATAAAAAGACTCAATCAAATAGAGTAGATCCAATGAGTTGGAAAGGGAGGCCGACACATGCAGAAGAAAGAAGTTGCGCCCTCTGGGCCACCGTACAGAAGGTTCATTGACTTCACGGCACTGACCATAGCATGTTCAGACCCCCCTGCCCCCCCACCCCATCCTTAAAGAGACAGTATATGATAAAGAACAAAGACAAGCTCATAATCATTGGTTTACTTGTTTGTAAATTCTTTTGTAACATCTGCAAGTTGTTTTTATCAGGCTATCGAGACTCCGATTTGGTTTGTGAACAATAATCGTACTCAAAGGAGAAATTAATGGGTTTTTTAGAAATTAATTAGAAATGTTTATAAATAATTTGTTATTTTTATTCCGTTATATTGCTCTGTGTGCTATTTGCGGTTGTGACCCTGCAATATCCCCGTCGTGGGACTAATAAAGGCTTATCTTATCATAATTATGCAACTGTGGTCACAAACTAGGCCTATGCTGTCTCCCTGAATACAAAGCTGAATCCCCTCAAGTCCCTAATCCCCTGCGTTTTACAAGTAATTCCTCTTATTGATCTACAAGAATTAAATGTGACTCATCAATAATCTCAAACAGTCCATATAGACTTAACCTAACTATTTCTATGAAGTCAGTAATATGCTCTATAAGAACAGATCTCATAGCGACTCAATAATGAAGTAGAACCCATTTATACACAATTGGACTCAATGTTGGGAACTTAAAAACAAGAAACTGTGTTTTACACTAATGAGTAATATTTGAAATATAACAGTGAAATGATATACAAACAACAGATATGATCCTTGTGTGGATTCATATATGGCATTTTTTGCAAAGAAATCTAGATGATTTAATTGAAAAGTATAACTAAAAGATAAAATAGAAGAGCAATCAGACAGTGTATTCCGACAGGAAGCATTGTTGCCAGCGAACACAAAAAGGCTGCGAGGGCCAGGACTGCTAATACCGCTATGTCATTGTTCCATTTCAGTTTACCTTATAACCCATGTAAATGGGTTTAAATGGCTTACACAGAGTGTAATCTGTGTCTATAGTATGAAGAAAAAAAATCATGGACTTTTTTTCATTCAGATCCATCTGAAAATGACCTCTTCCCCATTTCTACAAAGGGTATTCGCTTGACCTTTTTACCGAACATTTACCCAGTATTGATGACTATCAATACTGTAATTATTTAAAGGCAAGAATCTGGATTGAGGTTTGTAACATGATGGATTTCAAAGTAATAAGTATTACCTTATTTTGGTAACATAACAAGCTGGCTAGCAAAGGTAACCTATTAAAAAAAAGTAAAATGGGAGATGCCTAATCAATTATATGACTTTTTATTTATCCACTCTGATAAAATTGTATAATGGGGCCCAGTTTAGCTTTATGTCTAGCAAATCTTGTGCATTTTTTGAGATAGTCTGCTAACAAAACGTCAGAGGCAATGATAAAGAAATACAGGCATATTCTACATATATATATAAATATATAAATGTGTATATACATATATGAGGCAGGTTTGCAGCCAGGATCTGTACATGCAGCTGAGTAAGGTTTCGAAAAGTTTCAATAAAACTGGAAGTATCAAATGTCTTAAATGCCGCAGAGAAAATAATTTTTAGGATTTTAGTCTTACATGAGAGCATAAATTCCGTTTTGAGCATAACACCGCTAGGTGGCAGTAATGTGTTAAAATGTTTCCGACGGTCATTGAATGTGACGCTGCTGAATGTCTGAAAAGCACAAATGGATAATTAAAAAATACCTTGAATTTCTCTTATTGCGTCAGCATATCAACGGAATCAGCAACACGACGTACAACAGTGCTCCCAAAACGTTTTGCAATATGATCCGTTATTTGTGACCCGTTCAAATAAAACAATATGTGAACATGAGAGTGAGTTTAGTTCTTACATTTTCTGCATGTTATGTAACTTTTTTTTGTCATTCTGTCTTTCAAACATATGAACTATATGTTTGGAGGAATTTACTCTAAATTTACTAGTCATGTTGCAAACACTGTGGAAAAACAAATAAATTATTTAGAGAATGTTAAAGTGCATCTGCCTTAAATTATATATGAAGCCTTAATATTTGTTCGCAGGAAGGTTGAATTGGTTGTGAATATCACTTTGGACGTTAAGGCTGTTTTTCTTTTTTATCTGGACACAAAAGAAGAAAAAAACAACACTTGGTTTTTTAATAGGGTGTCATGTGTGTTTAGTGGATGGCACAGCTCAGGCTGGTGACTGACTGAGGAGTTTCAGGTGAGCCCTAGACAAACACACTGAACATGTTCCTTCAGGTTTTTGGAAAAAAAAATTAGCATGTTCATGTAACTACACAAACACTAAATTGACAATGTGCAAAAAATTCATTAGCCTTGAATAAGGCTGAGGCTTGATAAACTAGAAACCATTGCAAAACCTTTTTTCCTTCATTTCCTCCTCTGATTCTAATTACATGGTAGTTATTGTGAAGATCTTTGGAACTGAGGTGATGTGGAAGTGTCTCAAAAGTGGAGTCAATAAGAGGGTGTTGTTTTTAACTGTTAATTTGATTGTTATCAACAAAAAAGAAGGCTGCTTCCAGTGGGGCACAAGAGGGGTGAAATATTCCAGCTGTTCGGGAGTCTTTAACATAGTTTTCCATGGTGGTGTGGAGGTAAGTCTTAGGTAGGTTATTTATTTAAGACCTCTGCTAGAGATAAAGTAATCTGACTCAGGTTTGGAATTAGCAACTGAGTAAAGACTATAAGGGTTGAATTGAAGCACGTGGGAATAACAGAGAGAGGGAGGGAAGGGGGAAATTATAGGTTCATATTAGGGAAATTAGTGATGTTTGATTCTCTAAAACGATGTACAACCCTAGAATTTTTATTAAAACGGTTTTAGTAGAGAAGATAAAAATTGTTGTTTTTCCGACACCAGAAAAGTGATGTGCCATCATTACTTTGCTACTATAAATAAAATCTTACAGAGCTTTTTTCTTCTTCTATCAGTTCCAGCAGATGGAGCACTCAGCACTCTACACAGTCACACCTTCCCTTATAAAACTTTAAAAACGCTGCTTAGTGTGTGTGTGTGTCTGTGTGTGTGTGTGTGTGTGTGTGTGTGTGTGTGTGTGAGTGTGTGTGTTCCTGCCACAAGCCAGAGCATCCGGGAAGGCCATGTGTGTGAGGCAGCTGCATATCAGCAGCTTACCTGCTTTTCACCGTTGCATAACCTCACCACCTTTAAGTATCTGCTCCCCAGCTCCTTTCTCCATCTCATCCCTCCACGCCTCACCTCTGTCTGTTTTCACGCTTCACCTCCTCCCATCTCACACTACCTCTCGACCCGCTCTTTCCCCCGGACACTCCTCCAAAACTTCCTGATGCTTTGTCTTTGCTACGTCTTTTGCTGCATCCTTCGTCGCCCGATCAATTTGCTGCCAGGTGAAACATCAAGAGACCTTTTAGCAAGACGCTGACTCATGTGGTAGACAGGAAACAGCCTATGTCTGCGCTTCATTACTCAGCATTTTGGATATTTTTAAACAATGTTCCTTTCTGATCAGTAGATGAATATAGAACGTATATCAGCTGATTTATTTTTACATATATATATATATATAGCGGAAAATCCATTTATAAAAGTCTGGGATACTATGGAATCACCATCACCACTGTGGATCGTTTCTGTTGATGCGATAAGACCAAAAACTATTTCATGGATCATTTTCAAATATTCTACCCACATAGACCTCAGTCCGAGGGACAACTGGATTGATTTTGGACAAGATTGGTTGTACATTTTTGAGACAAGGTGCACTTTGGGTCTAAAGTTATTCGGGACATAATGACTCAATTTCTTGATGACTCATTAGTCATCTTGATGCTATTTCACTTAAAAACACTGTTTTAAGGGGAGAACCTGTTTTTTTGGGGATATATTTTGATGTGAGAGACGACAGCATATACCTTATTTTATTTACAGTATTCATCACCACCTAACCTACCAAACACTTCATATAAAGGCTTAATAAGAATTGTGTTACGTGCTGTCATGGTCTCATGTTTGCAGACAGGTGAGGGCTTGAAGCCTCCATGTGGTGTCACATTTGTCACGATACAGCCAAGGGAAGACAATCCCTTTGGTAAACTCTGCAGATTACTGTCGTGATCCCTCAGCCTCAATGCCACAGAGTTCACTGGAGTTACGACGTAGTTGATTTTGACTTTGCCGCATTCTAGCAGATACAAACTACTGACTAACATATTAACAATGCAATTTACTTTCTAGTAGACTTAGGTTAATATTGACTTTCCTTTATTTTAATCATGTGTGTATTCCAGTGAAACAGGGACAATCTTTACCTTTTTCTCTCAACAATCCTACATATTTACGATGTCTGCAATCACCAAAGGGTCGACGTAGCATTAAGTATATTTCTACAATCTGGTGCCATGAATAAGTGTCAGATTAGATAAAGAGGTATTAACCTCAGTACTTATATCGCGTATTTATATAGATGTTTTTTTTTTTTAGTAGTGTCCATTTTTGGTTCATGCCTTTGATCTTTTGATTCCTTTGATGTTCTTTTGGTGGGAGCCCATGTGCTTTGTTTCCTCTATTCCTTTGATGTTCCTTGGGGCGGGGCAGGAAATTATGCAACAATGTCTGTTAACTGGAGAGGAACAGGACAATGGACAACACACGCCATAAAGAGTAAAATTCTTTATGATTCTATTCATCGATACTCAGAGAGTTTGATGGAGTTCAGTCGGTGGATTTAGAGGCTGGCAATAACTCATATATTAACAGAGACATCTGCATGAATTCTTCCTAAACCTTGGGTAGTGTTATGCCTTGTTCCTTTGATGTTTTACATTGGAGAGGACCAGGAAGGGCCAGAACCCTGTCTGTTTAAGAGAAGGTTCAGAGGCAGGTTTTGGCCCTTGGTGGAGGTTTCTTCTTGCTCTCTGAATGCTTAATCTATTTATATCCTTTTGTCACATGGATAAGAAGATACCGTGGATTAGTTTATAGTTGATTACGCATTTAACTCTCTTGAGACGATTATTTCTTTTCTTAATAGAAAGTGTTGGCAGTAGATGCAAACTCAAATGTGAATAAAATGCCTCCCTTCCCTCTTTATTTGCCACTTTCTTTATGTCTGAGCTAACATCTTGTGTCAAAGTCCTTGATCAGGAATCATGTGAAGACTCAACATGCTCAACATAAAGGTGGACAATCAGCAGGACAAGCTCATGTTTACAGACTCAGTTGTCTCCCCGAGGGGGTTTGTCACTCGGCTTTCCCTCTTCAGGGGACTTCCCCTCCCCTCCATGTGGTGTTGTCTTTGTGAAGGCCATGCAACTCTCAGCATGTCCTGTTTGAGAATCAATTCACCTGCATGGTAATCCAGTCAGCGTGAGCTTTAGTCTGCTGCTCATGACGCACAAGTCGCCTCACCAGAAGTGACCTTGTTCTCTGACTGCTGTATGATCTCCTGCTCCTCTCTGGTGTCCACTGATCCAAGAACAGGAGACACTTTAAATCCTCTTCCTCCTCATTCTTTGTTGTTTTGCACGGTGCATAATGCTAGATTTTGGTAAAACACTGACAACCAAGGGTTGTAGTAATGAAAATAGTTCCACTTATTGATCATAGGGTTTTTTCGTCAGCCAAAACGCCTCTCTAGGGTCAAAATCCAATCCAATATCCATTGTGCAAAATGGAGAGTCCAGCTCGTCCAATGCCACAACAACTGTGTTGAATAACATGGACTTTTTAGTATTTCATTGACATTTGATGCAACAGTTATCACAGGGTTTCTGAACAAGTTAATTGATTGTTTTTTTCATGGTGCTACTGTGATGTAATGATGTGAAAACCCTTTTTTATCTAATACGACAATCAAGGGAGGATAGAAATAGTGGGTTGTTTTTTTGTGTTTAAACCATTAAATGTCCTCACCATAAAAGAACAAAGGAAAAATTATTTCTTTGTTTATTTTATTTCTTTGGGGGCAGTTTTTAATGTATTATCTTAGACATTCTAAATTAAGCATAAGATGACAAATAGTTTGGTCAAACTTACTTTACTTTTAAACAGGACAAAAAATTATACTTATAAAATAGTTTAATGGTTAAATTGGTATTTCATTGAAAACCGTCATTTTTAATTTTACCCTTATTAGACTTTTTTCTGTTTGTATCAAGTTACATATTCAATAACTCCTCACATGCTTTAAAATGCCAAAAATAAATAAATCCTTCTTATCAAATAAGACTTTCTCAATAGCCATGGTTAATGCCTCCTCAGTGGCCCCTTTGACCTGTGGTGTCCCCCAGGGCTCCATTCTTGGCACTTTGCAAGAATGCCTAGTGATCAGAATGGATGGGGATCAGAAATTATGACTCAAAATCAAATAGTTAAGCAGAAAACAAATTCCAAATTACTCACACACAGCAACAGGTATGTGTGAGTAATCTTGTCTATGGACAAGTTTTACCTGTCCATAGACAACAAGGTTATGTCAATATACCTGATAGTTGTGGTGCTAATTTAACCCTTTAATGTCCTGCCCAACTCTTTGGTTGAGCTCAATTTCAGTCACTATTTATTTTCGAAAAATGTGATTGAACCTGTTTATAATCAGATCCAGTGGCAGCAGGTATACACTGAAGTAACTGTAAGGGGCCCAGGATGGAGCCCTGGGGGATACCCCATGCTAAATGGGCCAAAGAGGAGGAGACATTAACCATGGCTATAGAGAAAGTCCTATTTGATAAGTAGCATTTTTTTTTTTACATATTAAAGCTTGTGAGGACAGAATTATATAACTTGATACAAATAAAAATGTCTTATAAGGGTCAAATTGTTTTCTAAAAACAGGTTTTAGTAAAAAGTTGAGCTAACTTAATTTAAATCGACTATTTTCCATGAAATGTTTTCAATGACAAGTTTTTTTTAGCCAGATTTGTTTACCGTTTGAAAATGCTTGCTTGACTGAATTATTTGTCATTTTATTAAATCAATAAATGCCCCAAATAAAATATACAAAGAAATAAGTTTACCATAATATCTTTCTATGTGAGAAGTAAATTTTGGGTATGTAATTCAGGAAAAACTTAACCAATAAGTGGAACATACATAAACATATATTATGAAACTGTGACAACATTATAATATCACAATATACACTCTAACACTTTCACAAAAACTATGTAAAATTTAAAATTTTTAGCTTTCAGAAGCATTTTCTCATTAATACCAAAGTCCTCATCAGGGGCAGGGCTGCCAGAGGATTTATTTCACCTCACCTTAGTTTGGCTACACTTTCAGGGCAGCACAAGTGTAGCACAGGTTTAGCTCCTTCTGGTTAGGTAACAGATAATCAGCATGAAGAGGCTGTTAGTCCTCTACTGTACAGCACATTGACTTCTCCAACCACCTGCTACTTAGTCTTTTCTCTAAAGTCGCTGATAACTAATTACTGAACCCGTGCAGAGCCATGGGCCCGCTGATTCTAAAGCCACCGGTTCAAAGCTTCTTGGTGTTTGAGCTGTTCCAGACGAAGGCCAACGGGTGTGTGAGCGTGTGGATGAGAGCAGAGGATTGTTTTCAGTCGACTGCCAGTCACATCAATATTATGCAAAGCTATTAGACAAAGGTTGCAGAGCATGCATGATATCTTCAACTTCTGTTAAGAGTTTGTTGTCAATTGTTGTTGATGTCTGTTGGTTTAAGACTGAATTTGCAATGATGCAGGCATTGAGACTTTGTCACTCATTAAAAGTTTTAAAAAAAAATTTGTTTTCAGTTTGGGATGTTTTACCAACATTTGCATCTTCTTTTTTTTTTTTTACATATTTACAAATTTGCAACATTGCTTCAAGATCTATGTTTGAAATTGTAATTGGTGCATGCAGCTAGTGTAAATAAATAAGAATAAAATCAGTATTTATAAATGTAACTGTCGGATTCTTCGTTTTCATTCTGCTCTCTGTATACAGTAGTCTACTGATTTGAAAATACTGTATTTTCTGTCCGTGAAGGATCATATTTTTTGGGCTTGTTCAAGTATCTCAGACATTAAAGGACCGATCACAATCTGCAACATAGATCTTTTTCTTTTTTTCTTCATTTTATTGGAGTGACATCCTGATCTATGTTTGTATTTGTGGTACCATTGTTGTTGGCACTCATGCTTGTATCTCAGTTCACTAAACATTCAGATTTGGCAACATCAGCATTTTCTAAAAAAGGATTTACTAGTAAATATTCCAAAGACATTGCATACCAGTCAGATACAACTCCTACAAAAAACTTCTATATGCTGCTCTTATATTTCCTTCTTTTTAAACTTATCCGCCAACTCTTGCAAAAATGCATCTTTTTCTCTGGACATTTAAACTTTACTTTCATTTATAGTTTTTGAATGCGGTGTATCATTATATCTGTCACTGCGCTCAGTATTTTTGCCAAGTCAGCAGCAGGGAGAGCGATTCTCAGGGTACTTAATAAGGCCATGCCATTAAGAAAAAGCTCCCTGGAACACGGGCTGAATAAGGCCCTTGGCTTTGACTTCCACTAATCACCTTAGGCCAAGCGTGGCTCTCAATGTGCTTTCATGGGAACATAACACAGTGCCAAAACAAATACGTGATGGTTATCGTCATCATCATTTGTCTTATCATCATCACCATTATCAGCCAGCTGATAAATCAGTGACTAATACCAATACCTGCGATGAACTGGTGACGTATCCGGGGTGTACCCCGCCTCTCGCCCGATGTTAGCTGGGACAGGCTCCAGCCCCCCCCCCCCCGTGACCCTGAACAGGATAAGCGGTAAATAATGAATGAATGAATAATACCAATACAACAATAACACCTCTGTCATCTTTTGCAATATTACTTAGATTAGCTTACTTCACAAAATTCTTTTCAGGTGCAATATTAAGATCATTGTCATGCTGATATTTGTAGGAACTGCCTACAACTACTTTTACTCTAAGCTTATTATCATCTGTAATATTATATTACTTTAAAGTATTATCATCATGTGTAATATGTTACACTTTATTCTTACATTTCCACTTGTGTTTATCTATTCTTTCCTTTACTCACTAATTGTATTTTTTGATATTGTAATTTTGAGGATTCTCTAGTAAAACGATTTTTTTCGGGATTACTAATGTTCTATCTTATCTTATCTAATCTTATCTTATCTTATCTTATCTTATCTTATCTTATATATCTCATCTTACCTTATCTTATCTTATCTTATCTTTATAACTGGTAAAGGAGTATGTATTAACTGGAAGTAATATTAGGGAATGCAACCTAATGAGACCTGTGTGTGTGTGTAGACCTGTGTGTGTGTTTAGACTTGTGTGTGTCTAAACACAGGATATTATTTTTTAAGAAAATGTCTTTTTTTTAATTAAGTCTCCAACTGACTGTATCATATTAATTCCAGCAAAAGACTGTTGCAATTATTCTCATGACCGAATAACAGGTAGGTAGATAAGAGATATAAAGGTATAATGCATATTAAATTATGATTAGAAAATGTATTTATATCCATCTATTTATTTCCTGTAACTGCTTTCTGTAACTACCCACCCCAGCTGACATTAGTAGACAATTTGGCAATTCATCATATTCATCATTCATGCATATTTGAATTTCCCTTTGTTTTTATTTATTGTTCAACCTGGACTGAAGAAGGAAAGTCTCATCAAGGTTAGAAAAATCTTCTACAAGAGTGTCCTGATCAAGACACAGAGCAGCACATACACATAAGCCTTGTGATGCAAACATACAGACTAAACAAAAACAATCCACGTCCAGCTGCATCACTAAATGTAAGAGTTATTAGTAAGCTAAGGACAGGACGAACAGCTAAGAAATGTTTCCTTGGTAATCTTTTTACTTATTTTAAATTATAATAATTTACAATATATATTATTAATTTTTAGCATTTTCGTTCAAGAAAGACATAGAAATAATAATAATAATAATACATTTAATTTATAACGCAATTTACATTTGGATCAAATCAAAACAAAAGTGCTAAAGTATTATTAGTATTATTATAGTATTATTAGTATTATTAGTACTATTTAGTTATTAGCACTTTGAGATTTGATCCAAATGTAAAGTGCATTATAAATTAAATGTATTATTATTATTATTATAAAGTAACAATCAGGTTTAATGGGCTCAAAGTGGTAACAATGAGGTTGCTAAATACAACCTCTACCTGATAAATTACAATTTCCAAAACATAAACTTTAATCTTCTGTGGAGGACAGTGTGTCTGTTCGAAGCAAGTAAGAATGCAGGAATCAGCAATTTTACTTGGAAATGACATTATTTGTGACAAAATTAAAGTACATAAGAAAAACCCTTTATTGATCCTATAGCAAATAAAAGGATAGAATGGATCAAAGGGCAGGTATATTTGCAATATAATTTAATGAAAAGCTTTATTATTTAGTAAATAAATAAAATACAATAATAATAAAGAGAATTATTCTTTTCTTTATAGTTATAAAAAATGTGTTAAAACTGCTATAGACTTTTACATAGCCCTACAAATCCGATAGCTAATCGCCCTCCAGGTGCCGGGTACTTGTTGCCAGGACAACGCGGCTTCTTGTTTCCCCATTGGTTGTTTTTAAACCACGTGGAGAGCAGTTCTGACGTCACCACGCGAGGCTGTGGGGTTTAGCAGAGTCTGTGCAGTGGCTTAAGGTAAAGCTTGGCGGAGTTTAATCTGAGTGCAGCTGGGAAAGTACTACTCCTGTGTGGCTCCCGCAACCTGTTGGTCCCGTGTTCACGTCTCCGAAACTTTAACCGGCGTCTCGAGGTAATGGGCCATTAAAAATACTTTAATAAGGCCCTAAACAACAACTTTTGAGCGAGGTAAGTTGTACTCGTCCCTCCGCAGATTGTCCTCTTCCTGTCATTTTTGTCACTGCTTTCCGTTAATGTGAGCGGCTGAAACAGCTAAAGACTTACTCTTACCCAGCTACACTATAGAGAAATCTAATTTACATTTTGACCCATAACATTGAAGTGCTGCAGCATGACGATGTGCTACTAGAGGATAAAGCATTACATATATTTCTAATCGGATGACTCTGCTTCTTCTGACCTAAGTGAACCCTCGGAGCTAGAGATGTTGTCTTTGAACGCACCACACTTTATTGTAATTCGAGTGAGGATAGGAAGTGAACAGGGTCCTGCTACCACCCAAGGCTAAGTGAGACAGGGTATCTCATTTCAACAAACTCACATCAGTCAGTCACTGTATTCAAGCAGCGGAGAGGAGGTAGCATTAATGCAGTGGTGGTGATCTACTTTGACATGTGAGTTGCATTGTTTATAATGAATGCACGGGTCTCACTATTTCATTATTTACTGGTGTAATGCACTTTCTAAAACAAAATTCTAAGAATTTGAGAAAAGATGTCCAATGTTGTCTTGATAAGTTTTCCCAGCTATTACTGAGCTAGATGTAATTGCTCTAATGTAATTTACTCGTGGTGGGACTAATAAAGCTTTCTCTCATCTTATCTTAACATAACCTTCTTAGGGTCAGGTATATATTGAATAGCCCAGCTCAGTCAAGAGACTACTCTTATAAAGTAAATCTGTTTTAAATAATTGAGTTTGTTATAATACCACATTTCGCTCAAAGTTTGGTATATTTGACATACACATCTGTAAGTAATGAAAGAAACAGCCTTTATTTGCAACCCCAAATTCAGTTGCTTTATCAGTGGAACATATTGGTTTCAGGTTACCATCAAACAGTCAAGAAGGACTAAGGATTAAAGTAATATAAGTATGATGCATTCTAAATCTGCATCTGCATCCTGCATTTTGTAGTATTATACATAATTGTATAATTCACGGCCTTGGGCAAATGTACTTTTTCTGTGCTGGTGGGTTGTGGCGAGGGTCCTTTGTTTGGTATTGTTGTGAGATACAAATAACTTTAAATGTGGTCACCTTGGCTGTATTTTCTTTAGTGGTCCATCTGTTTGAAGTACTCAAAAAATCATCAGATTGCTTGAGGATGTGACAAGGCATGATTGTACACATGAGGAGCGATTTAAGTATAAAGGTCATCGGATGAAATGAAAAACATTGATGCCAGATATGAGAAGAAATTTGTTCAGGGAGAGAAAACAGAAAAGTACTACTGTCTGACAGACTAAGAAATTACTTATTTTAAGCACAGTGGCTCTCCGTAACATTGATGAGTTTGTTTGAAATTTCAACCTCATTGAAATTGAAGTACTCTCCACCGCCTTCTCCCACTTCAGGCAACCAGTACAACTTGCCAGAGATTTAAAGGAGCTGCCTGGCGAGGTACTGACACCATGTTGGCATTAAAAATCAAAGCCCGTTTAGTGTCAAAGGCATTCCTGAAAAATGTTAAGATGCTGAATCATACATGGTACACTAAAATTGAACTGATGTTTAGTTTTTTTGACATGGGTATCATTGAGGCTTGTTTTGGGCTGCACTGGCTGCATGGTGTGTTGTTATGCTCATCTGAGATTCAGTCAGTGCCATTTGGATTGAATTACGCCATTTTAGAGGAAGCGGACGGGGAGAGCGATTGGGAAGAAGTAAGGACAAGTGGAAGATTAAATTGAAGTGGGAAGGAGAAAAAGAGGGCCCAGAGAAACAAATGAGATGGAGAAAAAAGCAATTCTGTTCTGTCACACAGATAATGGTTTGAAAGCTGCATCACATATGTGCCATGCTCCAGGTATCTCTTTCAGAGGGATGTGAGTAACTCAGTCCCTAGACAGATTGACAGGGACATCTCTGCAGTCTTTCTTTACAACAGGCTGTTTCAGAGATATGCTCATTTAAATATTCAGGGCAAAGTAAACATCCCCCTTCTCCAGCAGTCGGTAACAATTTGGTGCGAGTGTGTGAGTGGTTCTATGTGTGTTCATCCAGTCCTGAATCTGTGTTGCAGCTCAGCCTGCCTTCTTGCAGTTTCTGTCTGCGATATTTTTTTTAATCTTGTTCTTATTTGCTCCCTCATAATGGCCTCTTTGTCATGACTGTGGTTTTCAGCCGAGTCTTCACCAGCTGAGAATTGCAGCCCATGTGTGCAGCATTACGATGAAGTTGCTGCCTCAGGTTCCTTAAATGCAGATGGGCTGGGATTTTGAAAAGGTTTAAGAAATTATCAAGTTCACTGTTTTTTTTTTTTAAATGGGCTCCATGCTTATTTTTTCACTTGAAGCTTTTCTGCCCATTTTTAATATTGCTATTACAGTACCAGATGTATGGAGGTAGTCGACTACATTCAAATTCCATATGTGCCACTGAAATGACAGAGAGGGTATGTTAAAACGGTGCTTTCAATAAACACAAGCTTAAATCTGAAGGAAGTGGTGAAAGTTTTAGTCTGTTCTGTCTCCCTTTGCATACATGTAGAGGAAGCTGCAAAAGACATAATCAGGACTGCGACTGATAATTATTCTCATCGTTTAGCCTGCTGATAATTTTTATTGGTTGATAGATATTGGAATGTTCATTTCAACTTAATACAATCTAGTTGATAGCCTCAGGTTACTTGTTTTGTCCATATTAAATTCCAAAACTCCGATTTTAGATCGAGAAGACTGGCAAATCCTCACATTGTAAACACAGAAACTAGAAAAAGTGGAAAATGACTTAAATGAACAAAATATGTTTCATTTGTTTCATCAATTGTTTCAGCTCGGAGCTGTTTCTGTCACAAGACGCCGGCAGTTACAAACACATAATCTTGGTGTTTTGGTGTCAATCAGTGGATTCTCGCGTTTATTCAGTCCTATGACCCATGAACCAACAAGGAAACTTTCCAATTCATACCCTTGATCAAACCTTCAGAGGCTTTTTGATTTAGTTAGAGATGAAAATACAATTTCTCTAACTTTCTATTACTGATGGCCCCGGGTTCCTGTTCTCCTGCCAGCAGCAGAGCAAACCGTTTGCCTCGTTCTGTAGAGTCTATTACAGGTTGGACCAACACTGGGCCAGCTGTGACCTTAAACCAAATATCGTAGGAGATAGAGTTGCAGTCAGATATTCAAGGAGCCGCTAAAGCATTCGACACTGAACAGCGCTCGTAACGATATTTGTAACATGAGCACGGGTGCTCGCACAGCAATGCAACGCTGCAGCATTATTTGATAGGCGGGCCGCAATGTGTCGCTGATCAGACGGCTGATCAGAATCATTTTAGGTCTCATAATAATTTAAGCAAAAAAAAGGTTTCATTTGCCTACATGCAACCAGGATGAGAATTTAATTCTAAGAAAGAGGTTTGTCTTCCTCTAGACTTTTTGGGCTCACATTGATCTGCTAAGGAAGAGGATTAGAGTCACATACAGGCTACATTATCATTTATTTATTTTTTGTGAATTCCGATCTTGGAGTCAGATTTCGGACTTTGCACCTAGAATTCTGAAAATAAAGTCAAATTCCCCAAAGGTTTTAATGTAGCCCTTTGTGATCCAAGTCCTTTTCTGTAACCTGCTGTTTGCTGCGTTTTTATGCATCTGCGTAATCTGAGAATGAATTATTCGAAAGAAACTGAGCCTAATTATGCATCAATCCCAATAACTTTATTATGCTAATCCTGGGCTAAAGCTACTGGAAAAAGCACACCAGCCACTCGGTGTTGAAAAGGAAGCCCGTTAGTGAAAGTAAATTTTAACATTCTAATTGAGTTATCACCTTGGTATAAGTATTTGTGAATACTCAAAAATACTTGTTAAATGAGTTCCTGGAAGCGTCACATATTATTTCATCTTTTGTAGTGTTTCTTAAAGCAGATAGCATGGAGTGAGAGTAGACGGAAAAAAACATTGTTTATAGTTTAATATTTATACGTGCTTATACGTCGGACATAGTTTGGTAAATGAGCTTCCTCTGTGCTTCCTCTTGCTCTATGTAGAGCAAAATGAATGATAAAATACTTGCTTGAAGAGCAAAGAGGAAAGTGTTTATGTTCGTCTTAGTGTGGCTTAGCCTGACATCAGATAGTTTTGGTTGTTCCAATTTATTCTTGGCTCTGAGTGTCCAGTCTAAGGGTTGCCATTTTTATATTTTGAAATGGAATACGATTCATTAAATTTTACATTTGTGTGTGTGAATATCTTGCAAGTCTAATAATCGCGTGCTTGTTTGGTGGTAATTGACTTCCCTCAGTTCCCCAGCCTGGCTGCACAAGGATCATATTGCATAATTAATGCATCATTCATAAACTCTTTCATTCATTCTGGATTTCTCTCGGCCTCCCCTAGCTCTCTCTGTTCCACCTTCTCTGTTCTTGTATTATCTGTAGGCTTATCCTGCGTTAAGATTTACCTGCAGGATATAAACGGAGACTTTCTAACTGTTACGTAGGCGGACAATTAGATGTTTCGTGTGAATGCCGCATCAAACACCTTTGATTCCAGTGGTGAGATTTTGTCAAATGTTCACATGAGGAGATTTATTTTTCTTTCTGACATGCTATTTATAGATCATACATTTTATCCATACAAATATCAGTAATACAGTCTTATTTTACAAAATTTGTTGAATGAAATGCTCATATTCACCTATAGTAAGTTAAATGAAAATTACTGGTTCAGCATTTTGAAACATTTGTGTCACATTGGCAACAATTTCTTAACTCTACCTGCTTGTGTAATTGATGCATTTTGAGTTGATTTTTTCAACGAAGACAAGATGTTTTTTGATGTGTTGCTTTCGGCACTTTTTTGATGAGAAAATATTTGGCCTCCTAGTGATTTTGTTCTCCCCTGATGATATGTTCTTTAGTTGAGGACCGGAATGATGCGAGGGGCGTTGGTTTTAGAAGTTAAATCTGTCACAAAGTCCAGCAGGTTGATCTTTTGTGTATCTTCGGTGTCTTGAGAAATTGAAAGTGACTTTGTGGTTTGTGTTGGCTTATTAGCTGGACAAGCTGAGATCACCAAATCCATCTCATACTTTCTCTCCTCTTATACATGTCGAGAAGGTTAAACTTACCTTTGGCGTTCTCTCACGTGTCGTGACCTCTATGAGATGGTCGAAACTCAAATCGTGGGACGTGTCCACTTGACCAAGCCCCAGTTATGTAACGGTACCATCAAAGGTCTGCCAGTAACAACAGGTAAGAGTCTTAACGGTTAATTGCAGGCTGTGATCTGAGAGTCAGAAATAGCAGAGCTCTTAGGGTGACGCTTAGTAGGGATGTTCAGTTGACGTCTTAGCTCTCATCCAGTCATTTTTGGTTTTAAAATGCACTTAAACATTCAGCGAGGAGAGAAGGTTAAGGGCAAACCTTTATTTATACGTCCTTTCTTAGTATTTACAAGAAAGATCATATAATCACTAAATAAATGGTTAATTACACGCTATAAGTTAGTTAAAAGCAGATTGTGTATGAGCGTTTATTAATCGATGACTTCTTCAACATCTATAACAACTCCTGTAGGCACACTTATGTCACCGCTTGTCGATCAAAAGATAAGGAATCGCAATAGACTAAATCATAGTTGCAACAATGTGAAATATGTCTTTATGTCCGTAATAAATAAAAAGCCGTCATTATGTGCAGAGAGTTTTGTTTGATGATATTGCTAATCCAGAGCACTATGTAAACAAATGGGTTTTTCTTTTTTTCCACTTGCTGCCAAAAGCAAGAGTGTTTGTATGGATCAGTTGTCATGACAACACACCCGCTCCACAATAAATTAGGGAATTCAAATGGTGGGTGATGGGAGACATTTAGTCTCTTGATCAGCTTAATGACCGTCTGTCCCATGTGTTTTTGTGTCTAGGGTAATTCGACTGAAATGGCTGTTAGTACTGAGAGGCTTCATACGAATACAAAGCTCAACGCAAGAATTGAGTGGGCCAATAAGACCTGACCCTAAAATCAAGTCATCACCTTTTTCAGTAATTGGGATTAGCCAGGGACCCTTTATAAGAACGACAGATTTGAATACTGGCAGCTTTTGGTGGACTTAAGAGACAACTCAAGCTATCGCTGCACATTTCGACCTTCTAGAGGTACGATCTGTTTCTGTTGTCACATTTCACAAAGGCAATTATGCTCCTGGGGTTGACTACGCAGGACCACCTGGAAAGATTTCCAGTGGTAAGGCACCAAGTGTGACGGCATGGTCAGAGAAAGTCACCCTAATGGCTGGAAATCAAGATGCTTGCCAACAGAAGAGCTTGAGTTCTATAGATATCTCTTAGCTCACCCAACATCTTTGGACAAAGGACGAGGAGAGACATCTGCAGTGTCACCAATGTGGGATAGACATCCTCGAGGTGGTTCTGGCTCAAAATTAGAGTCATGGGAGCAGAGTAGGTAGTTTGCCATCTGGTCACAAGCTTCGGTCTGATCGTCCGAGAAGGGGATGCCTGGAGGAGGGTCTATGATGTTGAAAGAGCCGAAATACCCAGTGATTACAGGAAGCTGTGGCCTTAAGTACCAGCTTGAGGTGAGAAAAGAAAAAGGTTCACATTTAAAGTCTAAACTTGTAGCACACACGCATAATAGCGGAAAAACAACGATGATGGTTATTTGTACACATTGTTTCTAAAATTAATTCACATGAGTATTAAGAAAAACCTGAAACATCGTCTTTCAACTCTTTTAATGATGGAATGATACTTAGAAATGTTAAACCAAACAAACATTCAGTATAGAAAAATTAGCTTGTATTGTTGTTGTTGTTGTTTTTTACACACTCCTCATTTCAATCAGGTCACGTACTGGAGGCGTTCTTCTGACCACAAAACACAAATGTGATTTATTTTGTATTTAAAATTTTGGAGACAATGACAGATTTGTATTGGAGGATGGTCAAAGAGTATATCCCTCCCTGATGTGAATTTTATGAATCATAATATGGCAATGCCTAAAACACACCCTACTTGGCCTATGTTTGTCTTTTGAGACATTACAGCCGGTCATATTCTCATGTCATGATTTTAGTGTTTCCTCTGGCTGCAGACGGCCAAAAAGAGGAAAAACAACATCATGAAATCCATCATCTGATCGTGTTTGTGTGTCAACAATGACTCTGCAGCTTTACATTGTGTTTGGGAGACCTTTGTTCTTGGCTATTTTAATTGATTTTAGCCTTACTTGTGGCTCGCTTCTTTTTACAGTCTGGATGAACTCTGCTCTAAAAAATAAAAGATGCCATGGCAAAGACACATAAACCGGGACTTGTCTATTTTCTGGATTAAAAAAACAAAACTTCAACTTTTCAAAGTCATGCGACCATTTTAAAACTTAATTATGTATGTGAACGTTAACAGGGAACAAAAAAAGACAAGCATCCCTCAAAAAAATTATGTTTTATGTAAGTATTCTCTTCGCTTCATTTTGTTGTGAGGAGTTTTCTCCAATATGAAAAACGTCTTTTAACTTTTATTTCTATTTTCTCACATTTAGATTACTTAAGTCAAGTCATCACAAAATATCTTAAAATGAGATTTTTGGCAACCATCCATGCTTTAGGAACATGGAGTTTCTCCATCAGGCAGGTCAACCTTACTGCCTTTTCCAGGTGACCATTACCAGTTACCATTTCTTCTTTAATGTCAAGCAACACATTGAGAGATGCAAGAATAGTTCAGAGATCTCTGTGCACATCATGGTAGTACAGAGATCATCTCTAGAATATTCACTATTTCATTACTTTCATGCAGTTTTTCTAGTTGATGCATTTAGGGGAGTCTGTTGAAGTTTCTATCAAACACTTTTCTCCCTGCTATTAAGGATGTGTGAATCGCCGGAGCACACCACGTTGTTTTTAGTTAATTAAACAGAACCATTTGGTCGTTTTTGTAGACACATGGATTTCATTGGACAGGAAGGCTAAGAAAAATTACATTATATATCACTTGATAATGTATGATGTGTAGCTTCTCTAAGATAAAGGTGGTCTTTTTATCATTACATTACAGTCTAGTTCAGCCTGTAACTAAATCTTGAAGATCTATAGCTGCAGAAATGATTATTATGCAGGCTACAGGGCTTCTGCCAACACTTCTTAATCAGTCAGAGAGATTCCCCCCACTTGTTCATGATCGTGCCAATTGCATGAAAACAGAAAGTTTGTGGGAAACAGAGGGATGAACCAACTGTGGCTGAAGTAGGAGAAAATAAAGGTCCCTATATTTTTCTTTTCACAATATACACTGATCCACAAAAACATTATAACCACAAACACGTGAAGTCGTCATAATATTGATTATAAGATGTCGGAACAACGGGCTAACGTAAAGACCTGAGCGACATGGGTGATGGCTGAATAACTGGGTCGGAACATCTCTGGACCTGCAGGTCTTGTTGTGTTTTCCTTCTGTAATGGTTAGTGCCTATCAATATGCTGTCAAACTGGTGAAATAGCTACCGAGCCAGAGGCATCCGAGACTCTTTGATTCTAACCCAAGAGGTTCTGTAGTGCACCTTCCTGAAAAAAGATTTATAAGCTTTTATAATCCATTATTCCCAGTCTTCTGTCTGCAGTATCCAAATAGCTAATGCCACACAGCCTCCATGTTGCCTGTCAGTCTTGACTGCGTGCGTCCGTCAACTTAAAAGACAGACACAATTGTATTCTGTATGTGAACAGCTGTGTTGGTACTGCTGTGTTTGGTTCCAGCGGCACTGAGCGCATAAACAGGTATTAATCTCCACGCTCTGCTGCCGCATTCAGGTTGGCATTGAAGTGAACTATAGTTAACAGGAGGGAACTCATTATAGGTGGGGGCAGCATCGCTAGAGCCCAATGTTTACTCTTGAGTTAATTAAAGGATTATAGCTGGCTGTTAATGGAACATGCAAGAGGTAAAGAGGAATCGAGGGAGACAAATATAAAGTCCTTGCATTTGCAGTTAACAAAACAAATGAAATTGCAAGCTATTCAGACTTCTTCACAAGCTCGCTAGTCACACGTATCAAATTACATTGCCGAATAGGCTACATTTATTTTTGCTTTCTGGTCTGATTTGCTTGCTTCTTGCATGATCATTTGTTGTTTTTTTGTTTAGTGCTTCATTTTGGCTTTGTCTCCTTATGTTGCACTTTTAATTAATTCTTAGTGTATATTGATACAAAGACAAAGGAGCGTTTTCCCACTTAAGCAACTGCTTTTTATGGACGTAAACATGATGACAGCAGCACCTTTTCAATCACCCTGATTGTTTAATGGATCAGTGCGTAGAGGTCCATTAAACAATCGCCATAAATTACTGCATTTTCTTAATGTCACATTAGACAGCCACTTTTATGTATACACTCTTCAGGGTGTTAGGACAATCTGGAAATAGTTGCTGGAACACTTAACATTAGTCTTTGTATGTTATTTGAAGGCTTTATATTTTATATTAATAACTCATATTTTAGAACATTGTAAGAATACTTTAAAAAAAAATAAAGACATGAAAAGATAAGACAAACTTCTGAGGAGCATATTCAATTTGAGATTGGATTCTACGGTTCCGAGGCCATGTTGTTGAAAACTGACATCCTTAAAAGTTAGAACATTTATGAACCTGTCGTAGGTGAAAATGAGCCCTTCTTAAGAAGTGCAGCTTTTCTGTCTAGTTGGCCTCTTGAATCAAAACCCTAGATAGATCAGTGAATCATCTCAATTATTAATACACAGGATGGGCGTGTGCGTTGAGAAAAACAGCCTTGCAGTTCCTGTATCGTTCATTTCCTGCACCTGCAGTGCACCAACAGCTGAAATCATTGGGGTTTCCAACAGATAGTGTGCTGATCTTTCGGTGTCTTTGTAACTGTGAATCTGTTTGCACTAAGAAAACATGGTGGTCTGGTGTTTCAGGGGCACGGTGCATAGGAGATGGAACTTTGCTCTGCGTGTTTGAGAGACCACAATCTATTTCTTATCTAGTGTGTTGTTGTTCTCATGATGATCTTTGTATTTTCTTGTGAAACCAGCATTATTCAAATGACCAAATTAAAGCGTAAAGGATGATATTAAGAAAAACAAACCATTTCAAATCCACAGTTTGAATTGAAATGGTAGATGTTGTCTTTGAAGAGTTTCTCTCCTCTCAGTCCAGAGTTTTGGTTTATTACTTTCTTTTACCCAACAGAGAGTAGTTCATTTTTTTTCTAAATTTGTTTATTTTAAAACTTAAACTGCAAACTTCTACAAGGGAAGTTAATTGATTTTTTTGAGGTCTTTCCAAATTTAACCCGAAGCGTATTGCGATATTGCTTCACAACTTAAGATTTTATTCCCGTGGTAAAAGGGGCATTTAGTGTTAGCATGTTCTTCTGTGCCGTACTGGTTTTATAGGGAGCATTGATACATCCCTACATCTCCTCAAAAGCCAACAGACAGAATTCAATAGAAGTTTAAACATGATTTGTTCAAGTTTCAACGCTAGCGCTCTAACGCTGTGCATCTCATAATTAGTTTCATCAATTTGCTTGATTTTATATTTTTAGGCGCACTTGAATCTAAATGATTTTTATGTCTGTTTACTCACCCCCACCCACAATAGAGGGTAGGGTCCAGCCACATTAGCACAATTTTTTTTTTTTTTCATTTGTGTGGGCATCTGATTCTTTTCATACTACTGACCCTCATCGCTGTCAACACTTCCTGTCTCACATTAAAAGAGCTCAAATTTTTTCTAACAATGTTGTTCTGTCTCTCTCTCTCTCTCTCTCCCACTTTTCCTTTGGTACCACTAGTCTAAATCGCCCTCATATCCCCCACAGACTCAACACAAGCAGCAACAATGGGCAAACAGAACAGCAAGCTCCGTCCAGACGTCATGCAGGACCTGGTGGAGAACACAGACTTCACCGAGCATGAAATCACAGAGTGGTACAAGGGCTTCCTGCGGGACTGCCCCAGCGGCGCACTGTCTATGGAGGAGTTCAAGAAGATCTACGCTAACTTCTTCCCTTATGGGGACGCCTCCAAGTTCGCCGAGCATGTCTTCCGTACTTTTGACGCCAATGGCGATGGGACTATAGACTTCAGGGAGTTCATCATTGCCCTAAGTGTAACGTCACGTGGTCGACTGGACCAGAAGCTGAAATGGGCTTTCAGCATGTATGACCTGGATGGGAACGGATACATTAGCAAGGCGGAGATGCTGGAGATTGTAACGGTGGGTTTACTGTTGTCTTGTTTTGGTATATGTCTGATTTGGTACATTTTTCTCTCTATTTTTCATTCTTTCATCTGTTCAAACTTGCGACTTCTCTACTTTTATGTCCCAGTCTCTTTGTCCAGCCATTGCATGCCGTCATGGCACTACAATGCTCCCTGATCCTTTAACTAGTCATGCATTGGTGAAACATTGTGCTCAGCCATCCACAGCAGCTGCTACATCATATATCCATCTGCTTCTGTGTTCTGCACCATTTGACTGCATACAGCAGTGGAGAGCCCGTCACTGTGTAATTTTAGAAACCAGCAGTTCCTCGGACATCTCTAAATAAGACTCGGTTGTGGTGTATTTCTAGAAGGGAGCGGCTGTCCTATGATTTTCATATTGACTCAGCAATGCATCCAGCAACTGTGCGGTTATAGGATGTCCAGTGACCCCCCCCCCCCACCCTTCCAATCGGCACCACCAGTGTTACTTTTCAGCAAATCATCTCACATAGGCTCCTCGTCTTATCGGATATATAGTTGAGACTGCCGTCAGAGCTTTGGACACATTCACATCAACACACTCGTTGACGCATGATGGCAATCAGTTGAGCATTACGTCACGAATCATGTTGCTCAACTGAGCAGAGCGCCAAAGAATGTGTAATCCCATTCTCAAAGTAGGTGATTTTATGAACAGTTTGTCTGCGTAAAGTGAGTATGTTTGTAAGGGATGCCTTCATACGTTCAAAGATAAAACAGTCAGGCTTCATCTAATGATTATCTTTCGTGTATTGATTCATTTAGATATTTTTTACAGAAGCTTGGACCTGCTGCAAATAGCATCACTTTGGATAGTAACTTCCCATTTAATGGGTGGAGTTCCATTAGACTCCTGAATAACATGTACAACAAAGGGGATTGGTGGCTTTTCGGGGATATACCCTTGCAATCAGGGGCAACCGCATAGGCTTCAAATAATCAATGAAGTAACGAGCCAACTAACTCATGAAAATAATTCAAACCTGTAGCCCTCATCAGTGTCCTGGTTGGGTGTGCGTGCGTGTCTGATGGAGGCACATGTACACAGCTGTTCTGATGCATTCCTGTTTGGACAGATGATCCATCACTCTTTTACTTCTAATCATCACCATTATATATATATATGTATATACACATACACTCAATGTATATTTCACTAGGATATATATCTTTTTCATTCATTTTGGGGAAATGGATACAAAGTTCATTAATACAACATTGCAGCTGTGCATGAAGTTTATTTTCAAACTTGATTTGGAAATATCGGTCAATATTTATTAATGACACCCAAATAAGTCTTTTTACGGATAATAAAAAAAAAAGAAGTTGTTCTCTTCCATGCCTACTTTTTTTTTTTATATTGAAGCGTTCTAACATTTCTGTCTCCTTCTGTTGTATTCAGGCTATTTACAAGATGGTTTCCTCTGTGATGAAGATGCCCGAGGATGAGTCCACACCTGAGAAACGCACAGACAAGATCTTCAGGCAGATGGACACAAATCGAGATGGTAAGTCTTCTTCAAATAAAGTGTTTTCTCAGGAAGAAATAGCAAGTTTAAAGCCTTTGAATATATATATTTTTTAAAATAACACATCATTTACCCATCAGCTCAATAACATACGGTGTTGAGCTCCCAAAGATACAGAGTTGTCTCATCGGATACCATTTAAAAAAGGCTCAATTTAGCTCTGGAGTCCCTCCACTAGGGGGAGTTTTATTTCCAAAAATGAGTAAAAACGCTTTTACTCACTAGGGGGAGTTTCTTTTTTTTTTTTAACAGAAAACCTTTTTTTTAACATTACTTCCTAACTGTTGGTCTGATTTAATTCAAATGTGATACATATTAATCTACTTGCGGAGATCTAACTGAAATTGCTCAAATTACACTTACTGGGGCGGAGTTTTTTCTTGCAATCATGTCTGATAATGTCCAAATCGGCTCATATAAAGCTACACAAGGACCTCAATGTTGTATATTATTTCACTATAATGGTTCATATGTTACTCAGTAGGGGGAGCTTCAGGTCTAAATGTAGCTCATATGAGTTGACAAAAGGAAGACTTTCTTGTTTTTATTACTGAGCTCAGATAAAATATTTATCTTAGAACATATTGCTGACTCCACAGAAGAGTATAATTGGGTGGGGGGGCTTGTACAAAGCAGGGGATTCATGGAAGATAGCATAAGCCTGGTTTTGGTTGGATCTGCTCGAACAAGTGAACAAGATGATTAACTAACAAACTCTTAACCTCTCTCTCTCTCTTTTTGTTCTCTTAGGTAAACTGTCCCTTGAGGAATTTGTTGAGGGAGCAAAGAACGATCCTTCCATTGTCCGGCTGCTTCAGTGCGACCCCAGCAGTGCTGGGCAGTAGAAAAACTGGACTTTTCTCATTGCAGTTTAAATTAAGAAATTTTCAAAAACTCTCTAAACTGACCCACCTGAGATTACTGACATTTATCCACTGAGCTGTAGAGGCGCGCGCACACACACACACACACACACACACACACATATACACACACATATTAAACATCATACAACTGCACATTCTACAATTACCAAAGCCGGATGCAGGTATCATCTTTTAGATGCTCACATTCAGCTCATGTGCCTCTATTCCTAGTCCAAAGATGTAGACGGCACCGGTCTCATGGTACAAAGATAACTCCAAGAACTGAGAAGACTGCCATCGAGGATAACTGAACAGATTCATGATGTACATTGAGCTCAACCCAAGTTTGCTGTTCCTTTTTATTCTTTTATTGACTGTTTTTAAAGCGATATTCCAGATTTTAAAGGGGATTAATGCGCCATTTGTTCTCATGAAATAACTCGGGGTATTGTGCGACGACAGACGGATCTTTTCAGAAGTATTGCAGTAAACACTGGATGAAACGAAGTATACGAGTCCGGGGTTAAAAGTGTTGACAGCGTACAGTCTGGATTACGTAAACGGGAAATCTGCAGAGTTTAGTTAGACAAAGAATGATAGACTTTTTAAAATTTAATGTATATTTTAAAGGAATGTCACATCAAACCAACTGAGTCAGATTCCTAAATGAAGTTTATTTCGACTACAGATTGCAATCATCTGTGTGGGTTTTCTTTTCCTTTTTGAAAGACACAATTTATGCCATGTTCCCTCGCAACCTACGTAAACACACATTTTTAAACCTACATGAACTATAGCATCTACAACCAGACGTGTGCGTTTGAACGGAGCTGGGATTTCTTTTTCTTCAGCTTTTTGCTTCATCACGCCTATCAGCAGAAAAGGTAGATGTTTAATGAATATGCAGTATGTACTTATATAGTCTTTACTCTGTGATAATATTGTGGCTGTAGCCACAATGGGAGAATTTCATTTAAAAAAAAAAAAAAAAAGGAGAAACAAAAAGCTGATGTATAAATTATTGGAATGTGCTGATTGATTACATTTTATTTTCTTTTACTTGAAATATATGCTATGAAAGAAAGGTGTACAGTATATTCACTCATATTTATGATAGGGGAGAAAAGCGGAGAGGACCACATATGATGATATCCATTCAGCCCTGCTTATTCAAATACTTTCAGACCCAAATCTCCAACATCTTATATACCAGGTTTATTGATTATTTAAGTTCTTATCTAACATCGGCAAATTCCCAGTTTTTCTCATCCGTACTGAATTTATTTCAAATACAACAGTTATAATACGACAATCCGAGTTCTACTGTGTTGTTGTACTGTGTCGATAAATACGAAGGATATTTTTAGTCATACAGTCGCAGACGCTCAACTAAATCAACAAAGCACTGACCTAATAGAAGCAACCACCAAACTCCACTTTCTTTTCAATTTAATTCTGCTTCTCTGTGCTGAAAACACCTTGAGATACCCCCAACTGGCAGATGAATGATTAATTGTGGGTAAAAAATAAATATAAAAAAACCCATGTGTGATTAATTCTCTGAGCTTCTGCACATTTCAAGCAGGTGATTGCAAAACTTCAATCCCACATTCAACTTCAATAGCATCTTGTGGTCAAGTGCCAAATATAGATGAATTGAATTGAGAGAAAACACAGTATTGTAACTATGTATACTGCGACAGTATACAGTTGTTGACTGTCGAACAAAGAACCTTTGTGTCATTCATCACTGTATCATTTTGTAGATTTTGTATTGTAAACATCCATGATGTGTTGGGTAGGATGTCCATTTTGTTATTCAAATAAAGACAAAATGGGAAATGGTTGGGTTTTTTTTTTTGTAATATGTGTATCCTATATGTGCTTTGAATTCCTTTGGATTTTTCACGCAGTCCCGGGTTCCTCAGAACAAGAACCAGGACATGGCATAGGGCATTGCTCTTTATAATTGCCATTCACTTTCTCATCTATTTCTCTAAAATAAGGTTGAGATACAAGGTAATTTAACATTTTTGATAAACCGTCAGAAAATATCAAATCATAGACATATTTTTTTTTCAGTTTCTTAATCCCAGTAACTAATTGAATGGTAGCAAAATTTTACAATGAGGACACAACAGCCTGCTTGCTGAGAAAATAACCAAATAAGCTTAGCTGAGTGCAGCAGCGACTCTTATTTCTATCGGTTCATTCAGAACATGTTCCTACTCAAGAGCAGATATTCGGAATACAGACACACTCTGGAGTTCGGAGTAGCAGCTGGACCCGTCCACAGAGGGGATTTAGTGGGCTTTGGGATTACCAATCTAGCCATATGCTAACCCAAATCCGTGCCTTAGTTTTTAGTCTAGTATAGTTATTTTACTTACAAATTATACCAACAGACAAACGGCACAGGAGTGAAAACAACTAGTTGTGTAGGCTACTCAAAGTTTACTACTCTTACATTTATGGTACAAAAGTGGGTCAATTTAGTCCTAAAAAGTATTATAATAGTACACTTGAAAGTCCATACTAAGTGCAATAATAATACTTGTATACTTACAACATTAAGTGTACTTATTAATTAATTAATTATTCTTGAACTTTACTTAAGTACACTTCTCGTTAGTAAGGGAAACGGCTCAGCCTGCCCTTGAAAAGAAATTTTGAGGACAAAAGCTCCAGGGAGAGAGTGTTTTTTTCAAGCAGCTGGCCTTCAGAGCAGAGGGATTTGCTATGGGGACAGAATTGGGACATTTGTCAGACTTAAGATTTGGGACAATGTCCCAATCGAACAATTGCCATATTCATTGTGAGCGTGTTGGAATGCACTTAAACCTTTAGCTCAAAGCAAACACTGTCTGAGGTAGAGCTTCAGAGAATGTCTAAAAAAAATAATTGGCAGCTCTACGTCTGTATCTTTATTCATTTTTTACAAAACAGCCGAGCACACGAAAACTACACGAGAACCAAGTGCTATTTACACCCCCCCCCCCCTCATTTGCTGCATACAGTGTTTCTTTTCTCTCAAGTGAAATCCTAAGAATAAACACTTTTTTTTTGACACGTGAGTACACGGAAATGGCTGAAGACCTGAAGCGCCATTGGACAAACTCCTTGAGTCATCTCAAAGAGGTGTGACTAAAATGTAAAGTACTTGAAATTACTGGATAAATGGTCAAAGAAATGCAAAACCATCGTTAAAACCGTTAATAAATAATAACACCGCTAACAAATCAAAGACCGTCGTGCCAAGAAGCTGCTTCGTCACTTAAGGACAACTAATGTGAGAAGCTGTGGCTACATTTGGTACGTCAGGGACTGGATGAGTCTACTTCTGAAAAAAATACAAAATAAAATACAGAACTGTACAATCGAGAATAAAAGTACAACTTATTTTACACAATTAAAAAACGGTGAAGGACATGGTTTGGTACTCCATCATCTGACACCACATCATAGAAACCAATATAATAGGGAACTAAGTGTACCAGTTCATAAAAAATCTATATAACGTCCTTTTATTTTTTTTAATTTTGAGTCGTTCAGAATGACCTGGTCCTCCTGCAGAAAAAGAAGAAAAAAAAAACACGACTTGCTTCATAGTGTAACAGTGTCAGAGAGAGGTCTGATGTATCGACGTTGACCTCAGAGCGTCGGCGCCACCCCACCAATGGACTGTCTCCAATACGGTCAGTCAGCTTATCAGCCAATCAATAGCAGCCTTGTGGGTTTCAGCACATCAGCAGTCACGGGGTCTCCCTCGTCTCTACGTGGAGCTCCTCCAGGTCTGCTGATTACCCGTCAGATCTCCGTCAGCGTGATCTTATAGGCGTCTGCGTAGCTGTCAATGTGGAGGATGAACGTGTCTTCGTTGGAGTAATGCTCGATGATGTTGTCGTCCATGTTCACCAGGATCCTAAAGGACACTTAAAGAATTTAATTCCATGTGCACGTCTTAAATCTCTTTCAGTATTCTTCAAAACGGAGTCTGCTTGCGCACTCACCCTTTTTTACTTTTCTTGTAGACTTTGGCTATCCTCTCTGTGGGCACGCCATACTTTTCTGATATCTACGGGCGACAGATGACAGCTGTTAGTAAACATGGGTCCTTTTCCTGGCAAACTCTGCCTCTGACTCACGCTCACATGCAGTGACTCACAGCTTCCATCAGGCCTCTGAGAGTGGGAGACTTCAGCATCAGAGCATCAAACACCTCGTCTGCCTCCTTTCTCACGTACAACAGCACTGCAGAGAGAGACGAGGGGTTAATAAACCTTTAACAGTTGGCCGCAGAATATTTTATACATCTACGCGCGGAGCACAAAGAGCAGCACTTTAAAACTCGACTGATAAAAGCCTCTGGATTTACTCCAAAACCTGAGAGGAATGTATTGATTCCTTATAAAGGCGGAGCCAGTGAATGGCCAAGGACGCCAAACCAAGGGGGATAATTATATCCCAGACATACCTGGGATATTTCGAAATCCTCATAACGGATCATTTTCAATTGTATACCAACATAAATACCCGTACCCACATTAACCTTAGTGCGAGGAAGAACTGGATTGATTTTCAGAAAAGTCAGTTGCATATTTCTACCACTAGGGGAAGATTCATCTTTATAAAAAAAAAAAAAAAAGAAATTCCTCAACTGTTGGTCCGATATTAGTCCAGATTTGCCTCATGAGAAAAGACGATCCAGTGTTGGATAAAACCCCTCGGCGTTTGATGAACAATAATCAAATCTCAAAGTCTGTCGGACTTATGTTTGTGTTAGAAATTGGATTCACTTTCTTTGACGCCGTCATTACTTATGAATGTCTATTTTCATAATAAAGTACTACTTCACTGCCTTCCTTCACTTAAGTGATTTATCGATGAGGAGAAATCATGGGAAATACCCACACGAGTCCACAGACTACAGAGGAATGCATTGGCATTAACAAAATGAATCAACAGGAACTCATTTTATCATTCATTTTGAAAATCATTTAGCAACCCTGAAGACCTCAGAAAAATATAAATGAAATATGAACATCTATAATTCTATGAAAGCTTGAAGACTCTTGGAGGATTAGTTGAACGCACCATAAAATCCATTATGAGATTGTTCTGTCAACAACCAACAGATGAGCTGATAGGGAAAAAGATAGCTGCATAGAAATGTGCAGGGAAGTGAAATCCAACATCCTGAATGGGGATTAAAATTGAATTGTATTGTATTGAAAACGGATCTACAGCCTGGAATTCTTCTCTGTACCTAATGGAACAGGACTGAAGGAGTTTAAGCTGAAGGAGGCAGAACTGGTTTCTTGTTTCACGATTCTGAAAAACATACAACCCGTCTGGACTGCTGCAATGCTCCTTGTTCTGACGCGAACGGACCTCCCACTCATGGATGCAGTTGGACCGAAAAGCTTTTAACGGGCAAGCGTGATCAAGAACACCTCAACCCCTCCCTCCACTTGACCCCCGTGTGATTTTAAGATTAATTTTAAGATTTTATTGTCTCACCTTTGAATGGGTTGACAATAATAAATGTATTTAGAAGAAGCACTTTTTCCCAGAAATAACATCAATAAAGTGCTTCACAAAAAGAAAAGCAATAAAAGGCAAACAATCAATAAAAACAAGGCAAATGGAACAAATAACACCAGACAAGTAAATAATTTAACGAGGACCATAAAAGCTAGGATTATAGACAGGAAATCAATGACCTACAGGACAAACAGAAGACATTCAGGTTGAAATAAAGGTTGATTTGAACAGGTGACCGTCAGTTGGCCCTGGTCAGACCAAAGAGAGGCACCGGGTATGTGTGGGCGAAGAAGGTCACAGAACTTCTCAGGTGTCTGACCATGAAGGGGCTCTGAATGTAAGAATGAGAACCTTGAAATGAATTCTAAACCTGATATGGAGTCAATGTACAGAATGCAAGATGGCTGTGAAAGTGTGTTGGCGCCATCTTACGTCTCTGACCTCTTAGCTCCTCCTCAAGGTCATTGAGGTCCACTGATCGACCATTTATCGAGCTGTAGACCAGAGCAACTGAGCTTTTTCTTTTGAACCCCTTAAACCGTAGAACTAGTTTCTTGTTATTTTGTTGCTTCTTTTTTTAATGTGAGAGGATCTGAAAATATCCATATTTAAAATGTAAACTAAAAACTCACTTATTAAGTCTGGCTTTAATAGTGTTTTGTCATTTTATATATACTATTCATTGTATTTATAAATATGTGCTTGATTTTTTTAGGTTATTTTGATCCGGATTTTATTGTTATTTAATATTAATTTCTTTTTATTAACTGTAATTTTATTTCATTTTATTATATATCTTCTTTTTTTTAAATTGCTTTTACTCTTTTAACATCTATTTATAAGATCTTTATTTGCTTTTATTTTCTATTTATTTATTATTATTATTATCTTAACTTAAACATATTTCATTTTCTTAACTCCACAAACTTTTCTCAGATCAGTCTCCAAATTTATCTTAGTATATTTTTTTATTTCACTTCAACTACTCATTGCGTAACATTTTATTTGTTTTGAACGTACTTTATAAATAAAGTTTGACTGAGCTTTTTTATCAACTATCCAACCTTCTCCCTTTATAAACTAGTATTAGTATATAAGTAGTCTGGATTGGGTTTTCTCATGGAAGTCAGTCTGACACACACTCTATATTTCCCAGGTCAAAACAGATGAAAGCGGCGGGAGCAACCATCTTGTACCTCTCTTGTTCGTCTCCTCTTTGATCTGTTTGTGAGGCGAAGGGCATATATCTTCATCTGACGGCCTGAACATCCTCTTCACCAGCACGCTCCTGAACAAACGAAAAACAAATACGTCATAAACATATGCCTTGTGTTTGCATTTGTGGTGGTATTCAGCTCCTCTGCTTTTGCATACTTTAGATTTGTATGTCCTGATTTAAATGAAAATGTTAACACGCTCACCCTTCTCTCTCGATCTCCTCAGTGTTGAAGGTAAACACCTGGGACAATAGAATAAATGTAAGTTATTGTTAGTTATATGTAGTTAGTTATGTGTTTTTTTACTTTGTAGCACCTTGAGATTTGATCCAAATGTAAAGTGCGTTTTAAATTAAATTAAAAACCGAAAAGTCGAGTGTATAAGCGATCCCCCCGAATTTATGTCAAAAAATAAATACATTTTTAAGAAAACCGGTCACCCCAGTGAGTAAAATATGAACAATTAGAGTAAAAAACATGATATAAAGATGATAGATAGATAGACCACTTATGCACCAAATTTGGATAAATCTGACCAACATTTAGGAATTTACTTCCAAACACGTATTTTTTCGTATAAACTTAGTTAGTAAGATATTAAATATTAAGAGTAAAATATGATGTATAGACTACATATAGATAGATCTCCTATGCATCAAATTTGGATTAAATCTGACCAAAATTTAGGAATTTACATCCAAAAAAAATCTTATTTTTCATTTAAAGCTCACCCTAGTTAGTAAGACATGAAATGTTAATGTAAATTAGGATACACATAAGATAGATTTCCTGAAGTCCATTCATATGCACGGTTAAGCAATTATAGCCCAAAAAAATTTGGCAATAAAGAATTTTTCCAACAAATGTTGGAAAAATTCAACTGACCTTTCCCCAAATATGAAATCAAATTAAGGTCTAAGTGGGTTTAAAATTTGAAAATGATCCATGAAATAGTTGCTGCGGTATTGGGTTAACATGAAGGATGTGCTGATGCCATTCCAAAACATACCGGATTTTCCAGAGGACAATTATTCATCCATTAAAGTCAGGCTCAGAGTGTAATACGTTCCAAGACTTGAACTGGAATCATTGCCCATATGAAATTTCCAGTAATAGAATTTCTTTGTGGATTTCCTGGTTTACTGATGCAATCCATCTTACCCTCTACACGCAGCAGGTTTCCAGTGTCAAAGGAAGCAAAACAGCCTCAGTGCCTCACCAAAGACACCGCCATGCTTCATTCTTCCTCCGCCAGAAACACCGCTGACCCGAATGGTTCCTGTCTTGTTCAGTAAGGCCACAGAACTTCATCTTATATGGAGGATTCTGAACGCACTGGATTGACTTTATTCTGTCAGCAGTGGTGAATGTCTTGGAGTTTGGGCATGGAGCCTTATGGAAATTTAGGCCCCAAAAGAACAAAATTCTAAAAAGTTCATCTATGAAAAATAACAATAACTAATAAGCAATAACTCAAAAAACTATTTCATGGATCATATTCAAATATTAAACCCACATAGACCTTAACGTGAATAAGAACTGGATTGATTTTGGAAGAGGTTCGATGCATATTTCGGCCACTAAGGGGAGCTTTATCCCTTAAGGTTTTTGGGCTATAATTTCTCAAGCATTAGTCCGGTTTAGTACAAATTTGGTGCTTATGAACCAACACGATGAGCGCTATCTTATATTTATGGTATTTACACAAGCAGTTCGTATTTTTTTTCACTAGGGAGACCTTTATTTTTTTTCAAGAAACACTGTTTTCGACCAAATTTACCTCAAATGAACAGCCTCAAGGAGCTCTAACCTGCATTTGTTATGTTTTTTGTAAATGTCCGTATTTTACTCAGTAGGGCAGCTTTTTTGCAAAAAACAACAACAAGCACACAAAAATTTTCTCTGACCGTTACCTCCCTGACATAAGTTGTATCTAAACATGGCTCATATGAACTGACAGAAAGAAATCTGACTTGTTTTACTACTGAGGTCAGAAAAAAGTAGTGAACTGCTTTGATCTTTATTATTGCTATAAAGAACATGTCACATTTAATTTGAGGAGTTCAATAAGGGGGATTGCTCGTACAACGCAGGGGATCGGGGGATTTTTGGGGAGATACCTTTGCTGTCGGGGGCGACAGCGTAGGCCTTAGGAGAGATGCAATTCAGGGGGTTGAAGCATTTTGAGGCTGCAGCAATCACCATGTTTGGATTTTGAATTTTTTTTTTTTTTGCTTTATTGTGAAAGTCGGGGAGCCATCAAATGGTTAACACATAAAACAATCTAAGTTCTTGTATGAGGAAAGTTGACTTTGGAGCAGCTATTATAGAAAGTTTGAATCATATTCACATGAATGATGAAATGAAGAAATGGAAGAAAATCATAAAAATGGAGCTTGAATGAAGTTTAAGTGGTTCCAAATCGTACTAGCGACCGTGATTCTGAAATCCAGCTGCTTCACCTTTGAGAGGAAGCTCTTTCACTTGGAGGAGTGTGAGTGCAGGTGATCTACCTGTCCGGCCCTCTGAAGGTTGCCGAAGTGAACATCGGGGATGAAAAGCACCGGCTGAGCCTCCAGGTCTGTCATGGTCTTGAAATAGGTGGTGTCTGACTTCTTGGGAACACTTATCACACCTACGCCTCCGTCTTTTACTTCACAGGTAAAAAAACAAACAAAGATTACAAAAAATATTAGATTATTTTACCCGTTACATTTTTTACAGAAAAAAAAGTAACAGCTTTAATTAATTCCCATTGTCTAAAGATGTTTACAAGCAGTAGGTGGAGAATTATTCAATGTGATTTCATGTAAACTTGGATTTGAAATAAGATAATACAAAAAGATTTTTCATGTAGCTCAAAACCTTTTGACTTCTTGCGAAACAGTTTTCGCTCCTCGTCCCTTATTTTCCTCTCCGCTCCCTAGGAAAAACATAAAATATTCAACACATGAGTGTTTGGATGTATAGTAAGCCTCGGTAAATGCTCTTGTACAATTTCCCCAAAAATCAAATAACAGTGACTTAATTGAAAGTTATTTTTTTACATCACTATGTGTGTGTGCGTGTGTGTGTGTGTGTGAGTGGGGTTGTATCTGGAGGCTCACTTTGCGTGTGAGACCACTAGAGACCACTAGAGGGAGAACTGATGTCATGACATGTCTCACTGCATGCCTGAATACAATTCAATTAAACACAATTATGAGATGTACAAGAGATTTACAAAGTTCACAGCAGCCTTTTTACATTATGGTTAATTGCCTTAGAAAGATTTAAAGCAACGTCCCCCCAAAGCTTTACTATATATTGGCCATCAAGCAGATCCAACCGGACAAATCAGTAAATTATTCCAATCAGGTATCCCTGATCATGACACAATAGTCACAACTTTTATTTACATGTAAAGTCTATTTTGAGTATTTTTTTTTGCAGTTATATATTTTACAGTAGTGGAAGGGATCCTACTGTAAAATAAATAACTGTAAAAAAACAACAACGTATACCCAGGAGGAACCAGAGCTGGATGACTTGGAGCTGGGTCCACTCATCACTGGGGCTGAAGTCAGATAATGAGGGGAAGGGGTTCGGTGGCCTTAGGATCCTGTCTCTGCTTTTTGCAGATGATGTTGTCCTATTGGCACACTCGAACTCTGACCTCCAGGTCGCACTGGGACGATTTGCAGACGAGTGTGAAGCGGCCAGGATTGAAAATCAGCACTTCTAAGTCTGAGGCCATGGTTCTCAGCCAGAAAAAGGTAGAGTGCTCACTCCAGGTCGGGGAGGACATTTTGCCCCGAAAGGCGGAGTTCAAGTATCTCGGGGTCTTGTTCACGAGTGAGGGAAAAAGGGAGCGGGAGATGGACAGACGGAAAGGGGCGGCGTCTGCAGTGATGCGGACGCTATATCTATCCGTTGTGGTGAAGAGAGAGCTGAGCCGAAAGGCAAAGCTCTCGATTTACCGGTCCATCCACGTTCCGACCCTCACCCATGGTCATGAACTGTGGGTCATGAACGAAAGAATGAGATCGCGGATACAAGCGGCTGAAATGTGATTTCTCCACAGGGTGGCTGGGCTCAGCCTTAGAGATAGGGTGAGGAGCGCAGACATTTGGGAGAGACAGAAAGTAAAGCCGCCGCTCCTCCGCATGGAGAGGAGTCAGTTGAGGTGGTTCGGGCATCTAGTCAGGATAAGCCCCCGCCTCCCTGGGGAGGTGTTTCGGGCATGTTCATCTGGGAGGAGACCCTGGGGTAGAGCAAAGACCCGCTGGAGAGATTACATCTCTCAGCTGGCGTGGGAACGCCTCGGAATCCTCCTAGAGGAGTTGGTGGATGTGGCCGGGGAGAGGAAAGTCTGGGCTTCCCTGCTGAAACTGCTGCCCCCGCGACCCGGACACCGATAAGCGGAGGAAAACGAGGGACGGGGATCCTAATGATGATGTGCTTATCTTGTCCCATTTGAAACAACATGAAAGAATATACAGTATTTGTTCATAATAGAAAAAAACAACCATCCCTGAAGAAATTTCAAACAAAAATAAAAATCTAAATATTCCCTCAGCTTCTAATTAGCGGATTTTCTGACTATCTTATTGTCCAAAAGGTCAAATAAAAGAATCAGTATGTTTGTGATTCTGATGTTCTATAAATTAAATGATATATCAGGCTGTTTATAATTAGATATGAAAACAGAAATAGGTAGAAGCCCCGATCACCATCAAGAAATAGTCCTTTAACATTGGAATCGATTTAAAAAGATTGTTTAATAAAGACAACAAGGACTTTTAACCTACATGACAATGAACCTGATGTTCATCAGAGGTTCTCCTTAAAGGTGAGTGTGCTGATAAAGTGATGAGAGTCCCTGCTAACCGCAGCTGATGGAGTGATTCCTCACCTTGTCACAGAAGACCTTGATCTGTGAGTAGGCCCTGTGCAGCGGCTTGTTGCTGCGGTTGTTGTAGCTGTAGGTGTCGATCTGGATCATCAGAGGAAGACCCTTGACTCCCTTCTGAGAGGAGAAGTCTGTGCTCAGACAGTTGACCGTGATGAAGATCTGCCAAGCACACAGCGGAGAAAGGTACGGCGGGAGGGAGGGTGAGGTGAGATTTACATACTTCAATTTATAGGGTAATCAATCTGGCGTTGTAGCTATTTTTTTCCATTGGAAATGAAAATGTTTTCATTAATTTGTACACAATTCAATCCAAAGGCACATCCACAGCGACTCAAACTGCTGACAAGCGTAAACAGAAGCCAATCATTGAACACAAAATGTAAATCCTTCATGTGTTCTGATAGTTTCCATTGTTGACTTTAAATCAATTTGAAATCCATTAAAGTTGAGCATTTTAACTGCTTTTTTAAAATATATTTATGCCAAAGACACTTCAAAATGGAAATGTCTACCCTGAGGGTCACGAATAATTGGAGTAGGATTTTATCCCTTGAGAGATAAATTGCTATTCAGAGGTTGTTGTTGTTTTTTTTCAGTGTTTTGAAAAATAAACAATATTTCTCTGATGTTTTTTGCGTTTGGTTAGCAGCCACGTTTCAAATATCTCAATCCGGCAGAGGTAAACACACTGTGACGCGGCCCTTTGGATTTCTTTGGCCATTTGTGCAAAATGACCCTTTAATGAACATCGGACCCTTTAATAAACTCACAACTTCTGTAAACATTTTGTCATGAAATAACAATTATCATATTGATATTTTCTATATTTTATTTTTTATCTATATAATAAAAGTGTTCGATTTCTTCGTTTATTCTGGTATTTCTTGTAAACTCTCTAAGTATTTAGATCCTAAAATCTACCCCAGTGAACGTCCTCTATTATACAGATCTATGTGACGCCTCTATTAGAGGCCAGTATAAGCTTTGGGATGTACCCTGATCAAAATCCACTGACTAATATTCTTATTTCTACATATTTATTGGAAAAAAAATGTGTGATTATCTTAAAGACATAATAATTTTTAGCTATGAACGACTCATTTAAAGGTCCGGTGTGTAAAATTTGGCCGGGATAGGCGCTGCAGGCCATCCTATCAGCCGAGTTGCCCAGAGGATTCCACTCGGCTCGACCACAGCTGCTCCAGACGCCTCGGCCTCAGGGCGGCGGCCGATACGGCTCGAATCCCTCTTTTAGAGCAGGGAAATGTAGCCACTGCTGGACTATGGTGGCGTGTTTTACATGGGTGCTTCTGTTTGCGGTGTCTGGACGCCGTCTGTCATCGTGCCTTGAGACGCATCATTACTCTTTATATCCTACAGCTGACTGGCCGTCTTCTTATGCAGGCAGACGTATGCACCGGCTGATTTTTTTTATCTAAAAACTCTTCTTGGGTTCTTATTAAGTTAAATAAATAAAAATAAAAATATTAAGATATGTACACCCCATTTCTTACATGACAGACTCCTGCTTAGGATCTATTTATTTATTTTTGCCTTGTAGCACTTTGAGATTTGATCCAAATGTAAAGTGCATTATAAATTAAATGTATTATTATTTTATTATTATTATTTAATCACAATTGTGACCAGTTTACCACAGTTTAGTGAGTTTCTGTCTGACAGTGGGAACTTATTTCTTGTTGTATCTTTTCCGGGATCCTGGTTTTCCTCCTTCTCTGAGACTTTAGAAATAAATGCAACATGACAATGCAGAAAATAAATTCTTACTGCATATTAATATTTGCTTTGACCCACATTTTCTGCAGTCATGTGAAGATGCGCTACTTATAAGCACACAATTTTATGAGGTATTTAGATCATAAGGTTTTCCCAAAATAAACCTTACTTATGTGTTTTTAATTTTGTCCACTCTTGATTTTTTTGTTCTAGTACTGTAATTTTTAGACCTAAGACAGAATTGGAATGTGCCATTAACTACCTGGACATTGCACCTGTGCCCTGGTGATGTATTTAGGCTCAATAGAGAGGAAAACATGTAGAGAGAGAAAAACAGAGTCAATATTGACCCGGAGAAATGTGCTCGGATTTCCTCTAGAAATGTCTTTGTCCCCGGGCGGCCATTACAATGAAAGAGACGCACAACACACACACACACACACACACACACACACGCACGCACACACACAGACTGACTCACGAGACACACAGTCATTCGCATTCTCACAAAATGAGGGCAAAACAAACAGCGGAGGGTGGAGACAGGGATTGCTGTGTGTTGGCCCTTGGGGGACTGTGGTGTTCAAACAGTAATGTGGCTCCAGCTAAGGAGTGGTCACAAAGGAGTGGGCTTCACAAAGACAAAGAAAACAAACACAACACGGCCCTTTGGTTTTGTGACACTCAAAGAAACACAGCATTTGACAGAAGAGGAGCTGTTGTGGGGTTTTTCAACTCTTACATATTAACGCCATGGCGGTAATTTAATTCACTGTTTTTATAAAGTCGTGGGTCGTTGCTGATGCCTGCAGGTTTGGCGCTTGCCCGACAGTTGAATAATGGTTTATTTTGTCAAGCCAGTGTTTGTTTGCCAATACAGTATCATCACAAAAAAAAACCTGTCCTACTGCTTAACCTGATACCAACACACCTCCTTCAAGAGTCAACAGAGTAAACCAGTTACTGGGATAGTTACAGTGACATATATACGCTGCAGTAAACACAGAAGTAATAATATTTATCAATAATCCATGTGAGTTTTCTACCTTTGCCTCCTCGTTTACGTCCCAGGTGAAGGAGATGGCGTTGTAGGCGATTTCTTCAATGTTTCCGATGGTGTTGAAGCTCTCTTTGTAATCAGCTGTAAGCAAAAACAAACAGGCGGTTAAAGTCTTCCAACCTTTCAAATATAACACCTGCATGAAAAGCCTGCTCACAAGGAATCCCAACGTGTCTAATCCTAGTCTACAAGTTTTAACATTTTCATATCAGTACATTAAAAATGCCTGAATAAACATCAGCAACCTCCGAAAAATAAACCGATAGATAGTCACAATTGCTCAATAAATAAATGACACAAGTGGGTAAGTTTAAGATAAGTAATCAAATGGCACGTTTCAGTTTTATAAGATAAACCCTTATCTATTCGGGCAAACAAACTTTTAAAGGCTTCAAAGGCAGTGGGAGGAAACACAGAGGGCTATCTGCAGCGGAGAACAATATTAAAACCAGCCATGTGAGCGCATCCACTGGCTGTTGTTGACCTGTGTGGCTATAAACGTGGGGGGCTTGTAAATTTAATGTTCTGGGCGTTTTGTTAGTTATCATTCGCCCAATTAACGCACTTTATATTTGGATCAAATCTCAAATCTTTAGACATTCAAGTGGAAATCTAATGTCCACTTTAATGTCATTTCAGTGTTGGATCAAGACTCATTATATGAGTTTTGAATAATAGTTCTATCTATTGAACCAAAAAAGGGAACTTAATACAAACTGTGCCGGTTTGAAAAAGTTTTCGCCCCCTTAGAAACTAAACCCAAAAAACAACTTCACTGCATTAACGAATGTTTGCAATTTGGTTGGACTTGACCCACCAAAACCTGATTACTACCAGCCTTGTTCAATCAAATCATCCGATAAACCACAGGTACTCAAACTGGGGTCCGTGGACCCTCGGGGGTCCGTGAGCCATAACCAGGGGGTTCGTGAAATTAGTTAGTATAAACTATTAAATTACGCCGTATCCTTAAAAGTGCATTGAAACTCTTGTTGTTGGAGAAGATTCGTTATACAACACCAGGGTGCGTTCAGAAATGTTATGTTAAACGGAACCCTTCTTAATTTATACTGCGAAAATGGATACCACTAAAACTGGAGAATGTGTTGATGACCCCAGATGACATTGATGACATTCATCAGAAAAACAAGCTCTCTATTTTCTTTATTATATTAAAATGATTATTGGTGCCTTTTCCAAAATATTCACACACACACACACACACACACGCGCGCACGCACGCACACACACACACGCCCACACAATTGTCGCATCATATTTGTTTATGTGACTGCCTTCAAAAATAATTGTGGCACTATCTTACCGATCTGTTTTGGGCCTGGGACTCCGTTGGAGCAAGGGTTGGTTTAATAACTGTTTTAACTGTATCTTGTTTATTGTATTTTCTTCGCATTTGTTTGATGCAAATTGCAAATTAAAGAATCCATTGAAACAATTGGTGGTGGTCTCGGCACTGAGAACTAAGAGGGTCATTTAACACATCACAGTGAAATAAGTGCTCCGATGAGCGTGTGGCATCATTGCGTCACTTCCTGTTATAATCTTCATTTCAACAACTAATTGGTCAATCATTAATCTCAATTATTTATTGATTTTTAATTCTAGTTGTTTTGCAGGTCTGTTAGTTTCTTTAGCTCCGAGGTTAGCAAGTGATTCTCCCCCCTTCTCTGCTGTTCTGTACTGCTCAGCCTCAGTTATTCAGTTATTCCTCTGCCTCACCCTCCTTTAGTGATAACGGTACATGCACTAGATGTAGCTTATCATTTGATACGTTAGAGGCAAGGATTAAGGTATTGGAGAAATGGTTCCGCATCAATGAAACATTCAAAAACCGGTCGTACCGAAGACATTATCACCGAAGCACTCATTTTGGTAACACGGAAAGCACGGGCTACTCATAATCCAAAAACACCAAAACCATCAATCCTCTCATCAAGTAAAAAGCGGATATATTCATTACACAAGATTATAGATTATACGCTTAATTAACTCAGAACAACCCCGACCCTAACCCCAGGACCAGGATGACTTGCCATTATTGAGGGATTCATATATTTTACAGAAAATTTTGAATCTGAGAATGTCTGGTCATCAGTCTGTGAGTTGAAGCTTCAGCAATGAGTCATGCAGCAGGATAATGATGAAATTATTAGCTTATCTCCACTCCTACGGCAAAGGTTCCAATACTTTTTCACAGCAGTGCAAGTATTTGTCTAAAGCCATTTTAATGCAGTAGTGTTTGCTCATGCGGGCGTAACTTTACATAACAGGTTTGGATCAGCAATCCAAACAAAGATTTAATAAATAAGACATGCAAACATAGTCTATAAAAATCTACTGTTCCAAATCACAAACACTGGTTGTGTAGTCAAAGCTTTATTCCTCCAGAAAATTCTATTGAGCAATAAATAGAATTATCCAGTGAGCCACAATGTTGAAGTAGTGTGCTAAAGCTTCTTATTTTGAAAGAACATGTGCATTTGCTAGTGTATACAGTCCATGTTAAGAAGTATGTCGCCATAGATGGTGGGCAGGAAAGTGTGAATTTACAGTGTTGCAAAATATCTAAAACAACACAACAAATTAAAAAACAACAACAATTTTTTTTCTCTAAAACATGTGCCACAATCATTGGCACCCCTAAGAGATCCTGTGATTTAAAGGTAACTGGAGGAAATTTCCAGTCCTGTTACATACTTTTGAGTATGTAACAGGGAAGTATGAAGGAAGTATGAAGTGGTGAACAATTACTTCCTGTTTTATTGGGGTACAATCATCAGGTGACACAGACCTAATTCTCTTTGACTTTCTTCACAATGGGAATGACGGAGAAAAGTTGTAGACCTGCACAAAACCGGCAATGGATAGAAGAAAATCTCTCAACAGTTCGATATGTCAGTTTCAAAAGTTCGATCAATAATTAAGAAGTCTGAAGATACTGGAGATGTTACAAATTGGCCTGGAACAGGAAGTGTCCACAAACGGACCCCACGGACTGTGAGGAGGATGGTTGGACTGGATAAAGACTCTCTAAGGATCGCAGCTAGATAATTGCAGAGGTCAGTTGAATCTTGGGGTCAGAAAGTCTCCCTAACCACCATCATATGTCAAATACACCACACAAGCTGTTTGGGAGGGTCGCAAAAAATGTCTGGATACAAACATCAAAGATGGATGTATATCAACATTCATTTTCAAGAATTACCATGAAAAAAAACACAGATGATGGCGGCCTTTTGATCAAGCAATGCTTAGCAAGGACCAGTTGGATCCCTGCTGAGCATTTGTGTTTGTCAGGCCACATTGAAAACCAAATGTGGTTTGGGCTTCAATGTGTGAATAAAAGCTCAAATGTATAGGCACTCATGTTCTGGTTCTCACGAGAACAGTGTTCGGTATGACATTGTTTAGAATAAAATAAAGAACTTGACAGAAAGTCAATAAAGATTGCAAGAATAGTAATCATGTATGGAATGTACAAGACGCAGGTGGGTCACATGATTTGAGCTGGAGGTCTTTGGAGAAGGAGGTAATCTTAGAAGAAATTCTAGTAGTCACATCTCAGGGAAAAACCCCTTCGTCTTCAGTGACCTCCTCCATCACAGTAGCCACTGTTACAGAGACACTTCCTGGTTCTGCAGGGGCACTAAGGATCAGCACCATATCATACTTCCTGCCAGTGTCCACTGGAATAACCTTGTTGAAATGATCTTTGGTCCAGAGTCCTGACCACCCCCCAGCACAACCCCACCCCCAAAATATCCTCCACTAATTATCTCTCTGGATGGCTTCAGATTACAGTCTGCATCCAACCTGCAGGCCAATACCCCGCCTCTGGGGGGAAGGGTGGAGTACTCTGCCACCTGATTCCAGAGACATTTGAGATTCTTCACCTTGATGGACAATAATGTACTTGTGTGTGTCAATTAATCAATATTAACTTAGCTGCATTGCACAGTTAAGTCACAGCTATAATTTAAATGATAAAGACATAAAAAAAAAAGTAGAAAACTATCAGGATGAAATAAGTGACTTCTCCATCCCCTATCCTCTGTGAGTGAATGCTGGCTGGCTTTTATCGCCCGCCAGCCTTCACTCTCTTGCACTGAGCTTTTTTTGTCTTCAAATTATTGACAAAAAACATTGTTTTCCAGACATAAATCCCTAGTCGTTAGTCCGATTTAATCCAAACTTTATCAAATCTTTCAAATAAATTTTTTGGACATTACTTACTATTTATTTTCAGTTTAATCTTTAAATCTGAAGGGAATTGCTTGTAAACGCAGGTTTTGGGACTTTTTGGGGAGATACCCCTGCTGTCAGGTACGACAGCATATTCTTAGATCTAAAAATGTGCCGGGGAAGATGTCAAGATCAATACTTTTAAGTGTCTGTATGTGAAATATGAAGTTACTGCTGCAGTTAGTTTAGCTTAGTCAGCATAAAAATCGGAAACACGAGGAAACAAATAGCCTGGTTCCATTAAACAGTTAGAAAATACAACCACCAACACCTGTAAAGTTTAAAAATGAAACCTGAATTGAATTTAAAACGTTCCGGACGGCTTCCTGTTTGAGTTGTATCTGTTTTTAGAGCGTTCAAAGCTCCGCAACGCGTTTGAAATATTGCCCCCTCAAACCTTTACCAGTTTACATCGGAGGGTTATTTACTCACTGCAACTTTGACGTAGTTTAACATAGTTGGACGGTGAGATGGGTGAAATGTTATTTCCGCGCATGACCTCTTGTCGCATTCTTCTTCTGGGCGTTTGTTGGCGGTTGGCGCCCAGCTCATCGGAGCATAATCACCAACTTATGAACTGGAGTGTGGATCTTCTGCACGTCAGAAAGCTGTTTCTGATTAGATGAGTCGATGCATGTAAAAACCGGGTCGAAAAGGTCACAGGTCATGTAAACAGGGGAATGACGTTGCATTTCAGAAAGGTTTAATTCGGATAGTAGAAAAGTTTCCCATGAAGACCCACCTTGTGTGTTGGCCCTGCAATGAACTGGTGACTAATCTGCTGTGCGTCTAGCCAAATGTAAGTTAGGATAGGCTTTTTTATGTCCATTATAGCTATTTCAACATTCCTAAATTAACTGACTAACCGGCTGGGAACACATGTAGAAGATACACCGATGTCTGTGAACTGTAGACTGGTTTGTTTTTTTTCTTCATCTAAATGTAGGAATTAAGATGAAGATCTAAATTTGGCAAGAATTACTTTCAACAGACCAAAATGAGCTAAGGAAACAGCGTGGGTAGCATTCCTCTCCCTGTCCCAACAGGCCGGGTGGACAGGTGTGTGTATGTGAGTGAGTCGCCCATCCACCCAATTCTCCCACATACCTCTGAATCTCTGCCTGGGTAGCAGGCCCAAGCTTGTTACACTTAAACTGCCTACAAGCTTCTCAAACACTTATTCAACAAGGCGTTGAAGAACTTGGTTCAAAAATTTTAAATCATAAACCGAAAACAAACGCCAAACAAAGGGTCCACAGTCTCAAATGATCATGTGAGGCATCATACGTGTGTGGGAAATGTCACAAGACAAAGAGACATGGCTGCGTTGTTTTGTTACTTTCCCCTCATCAGTGTTTTGCTCAATATCACATGCGATGTCAGGGAGATTATAGGATTTTGGTTGTGTGTCCCAGCAAAACCTAGACATTAAGAGATTCAGGAGTGTGTCTGATGGTGGGCAGCTAAACGGCCTCAGGCAGAAAGTTGGGTGGGGGCTTGTTTGCTCTCAGTTTGTTCATGCCTTGTATATTAGTTGAGTGCATTCCGGCAAAAACACAAGCAAGTCATTGTCTCTCAGTTCTGTTGTTGTGTTTCTGTCATTTGGCCATTTAATCGTTTGTTGTCGTTCACAAACCAACGTGAAGAAAGTTCTGGAAGGGGGTAAGCTGAAGGTCTTACCGATGTCTAAGACCCTCTGTTTGGCCGTGTGCTGCCGGGCGTGCCAGTACTTCCAATATTTAAGCTGCTCGTCTCGGTTCTTGTCTTCGCTGAACACCACCATGATCACGCTCTGAGAGGGAAAATCCAAAAAAAAAGAAGAAAAAAAGGCGAGTAGAGTGTTTAGTATTGTAACCTTTCAAGACAACATAAATTCCCATCAGGTTCTCCTCATCTACGTTTTCCTTTAATGCTAATTATCACGTCTGACAAGGCCATTAAGAAGTTGACAACTTTAAGAGGAGATTAATATAATCTGAAGGCAAAATTATGAATCGTAATATTTGCCAAATGATGCGTCGTAAATAACAATCACAGCCTATTCAGTTGTTTTGATGTACTATTCTTCCTGTTGTTGCATGTACAAAACGTCCTATGTAATTAAGAATCATTACCACATCCAAATGACTGGATTTACTATCAATGATGTAATTAGTCCTGTTTAAAATGTCAGCATAAGAATAAAACAGAAGTGTTGACCATCATCACAAAAATCAAGTTTGTTATAAACAAGAATTTTTTTTTTTTAATCTACTGTTCATTTCATTTGGAGTCATGTTTGTATTTCTAGGACGTCAATCTGAAACAAAGATTCTTATCTGCTCCGTAAGCCACAGGGGAGCTTTAGAGTTGGTGGATAATTGTCTGCGGCTTTTCCCAAGTTGAGCAACAATTTTCCTGTTACACAGTAATTCATTGTTCCGAAAAAAATCAGATAAACTTTGGAAAAAAAGGATGGATATGAAATATTTCTTTAATAACTTTCAGATTCTACTCATAGTGGCTTTATATGTCTGACAACCACGTGGTTGTGTGGCTAAAATTACTACGTAGTTTATAAACCACATTAAAGATTTCTTACACAAAGATCCACATCATCGCTGTGTTGTAATTTAACCTAGTCTCATGATTTAAAATTGATGAACAACGTTTCTCCTCACCCATCTAAATACGGTGCATATCAAATAAAATAACGATAAAATTGAGAGAAAATTGATGAAAAAAAAAACATTGTGTCAATATGTGTCTGATTTCAACATGATATGAAAAATATAGCGACTGAAACCGACTCATTCATACCTCACAGAAGCCGCCAAAATAAGTCAAAAACAGCCACACGACTCATTGCATCCAGCTTTAGCGCATCATTGCAAAACATATCAATAAATGATCATCAGCAGTGACTCAGAACAACTGCAAGAGTTCATGAAATTTTCTGGGTTGAGCAGAACTATGGACCGGAGGCAATGGAGGCTGATGTCTGGTCACAGACCACACATCTTTTTCTTAACATACATTAAGAAAAAGATGTGTGCACGCAGCATGTTCACAACAGAGCTGCTGTTTTGGACCTCACTGATCTGCATATAAACATTACAAGGGTGTAATTAAGTTAATTGTTGATCTGACTCTGAGCCAGAGGAGTAACATCCCTGAGTCAATACTTTATGTGAGTGGGCCATCCAGCCAGGCGGTACAACAGGATGGGTGTGTGACTTTGTGTTATGTGTGTGATCCACAAAAGGATGATTTAAAAACCAGTTGGTATCACTTCGCTAACTCAAAGGGAAAAAATTAAAATGTCCACAAATTGGCGGGGGATACACCATCGGTGGGTGTTGCTAACAAATACTGTGTCACAACTGCATTCCATCAGCTGCTGTCTTTAAATATGACCCTCTTTCAATTCATCTTGATCTTTCATGCTACTGGTTCGCACGCTCTCCAGCTCTCCATCTTTAAAACATCCTCACAGACCCATCAGCCTCAGCAGCAGCCTCGGAATGTAAAAAGGGGGGATATCCGATGTTGCTGCTGAGGCCATTTGATGTTGTTGCTAAATGATACATTATATTTACCACTAGATTAATTTAAGAGAATCATGCTGGCATCATTAACAGTGGAAAAAACGACTCAGAGATGGCGAAGAAATTATATTTTTTCTTATCAAACTGTTTCATTCAGATTATCACGATTATGAAAAATTGCAATTTTCTTAAAATCTTTCAGACCAGGCGATTACGTGTTAATTGCGACAAGCCTAGTTGTGGGACATCTTGATGACGTGGACAACACACAACTAGGAGGCTTGTTGAGTTGCAATTAGCAACTAAAAAGAAGGAAGCCGAGAAGGACTGAAAATATCCGCACATTTGTTCAGACAGCACACGGACAACATAAGTGTTTCTTATAGACACATAGTTTATAACGCGCTCCTCACATTATAAAATCAAAAGGACTTACAGATACTCCCATCCTGGTATTTTCCATTGATCAAATATTCATTAGATTAGTTAAATCAAAAAAACAGGAGAAACTACCATCATGATATAGTTCTATATAGTTCTGAAACTGAGCCAATCAGCTCACCCGGACTTTGCTGATGGGATGACGGAGGCGTTTGTTGGCACTGAGCTCGTTGAGCGTCACAGCGTAGAACTGGCCTTTATTCAGATAGGTCATCGGGCCCTCGCCCTGCTTCTGACGCAGTGAGCGAGAGGCGTCCAGCGTGTACTGGAAGCTGTCGCTGAAAACACAAATACGCACGTCAGGTTTAACGAGGTCAGGTAGGGGTATTACCAGACACCTTTGCATTCCGTTCAGGATCACTTCATTCCAGTATCTTAATTTTAAAATAGCTCATATCTCAATAATTACACTGTAACATGCTCTTATCAGCCACAACACTATAACCACTGACAGGTGAAGTCAGAATAACAAGGAATACGGTGTTACAATGACAGCTGTCAGTGCGTAAGATATATTAGGCAGCGAGAGAACGTTTTGGCAGAGTTGATGTGAAAAAATCGCAAACATGAGGATCTGAACGACTTTGACGCAATCCAACTTGTAATCTACTCCCAAACTGCAGGTCCTGTTGTGTGTTTTCTGTTCTGTGGTTAGTGCTGTCAACAGGACCATCGACGGCCAAGGAACATAGATGGAGAAGCTCCTGTTAAGCTCCTGTATCTTAAAACTGATTGCTGGTCCTAAGAAAAAAGGTGTCAGAATATACAGTGGCGGCAAAAAGGGGACCTACAAAATAGCAGGCAGGTTGGTTTTAATGTTATGGCTGATCTGTGCATACGGATCAATGAGTGTCATAATGATAGGACAGGGTGATTGCATTCTGAGTGACTTACACTCTCTCCTGGTGAAATAAGAAGTCCTCTGTAGCCAGAGAGGAAGGCGTGTGGTATTTCTGTTAGGAGTGCAGAAAACACAGGAGGAAGAAATGATTCGAGGACAATGACAAGTTTGTGCTGCCTGAGAGGAACTGGTTAAACACTGAAAACTGGAAACTGTGTGCAAGGACACAGGAGCCCCCGCTACAGGAAACACTCAATTTGAGTAAAGGTCAACAGACATTCAAATGTGTCTAAACATGTAAAAATAAGAGAATCAGAAGCTACTGATTAAATGCAAACCTTTAAAGCGCCTGTAAAATGTTTGTAATTAATGTGCAAAGGTTTTTCGTAAGGACAAGAGTTGAAAGCACAAACATGTTTCAAAGTATTTTCACAAATAAAGAAGGAGATTGTTTTTATAGACATCTCAGACAAACAGATGACAAATTCAAAAACCACACATGGATTCCAGTTCCTTCAGTGAGCTCTTCCTCTTTCTGTCCTCATCGAACCCTACACAACTCAACACTTAAACATTCTGTTCAAACTCCTCATCCTTTCAGATCCTCGTGCTGTTATCAGCCTTTTGTGGGCCCGATACATGATTGTTGGCATTTGTGGCGGTAGATTAGGGACGTTAATACTTAAATAAGTCTGGAAAGAGGGAGTTTGTACTGAACCCGTTTCCCAAAGGAAAACACACATTAAGACTTATTTCTATAAAGTTTGTCTTCTATCGTCCTCTACAACGGGTACAATTGTCTATTTGTCGTTTTTAAGCTATTAGACTTTTTAACGCTTCAACTGTCTTCTACAGGAGCGCACTGAAAACATTCAGTCAGGCTCAATTTTCTCTCTTGCCGCTTAATATCAGTATTTTCAGACGTTGGATGGTGTAGTTTTGGTAGAATCTGTTCATTGTCTATATTGTCTATACTGTTCATTCCTATATGTTTTTTCTCCTCTGTTCCTATTTCTTATATCTCCTCCACGTTTAAATACTTTTTAGCATTGTTTCTCATGATGCTTATTCTATTTTGCTATCCACTCTGGACTAATAAGAGAAGAAATATATTGTCTTATCTCTTATCTTTAAATACAGAATCGACCAACCAGGACCAGAAATGCAGAGGACAGATGGCAGTTGTGGTCTTATTCAGGGCTTTGAAAGGGATCAGGGATGGAATTGAACCCAGAACCTTCTTGCAGTAAGGCAACATTTCTAACCACTAAAAATGAATTTATGTGGATGAAATCATGATTTTAATTCCCTTCGCTCCAACAATTCATCTCATAATGCCTCATTATTACCTCTAGCTTAACTATTGTTCACACTGTTTTTAGCTGCATTTTTCCTTTCGTCCCACAGCATGTGTCCAGACTCTCACCCCGTTTCGCTCCTCTTCATACGGGCTGTCAGGCGGACTCTGTTGGTGCTCTTTCACGTACGAGCCGTGATTGACAGTGGTCATCTCGTATGGACTCTGTTCGTAGATCAGCCTCGCTGACTCCTCTCCTTCCACCCTGTAGTGAATGCCCGATCCGGTCATGAAGATGGGCGCGTACATCTCTGCTTTCACCACGGCCACAGCCGGTGAGCTTCCATCGGCCGACGCGGCTCCAGAACCGGTCAAGCTGCTGTACTGCTCCCGTTTGCTCTCCGGGTGCTCTGTACTCACGGAAAGGTTGACGGGCACAGACTTGAGGACCTGGACATGGTTGTCCACCGTCTCGGCCTCGTTTTGGCTGCTGGGATTGCTCTGCAAAGAGGACCTGAATAACAGTAAGGTTTAATCATTATAAAAGATGACATGAAACGACGTGTTTTTATGCAGCATAAAGTGTATCGGCTTTTCTTTTGAGGTTTTACTATATCCCCGAAAAAAGTGGACAGTGTTATGGAATTGTGATCACCGCCGCGGATCCTTCGCGATAACTCCAAAACTCAATCAAGGATCGTTTTCAAATTTTATACCCACATAAACCTCAGTGCGAGAAAGAACTCGATTGAGTTTGGGAAAGCTCGTTTATATGGTACCGACACAAAGGGGGTTTTCTCTCCATAAGTTTCATGATTTCCCAAGCGTTGGTCCAATTTAGTCCAAATTTGGTGCCTGTGAATCGAGTCGAGGCGATCTATCCTTTATATATCATTTTAAACTCTAATAATTCATCATGTACTGAGTAGGAGGAGCTATTTCATGAAAAACCCTGTTTTATGGACATAACTTCACATTTAATTTAAGGGTGATTGCTTGTACAATGCAGGGGATTGGGGCCTTTTCAGGGATATATCCCTGTATATCCTAGCGAAGGCCTAGTTTTTATATACAAACATATTAAAATAGGATTTCTGATAGATTAACAATGAGTTTCATATTAACTTGTGCTTTTTGCTTGCCACCAAATTGCGGACAGTCTTAACATCATGAAATCCTCTGTATTTGTTTCTACAGGAATCATCAGGTTTCAATAACTGTCATTATCAGAGCTCGGCTTGTTCATCCAAGATATTTGCGTTTCGAGCATGATCACTATTATATTCAGGACTTATCTTCGTCATGTTACGAAAACTTATGTTTTAGTTCTTCACAAGACGGACAGCTTTTCTTTCCCTGTTTTATATGTCATCTTTTTGGCCCAGTGTGTGAAATACTTAACTTACTGGACACCAGGATTTGATTCCATACATGTCCGGAGAATAATTTTCTCTCTTTCTGGCTGCACAAGTTCAACCATGAAGGGACCCAAATTCACTGACCTCTTCTCCTGCTCCTCTGTTACTTCAGTCACTTTTGGAACAGATAGAAGCCTCTTTTCTTTCGGCACCTGTCGAGATAAAAAATGGACATCAATGGTCAATCTTTATTTATATAGCGCCAATTCACTGGTCTAAACCGAACCCTTTATGTATTTATCTTACAGAGACCAAACAAATTCTTCCGTGAGCAAGCATTTGGCAACAGTGGCGAGAAAAACCTGCCTTATATCTGGCAGAAACCTCGAGCAGATCCAAGACTCAAGGGGGACGGCTTACAGCCATGACCGGTTGGGTTTGAAAAGAGAGGGAGGGAGAAACCATTCATTATCTACTGCTTATCCTGTTCAGGGTCACTTGGGAGAGATATTATCGGATGTATTATATATTATTTTGTGCTTTAATTTGAAAATGTTGATTTTTATTTGCAGGTATCAAATAGAGATAAATATAATGCTTTTCTGTTGAGCATGCATTTCATGTCAGTTATCATTCACAGTCATTCATTCACAGTCCATCATAAAATCTCAGGTAAATCACAGAAAATCCTTTCCTTATTCAGTAAAGTAAAAATCAGGTTGGTAGAATGTTTGGGGAATCTAATGAGATTTTTCCGTTTATTGGTTATTTCATCTGTAAAAAGTCAGATAATGGTGAAAATCTTATTTAATGTAGGAGTCTAATTCCAATTCAGACAACCAGTACAACAGATATGGGTGTTATTATATGACTATTATAATTAATGTATGTAATATATGACGAAGAGTGAAGAAAAATAAGTCCTTTCATCTGAGAAGTTGGAATGAGTAAATGTTTTAAATATCTTTAACCATTATTAAATGCCAAGAATGTCAGGTATATTATTGAATCGGATCCGCCACAAGACCTTGGAGTTAATGCGATAACTCAAAAACTAAACTTTCATGGATTATTTTCACTTTTTAGACCCACGCAGAGTTTAGTGTAAGGAGGAACTGGATTGAACTAGGGGGAGTTTTATCTCCCAAATCTTTTGGGCCATAATTTCTCAACCATTTGTTCAATTTTGTCCAAATTTGGCATATATGAATCAATCCGAGGAGATTTATCTCCTATATATCATATTTTACTGTAATAGTTCATATTTTACTCACTAGGGGGAGCTTTATCATGGAAAACAAAGATTTAAGAACATTACTTCACATTAAACTTGAGAAGTTTAATCAAAGCCATTGCTTGTATGACACAATTTTTCAAAATAACTGCTGACTCTCTGTCCACTTTTTAACGCATTCATCTACTGATTGCTGGTGCAATGTTCATCTTTAAGTTGTTAAATTGACTGAATATTCCAAGCATTTTTTCTTCACCAACATATTCATTTTGATTATATATTTATGGCTTAACATTTGAGAGTTTTTCTAGACCTTGTAGTAGTCATAGAGCAGGCCGAGAGCGTTGGCGCTGTCCTCGTCCCCGTTGATGCTCATCATGGCCTTGGTGGCCGCTGTCAGTGGGTTCTCCAGGTATGACCTCCATGCCTCGTCCTCGCTGGTGTACGCCCGCCTCACTGCAGGGAAGGAGCTCTCGTTGGGGACCACCACCACCAGACGCTTACTGACAGACATAAATAAATATTTTAATGAAAACGATAGGGAAATATTTATTTAAAGGGTTTGTCTTGGTTGGATTTACCTGCTTTTTTAAAATTGCTTTCTTCTATAGAAAACTGTTTGGGTGTAGTTTGATAATTAAAAAAAAAAAAAATCATTCATTCACACTGTACGCCTTTTTCATTCCTGCCTTGTGTGTGCACATGGCTTTGTCTCTCCACTCTTTAGGCCCACTTAAGTTGAGATCACAGACCAGTTAAACACACAGTGTTGCCACAACATCGCTTTGAACCCAGCCAATCACACGAGAGGCTCTAAATGTGTCAGCCAGCACTTAGAAAAGGTTGCACAACCAATACTATCAGTATACTGTCACTATTCTGAAGAAGACTGGATTTTGTTGAAGCCTCATGTAAGCTCTGGTTGTTTTTAATATGTTTGTGATCACAACAAATTACTTGAACCGAACTGGCACTGTGTAATAAATGTGTAATAAACCGGAAATATTATTCAGCGATGTTTTAATTCCAGAAATCCACTGTATGCCTTGAAAACCCAAATAAGGGATATGCAGCAAGAAATAGCTCACTGTATTACTATTGCCGTTAATCAAACTGGCCCCAACTCCCGCCTGCTAGACCTACCTGCCAAATTAAACATACCCATTTGCTCCGCCTCTAATTTGTGATGTCAAAGTGATGAAAACTTTATTACAAAAATATTTAGAATAATGGAAGAGAAGATGAAGCAACAAGCAGTACCAAGAGAAAAAAACGTTTTATCTTAAGGTTAGATCATAACAATTATATACATTATTCTTAATTTCACACCACATTACACATTTCACTATAAACGTTTTATAATCTTGTCGGAATATGCTTTGTGTGAATTAAAGAGTTCTCCGAGGGGCTGTGTGGCAGCAAAATGTTTTTCCTTTTATTGAATCCACAATTTATTACTTATTCCAGTCAGCTTCTCGATGGGGACTTTATGTCTAATCGTTTGGGTATAACAGACATTAAACAACTTTTCTCTGGTGGATTTGATAAAAATAAATCCATTCTGTCTCATAGTAGTGCAACTAATGCATACAATTGTATTAATATGAAAATACTTCTACAGATGTTCCTAATGACACTCTTATCGTCCTAATAATAACAACAACAATAAATACTACAACTACAACAACAATATTGATACAAATATCCTGACGTATAACAATATGGGAATTAAATATTTTGTAATCAACCCTTTCTAGAAAGGTTGAAAAATGCTTTTCTGTAGCATAAATTGACTCAAGAATTTTTTTATGATTTCTTATTTAGTAGAAATAAAATAGTTCCTAGTATTAAAAAAACACACACTGCAGGCCAACAGGTAACAAACTGTCTTATTTCCCAATCCATTGCATTCTGTGAGGCCAACGATATGAAAAATGCACAAGTCCCCAGGCATATGTCAGCTAAAACTCTATTTTCAGTCGTGTTTATAAAATCCAGTCCTTGTACTCTAAAGGATTTTTTTCCCCATCAGTCAAAAATGGCGAATTCAGCTCTAACGAAATCCACGGCGCCAACTTTACTTGAAAACTCATCATCCAGGAAAATAGTTTATATGTCATACAATCCCAAAAACAAACACAGTCAGAGAGTGACATTCTCCAATTCCTCTGATACAGTCTAATTTGAAGGTTCCCTTGAAAATAAAAGAAAAACATTGACTTATTATAAAGCACTTCCAATGATTTCCCCTCTAGATGCAATGATTCCAGATCCTCTCGTCTAGCTCGATCACTTACTTGTCTGTCTCCTGTGACATATTTTGCTTCCTCTACGATTCCTCCTTGTGAAACTGGACTTTCAAGTCGGAGCAGGTAGTAGAGTGAGTGAGCTGCCAGAAGTTGGGCTACAGGTAAATCGACTTTTCTCGCAGCGCCTCTTTTCTGCCTGCCCCTCTCTCTGCCTCTCCTCCACCACACCTGGCAGGTGAGGCCGCGTTTTTTTTTTTCTGCAGTCAATAATCACTCTAATTCCTCAGTTTGCACGCAGATTAAAGACAAAAGAAAGATTATCCTACTGCCTACATAATAATATATGGATTACTTTGATGCCAGTCTTGGTCAACTTTTGATAAAATTCTTTCAGAGTACGATGGCAGAGTGAGGGAGAGCCGGCCATTGATTGGTTACTGTGGATAAATACTGGGCTTTGATTGGCTAAAAGGTCAGAGAATCAGGTAAGGGCCCGCCTCCCTTGCAAGCAAACAAAAAGACGGCATTCGACAGAGGTGGGAAGTAATGCAATACAAATAATCAATTGTTGTATTTAGGTACTGTACTACTTGAGTATATATATTTTTTGGACGACCTTTTATTTGAATTGCCTACATTTTTATAAAAATGTTTTTTCAACACCTTGCATGGCCAAAATAGGCTTGTCACTTTAAAATACTATTATTATTTTGCATCATTTTCACAACATCCATGACAAAATTCGAATGCAACCAGGACAGACAAGAAAGAAAAAAAAAGAATCAAGAAAAATGTACAAGATTTGGTCAGAATTTGGCTTGTACATATTATTTTTCTCTACTTCTGCTCTACATAATCTTCTTTGTGCTCAATTATTTCTTTCTCTGTGAATAGTAGTAAAAGAAGTTGAAATTATGCATTCATAAAAATTAGTTACATTTATATTATATTAATATAACTTGATGGAATCACCAAGTAGAAATGTCCTTTGAAGGACTCTATCTATTTTACTTATAAAGTTGAGTGCAAATTAGTACCTGAAGTTGAATCAATACTATTGCTTATAGTATTTTTCACATAAGTTGATTGGACTTTGGGTGAAGAATGGTTGCACTTATGCCAGTCAAACATCGTGATAGTACAGCAGAGATTACAAAGGTATAAAATGTTGATATCTTTTATCTGATTTTATTTGAGTGAAAAGAAAACAGGATTATAAACTACTGGATTGGTCAAACATGATGCATGACTCATCATACACACACACATCACACACACATCCTTACAGGTTTTCTTCTTCTCTTTATTTCCGATTCCACCTTTTCTCCCCTCAATGTTCATCCTGACTGGGCCGTGTCTCTGATTCTGGTAATCTCGGAGCAGACAGAAGGTAGGGAGGAGTCCTGCCATTAGCTGACACAATGCCATTGTCCACCTTAATGAAGCCATTGTATGAGGAGGTCCCAGTGTTTGGGGCTAACCTGCCAGAACAAACAATGTGTGTGTCTGTCCCAGACAATGATGCAGCCCTGATGAGGTGGGGTGTAACCATCTCTGACCACTGACACTTAATACTCAATTTTCCCCTTTTGGTTATGTTGATTATTGCTGGAGAGAGATACAAGATAAAGGACTCGATTAACCCCAAACAACAGGATAGTCTAAAATGTAGATCAAAACAATAAGATAATAAAAGTATATTTATAAGAATACAAAACTGAAACATTCACAACATTAATACCAGTTATCAGTTCTTATATTGTAGCTGAGTATGGTATATTAAAGCACTCAACATTAACTGCACTGTATTATTATAATGTTTATTTGTGTTGGATTTCTGTTTTTGGTCTCATTTCAACTTCAGGACACCAATAACTGATGTATAACACAACACTAAATATGAAGTGTTTGCTTAGGCTCTGTGATTATAAATGCAAGTATAGTAAAGACTGTTATGTCTCATAATCTTAATTGAAATTGTGCGACGTGCTTTCTAATTTAAAGCACCATCAGACTGGAATAACCCGCCCATTTCCCTCAGATCTCCAACTACCTACCGCCAATTTAGGATCATCCTTTTTTACTCATCTTCGAACAACCTGCTCCTGCTTCTGCCAGTGCTGACATTCTAAAATTCTGTTGTGTGTAATTATATTTATGTATTGCTGTACGGGTATGTGTGTATGTTTATGAACATGTGTATGCTTGTCGTCATTCCTCGGGGTGGCCGGTGGGTGTGGTGTGGCGAGGCCCGGGGGAGATGTTGTTTGGGACATTTGAATATGGCGCTTTGTCTTGTTTTGTTATGTTTTATTTGTTTTGTTTTGGAGAGTCCCTTGAAAATGAGTTGGTCTCATCTCAGGATTCAAGATTTTTATTTGTCAATTTTGCTATACGTGCAGGAGTTGAAGAGGGAGTTCTAGGGGTGGGATGTGTCTCCATCGATGCCGATCGCTCTGCGGGTGAGGTGGAAGTGGAAAATGTCCGCGAGGGAGGGTAGAGGGGCACCGATGGTCTTGCTGGCTGTTGTCACTATGCGCTGAAGCGACTTCCGGCCGGAGGCGGTGCAGCCTCCATACAACACAGTGATACAGCCAGTGAGGACACTCTCAATGGTGCCCCGGTAGAAGGAGCACATGATGGGGGGTTGGACTCGTGCTCTCCTAGGTTCGCGTAGGAAGAAGAGGTGTTTTTTGAGCCTTCTTAGCTGCTGGGGGTTCATAATGTTAAATGCTGAACTGAAGTCTAAGAACATCATTCGCACATAGGAGTCCTTAGAGTCCAGGTGGGTGAGGGCTGGGTGTAGAGCAGCAGCAATGGCGTCCTCTGTTGACCTATTTGACCTGTATGCAAACTGGAACAGGTCGTGGGAGGGAGGGAGGGAGGGAGGATGGATTTGATGTTGTGCATGACAAGCCGCTGGAAGCACTTCATGATGATGGAAGTCAGTGCTATGGGCCGATAGTCATTGTAACTGGATGGGTGGGGCTTCTTCGGGACTTGAATTATTGTTAAAGCTTTCAAACACGTAGGAACAACAGCCTGGATCAGGGAGATGTTAAAGATGTCAGCGATGACATCCTTGAGCTCCTCAGCACAGTCCTTCAGAACACGGCAAGGTATGTTCTCCGGTCCGGCTGCCTTGCGTGGGTTGATCCTAGCACGAACAGTGATGGTTCTGCGGTGAGTGACATCAAAGGGCTTATCTTCTTATAATAAACTCTCAAATATTATTATTTGTAATCGTGGTCATGGATTTGATCGCATTCAGGAACTTTTCATTCTAATGTCTTATCATGCAGAAGCAAACATTCTCAATCTAACAATCTATAGACTGCAAGCACCCATCTGAATAAAAAACAACAAAAAAACAGCACAAAAAGTATTTTTTAAAAGTATCTATGTTGACTATCGGCCATAATTTCCCTTTTTTATGGCCTTTACAAATGAGAACAATAATTTTTTCACATTTGTGTATCATTTGTATGAATCTATTATCGATGTTGACGACCCTCAGTCCATGCAGGCTGAAGCTAAGAGATGTTAAGACACACCCTCCCTCCTGAACCTTTGCAGTATTTTTACTTGCGTAAACTTTGTTTACAATGAATATCGTAATCTAATTTCGTGGACTGGGTCTGATCTTAAACCAAAGAACGGATCCACGTGTAGATGCTGGATCTAGATCACTTTTCCTTTTGTGGTTGTGAGATCGGCACTATTTGTCACTACCTTGAAAAGAAATGCTCAATCAGAATATAAATATTATAATAGGGCTCTGATCTACATGTATCACGCTCTTCTGATGGATGGATGTGTGTAATGTGTAAATAAATATATTAACCACTGACGTAACACTTTTGGTAAACAATCGTTACAGGACTTTTGATATAGCCTGGAAAGTTCTCTGATTGATGTCACAAGAATAATGTAACAACTGCGGTATTTTACTCCCCTAGTGGGTAAAATATGAACTATTAGAGTAAAATACAATTTATAACAGATAGATCTCCTTGAGTCGATTCATATGCACCAAATCGGACTAATTTGCACCAATGGTTAGGAAGTTATGTTTGAAAAAACTGAGTTTTAAAAAAATCTCCCCCTAATGGGTTAATTATGAACTGTTAGAATAAAATATATATACAAGTTAGATTACACACTAAATTGGGACTAATCTGGACCATTGTTATAAAGTTATGTCCTGAAAACTTATGGAAAAATAATACGGACTTGGGGGAAAAAGTATGCAACAAACTAATCCTAAAAACATCCCAGTTGTTCCTCTCACTAAGGCCTATGTGGTTATGAAAATTTGAAAATTATCCTTGAAATTGTTTTTAAGTTATCGTGTTAACAGGAAAGATCAGCAGGGATGGCAGCGATGACGATTCTGTTATATCTCCAACATTTAAAAGATATAATGATTCCCGGTTGTGACCATATAGACTTCTGTAGTATGAAGATTTATGATAATGTGACTTCAGTTTTTACCAGTGCGTGAAAAAATACTGTAAGCAGGAGTTTGAATGCAGGACTTTGAGATAACTGATGATGGAATGTTTAAAACACTGTACTTCTTACTTCGCACTACTGCAGCATTCCACAGAGCTAAATACAAACAATGCCGACAAGACAGACGCCCCCTGAGTTGGATTTGTGTAAACGGTTGGGATGCAGGTTCCAAACCGTTTGCCTTATTAGGGTGTTAACTTGACAAGATGGGAGCCTTTTGCCTATGAATGCCTGCAGGTGTTTTTTTATGGAAATCTAGAAATTAAGTTTCAGATTCAGTTAAACCGTCAGCGGTGGTGCTTTGTGTGTGTGTGTGTGTGTGTGTGTGTGTGTGTGTTTGTGCCTGTATGTGTTTGCCTGCCCCAAGGGTGATTGCTGCTATCCTCCGTCGACTAATTTGTTTTACAGAGCACCTGGGCCTTTGCGGAGCTCTCTCTGTGTTTAAATGGAACTAGCTAGATAAATACAGGTGGAGTTCTTTTTTCAAGCCATACACCAAACAGGAGATCACATAGGATAATAGGATAACAAAAGAGTGAGACGAAGAACAACAAAAAATCGTGAGGAGAACTCAAGCATAATTTTCACGTTTCCATTCGACGTTATTTGTACTTTGGGCAAGGGTTACTAAATAGTTCAACCATGCATAGGCTTTCTTTAGAAATGACTCTTAACATTTGTTCTTTCAACATCTCTTGCAAAGATTCACAAAACGATCGGCCACGAGGAGACATTATAGGACCAAAATCCAACTACGAAGTAGATGCAAAACAGCCATAAAGAGAGACAAGTGATTGAAAAGATGCAAAATGATTTGGGTGTGAGGGAGGGGGGGCTTTAAAGTTGATGTGCACAAGCTGTAGGTATTTCTTGAAATCTCTCCGTACCCATGAATCATTAATTCTACTCTACTCTGTGAGACAGATGTTTGTCTTGAATGAATCAGAAATAATGGTTATTTATATGTGGGTTCCTTTAATCTATAGCTCTCCTCATGACTTATAGCAACTGGAATGTTTGCCATGTGGAAGTATGACGGATGAAATAGTGTGAAGGCTGCTAGACAAGCTGCCACAAGCAGGCATAGGCAAGACAGGAAAGTCAGGGGCCAAGCGCCACAGAATACTTCTCACTGTGTGTGTGTGTGTGTGTGTGTCACTCTGTGAGAGAGGTGAAAGACGTCTCCCAAATACCTGGAGTTTTTTCTCAGGGAGAAGCAGCTTGTCTGGACTTGGCTAGGATTATGTGTCTAGCTGTTTGAGTATAGAAAGCCAAAGCTGAGGCAGATACAGAATTACGGGGGGGCCCTTTGTCCTGAATGGATGCCACAGAGGTGGGCCGGTGGGTGAGGAGGATGAGTGAGAGACGCACAGTCAAAAATAACGTGTGAGCGTGTACAATCATGACAGTAAATTATCATGAAAAAAACATATATACTCTAAACCTACTTAAGAGAATATTAAATCAAATGACAGTAAATCACATGAAAGAAATGACCTTGAAATCAACTGTATTTCGCAAATATGCACCTGATTTCTAACATCTCCTCCCTCTCTATAAATGACGGAATGTTCTAACTAATTGGTTAAAGGATTTAATTGTAAATTTTAGTGTACATAGCAGCGAAATCTGTAATTTATTAATTACATTCCTGTGTAACGATGATATTTTTCTGTTTTTTGTTCCGTTATTTAATCAAAAGTTGGTATTTTTACAGTAAAATTTACTATTTCTTGACTTACAGTAATTCTCTGTTTCTGCTACTGTTTTGAATTTTTCTACCTCATACTATTGCTATATTTTATTATAGTCTTACAAAAACAAGATGTTCAAAATGGATATATATTATAATTAATGTATTAGTCTTAAATTGCTGTAACCCAGCCATAAAGGTTTGGCGAAACCAGTGTCTTTCTAGTGACGGTCCCAAGTCCAGATAAATCAGGAGCCTTGTGTCAGGAAGGATATCCAATGTAAAACCTATTCCAAATCAAAATACGGAACCAGGTGATCCAGTATTTTACCGTTCATTTTATAGATTTCTTTCCACAGTGATGTTTAAGTTGAATGATCTGAAGAAGAGGTGACTGGAAGGACTTTCAGACTGTTTAAAGATGAATTAGCCCAGCTTTCAAAACACAGAGATGATGAAGCATGTGGGATCTTGGGTCCTTGTTGGCCACCAGAAAAAGCTTTCATGCTCCTCGGTATTCAATGAACGATATTGTTCAGTAAGGATGTCCACCATTTGTTCAAGAAGTATTCGTTGACTTAGGTGACCTGATGATGATGTATTGTAAGCATTTGTTTGGGTTTAGATCAGGTGAGGGCTGTGGCAACATACTTATTTTATTTTGGTAAAAACTATGGAAACTATGTTTATATCATTATTCCAATCTTATTAAAGATTCTCCCTCGAATTTTTCATCTGTTTTTCATCTGTCGTTCTGTTTATAACTGCAATCAAGTGCATTTTAGCACACACTGAAACTGGGGTTGGGAACATGGAAATCAGTTTTTGATGTTAATGCTTCACTCTCAACTGTATTGTTTAAACCTTTGAAAGAATTTTACTTCATATTAGCATGTGGACATTGATATTTTTCGGCATAATAATATGCAATATCACTGCACTTCTATGGAAAATGTATGTGCGTGTATCCAACTGTTTTCATCAAATATCTAATATTATGCATCTCTAGTCTTTCATCATGCACCTGACAAAAGAATACATTTAAGCATTTTTGATGAGCAGATTTGAGACGTAAAAAAGTGGCTATTAACACGTCATACTCGTTACAAGCATCATATTCTAATTCAGTATGCTATAATATCTGCATTGACTGACATTCAATCAGGTGCTTGCAGACTCCTTCCACTAACGGTCACAGACGGTGCAAATGTCAGAGAGCTGCTGCTGTAAGTGAGTGAGGTTAGTCGGTGCTGTCACCACCCTCACAACCAGCCTCTGTTTGACCGACAACAGACCTCAGCTCTCCTTCAGTCGCACTTTGTGGGCAGTTAGTGTTTATGTTTGTATGTTTGTGTGTGTGTGTGTCAAGGTAAGTTATTAAACATTTTCCCTGAAGGCATGGTTTTCCCTCTTGATGTAATATCTCCGAGCATTTCAGGATGAATTTTGAATAAAGTAATTAATTTGCTCTGCACAACAGCAAGAAAGCTATTTTACGGCATGAAGTTTGGTTTTTAACTTTAGCATTTGTCTTAGGCATCAAAAGAGGTCTCTGCATCTGTGTGTGTGTTTTGTGTCAACCAAGTCACATGGTACAAGGCCTCTGAAAGGCAGCAGTGAAAGTTACCAGCATGTGGATGTGTTGTGACTGTGTCATGGCTTGTGTACGGCTCAACTGGTCTGGCAACATTGGGGCATGTCATGGTGGTACATTGCAGCAGCAGCAGTGGCAAAACCTGTTGGACTGAAAGGAAGGGAAAGCGTAAGGGGGGAACAGCACGAGGAAGTCGCCATTGGGGAAGGTGAAATCCAACTTCCTCTTCTCTCCACGGGTTTCAGAGAATGACTGTGGTCACACCCTCACCTGACAGCCCCTGACACTCCCTCTCCGTCTGCAGTTCTATTCCAGGTGACAAGAAATATATTCTGCACTATATAATGCAAGTTAAAGAGCTTGCTTTTAACCATTTAAAACACATTGAGTGGGGAATGTAACACCGAAACTGCAGTTGGACAGCTATGAAAACTCATGACAAAAGACACTTGGCTGAACCAAAAATGAACCTGAAAGTTCTTGTGGCTGGAAGAAAATTCCCAAATGGGTGAGAATCTCAGGCTGTCTGCAGCAAACCCCTGCTCATTCATACACACAAAAGTCACCAAGATAATATTCTCTTTTGTTATTGAATAGCTGTCACCTGAAAGATTTGCTTTCACAAAGGCCCTAAGGCGGGAAAACCTCACCCCAAAACCGAGCAGGCAAGCAAGTCCCTGCAAAACAACCTCTAGGGTGGGGAACTTGAGCAATGCGTGGCCTTTGTCATTTTCCCATTCTTTCTTTCGTTCACTTTTTGCCCGTTTCTGAAAGCATAATCACACCCTTCTCTCTTGAGAGATATTTCCCCTTTCACAAAAGACTGAAAGGATTGTCTCTCCTTTCTTATGATGGGAGGGGGCAGGCAGATAGATGAAGGGGGGCACAATGGATGGCTGGAGATTTTTCTCACCATGATAAAATTTCTGTTGAGAGTCATGTCATCTAACAGAAGAGCTACAACCAGATTTTTTTGTTTCTAGTAAATGATAGGTCAGGTTATTGTTAAATCTCCTGATAAATGATATACAACTCATTCAGTTAATTCATATGCACTAACTAATTCATTTTTTTTCTTGTAGACTGTTTGATATTATTGGAACAGTATGTATGTCTGAGTTTCCACCTGCTGATAACTGGATATGCAGTTTATTTGAATATTAGCTGTATTTATTCAGCAAACCGCTGCATTGGTATCATAGCAAAACCACAACCATAGATAGAATAGCAAATTATCTACTGCAGACCTATGCTCCACATTGTTTGTGAGGATCCGTTAATTTTGCAGAAATTATTGTAAATAAATGTTAATAACTGCTTAACAGTCAAAACAGGACCCGCGAGACCAACAGTGCATGCAGCAGGTCTTTGATTTGAGTTTGCTGATATGAGAAAGCAGCAATTTAAATGTTACAAACCTTACTATTACGGTATCAGTATTGCTGTTGTGTTGTACTGAGTGTCCCAGACACATTGGAAAAAACATAAACTACACCCCATCCACTTGCCCCCTAGTGTAAACTTGAGGAAACAGGACTTTAATGAGGAGGTGTCTACTAGTGGTTTGGTACTACATATACATATAAAAATTGGACATATATGGCCGAAAACCAAAATCATTATAGAATATTTTAAAACTAAAATGAACGCAGGTGGTGCTTTGTGAATTACATCCATAGATGGATTACACATTCCGTTTATCCCCTTTGATGAACAACATTTTTTCATTACATTGTTTTGGATGGCAGCACCACATTTGAACAAGTTGCTTGTGTATGCTCGTTAACATTTGATACTCATAAAAACGTATTACTTATCCGATGGCATTTGTTTTTGCATAACCATAACTTCCAATTTAGGAGTAATTATAGTTTATTGATTAAAAGTACATTTCGATATCATAACTAATTATTTACCCGTAATCGTTACTCTGAGTTTAACATCATTCACTCTTAATCTGCTCTTTTAATTTACTGATCTCCATGTTAATGTGGATTATGCAATAAGGCAACACTGCCACGTGGGGGCAACACCGCCGACGTCATTACCGCGGCTTCGACGCTACAGGCAGCCATCGTAGTGCATTCATGGATTCCTTTTATCGTCGTAAAAAGAGGTCTACACGATGTACCTCGACTATACAAGGTGTACTTACTTTCTTCCTAACGTGAACCAATGAACCAGGAAAACATTTTAAATTTAGAGTACATCACCGCATACATGAATGATCAGCAGAATAGGTTAACATAAGATTTGTATTTCCCTGTGAATTACTTTACAGGAAAGTATAATGTTTTCCTCTTCTTTCGGTTGCTCCCTTTAGGGGTCGCCACAGCGGTTCATGTCTTTCCATCTTCCCCTGACATATATACTGCTCCAAAAACCTGAAACTATAGCTCTGAAGTTGGTAAACGAAAAAAACAACAACCTTAAAATACATTTCAATATTTTAAACTAAATCAGTCCCTATAAATCTGGTTCGTGTAACTGTCCGTGAACGCAGCATGGTCTTTCAGCTGTCTGGGAACTGACCAGCTGTCATACTCCCGCGTGTTCCCCAAGCAAACAACAGTTAGCGTTGTTTTTACGAGGTAAGATCTGCTTTTAGTTAACATCTTATTGAACAATAACAACATATGGTTGATAATTTTCCTGGTTAATGTAACCCACAGGCTTAATGAAATATCCATTATACCGTTAGCCGGCTAGTCAATGTGTTAGCCAGCCGAAGCTAGCATGTGCTGCAGGTTTACTCTCCTTACATTTGTGTTGCACTTACAATTTACAACTCCAGCGAAGAGCTGGCTTACTATGAGATAATAAAGTGATGATACCGCGGTGAGAACGATTCAGATGTTTGCAATATTTTGTGTCAAACAACCTTACCGGAGGGCTTGTCTGAACAATTGAGTGAACGGTGGTTTGCACTGAACAACTTGGACAGAAACTGTTTTACTTGCTAATGTGTTTCTATAATCTCGCTGCCCGTACACGTGATGAATGCTTTAGTGTTAGTTACTTTCATAGACCCCTAACATTTTATCTTCAAGCTCTCAGAGTAATTTAATTTAACTTTTTCAAATCAGATTACTAACATATGACGTTGGATTACGTGTCCACGTGTTTCTCATGCTAACTAATACTAGGTAACATTGAAAACTTTGCTGACTAGTGGCATATGCCTGCTATTTATAGAAGTAACTAGTATAAGCAGGATGTGTGGCACTAAACTATACTATACTAAGTTGGTCGCTATCACTATGAATATTAATTAGTTCTCCCTCATCAGAATCATCCAGTCATTGTGAAAATAACGCAAAATAGCTGTTGAGCTTTGCAATCATTGGCCAAACCCTTACACCTAATATTAATTTAAAACGTTTCTTTAATTATCTTTCCTTTTTTTTTATAACCTTTTATTTTTTTAAATCAGATGACACAATTTTTGCATTTCCCACAACCTGCTCTGCTAATTTCAATGACCGTAACAAGTTATTTGATAAAACAAGTAATTTGACAATTTTTATTCTATTTACATTATAATATTGAACATTTCCCACACGTGCCTGAAGTTGCGGTCCAACCTGTCACAATGAGGTAACTGCCCTTTATAAAACTCCATGATGTAATCTAAGCCATCACCAATATCATTTAATCTTAGACATAACCGCCGTCATTTTGTCTTTCTTCGGTGGAGATGGAAACAAACTGGGCAAGTAAAGTTAGTATCTACACATACATTATCATATTTTCATCATATTATGTTTGCAGTTGAGTGTTGTCGAGTTTAAAATGTTAACCCAGTCGCAGTGAAATACTAACTGATAGAAACCCTTTCAGAAATTCAAAAAGTATTTGTGAAACAATACCCAGTCACCGTCAACAGTGAATCGTTGAAATTAAGGCCCAACATGTGTTAAAAACGCTAACTTTAGCCAAAAATGTCTACCCTGTTGTTAAAATGTGCACCTTGTCATCCAGATAGACAATGACTGTTCACCATTCTCCATGTTCATCTTTAATGAAAATCTATTATTTTCACAATTGGCAAAACCTATTCTATGATCTCTTTATAAAAAAAGAGGGGGCTAAGGGGCATTTAAGTTGATGTTCTATTATTACTTGATATACTATTTGCGGGCCCATTATTTTGCCCTGGAGGCCGTAAACACCCATCCCACATTCCTAAATCTTGACCACTAGCCACCTCATTTTATCAAGGTTGGGTCTTAGTAAAAGATGAGACCGGAAAAACTAGTTTCCAGGGCCATACTTTAAATACCTATTTTTCCATAGTTATGTTAGCTAGTTAGCAGGGTGAAAACAGGTGCCCCCACCCGGTATCACTCTCTCAAAAAACACATTAGCATCTGTATATACTAATGATTAACTGGTCAGATGAGGTCTTGGTATCTTAGCTGATGAGTGAGTGGCTGAGGCCTTACTTGGCTCACATATCCAGTTAACCCAGTAAACTTGCTTCCTGGAATTACTCATACCCACATGATTTAATTGCACTATGGTACCTGCATCATTCGTGCTTTCTTTACCTGACCCAGTTTGACTGCGGGTTTTGGGCTCTTTGCATTCTTTTTATCATGTTCACTTACATTTTAGCTGCTTTTAAAAAAAAGCAGTTGCATTGTCCCTGCAAAAGAGACCTGCCTACTTTGTAAGTGGAGATTAGAGATTGCATCAGTCACTCCAACTTGCCTGTGTTATGACCGTAAACATGGTATTATGCAACTTTTCTATGTAAGCACCGAGAGGAACATAACTCCCACTTGTTTATAGTAGATGTGTATCAGCCATAAAACGCTAAATGTCCCCAAACACTAATGTTTATTAATCAACATCAAGTCATTTCTCCTTTCTTTCTTTGGTTAGTCTTAGCCAGAATGGCACGTGGGCATCAGAAGATTCAGTCTCAGCAGAAAAACGCCAAGAAACAGGCAGAGCAAAAGAAGGGCAAGGGTCATGATCAGAAGACGGCAGCCAAAGCAGCTTTAGTTTTCACTTGCTTTGTGTGCAAGGTAAGTATAAAGTCTCAACTCTGACATATAGGATGTTAAAACCTGGAAAATGGCCAGCGTATGTTTTGGTGATTAATTTTCATTTCAGAAACAAATGTTGAAAAAATAGTGGTAAATAGATTAAAAATTGAAAAACATGACATTTTTCCCTTTTCAAGACCACATAGGGATGCAAAATTATATATTATACTAATTTTATTATAGAAAGATTAAGTGCTTTAGGATTATAAAGATCTCTGGTGGAGTGGAATCCAGACTGCAGCTATACATTTTTCATGCTGCCGTATGGTGACATGGACCGTCATAAAGTGGAAAGTTGTGATTGGTCCCGACTTCCTACATAATAGCAGCGTACTAAATGACATCTTTTACTGTTTGGACTGGGAAACAGTCGTTTTAGACTTCATTGTGTATTTTAATGGGTTATTGACTGGTTGTAATGTTGTAGCTGATTTGACAGAGTGTATTAGTGGGTATAATCAAGATTAAACTGATTTCAGAGCTGCAAATGTATTTCATTTACCCTCATTGGAAAGAAAAAGAAGAAAGGGAAAAAAAAACCTTATTTAATTTTTGTCTCCATGATTTCATTTTTTAAATCAAAGTAGAAAATCAAACAATCAAATAAAATATATATGTGTTGTTCTCTTCCATAGTCCCAGATGCCTGACCCAAAAACCTTCAAACAGCACTTCGAGAGCAAGCATCCCAAATCTCCTCTGCCCCCTGAGTTGGAGGGAGTAGAGGCATAAATGGTCATCCTGGACACCAAAGTTCTTCAAAGCCCCGCACCAACTCTGCCTCAGTCTGACTGCAATCAATGATTTGATGGATCAGTGTGAAACAGTTCTCTTCATGTAGGCCTTAACAGGCCTGGTTGCCTTTTGCATATTGCCTACTTCTATCAAATCCTGTTTCCGCTTGTGTTTAATCACATGCCGGGTTTGGATTTCAGGGCCACTGAAGATCTGCACAAACCGGGAACAATTCAAGTGGTGAATGAGGACATCTCTTTTCATCCAGGTTTTTTATTTTTCCGAACAGACTCCTCATTGCCCTGACCTGTTCGCCACAAAGGAAAATGTCTTGCTGCTGGCTCATGTATCTATTAATCTGAAGCTTTCATTATCCAACTCATCATTTATAACCAACATGCTACTTGTTGCAAACACATGGTGATCTCGAAACAAAGCACTGGTTTGGCTTTCGTGAAATAATTCTGATTAATTTGAAACAATCAAGGTATTTACTAATGCAATCTATTTCTCAATGACTATGGAATCAATGTATTATTTTATTTCTCACACTGATTGTCAGTTATGGTTTTTCCTCTACAGCAATGTTTCCTTTTCATGCAATCTGTCATCAAAAATGTGAACATTTAGATAATCAATCCCAAGCAGCAACAAGTATAGTCAACGCATCTTCACCGTGACACTTGCAAGTGACACTTGTATGTTTAGGGAAATGAATGTGTTCCAATGATGTATTATAGAATTTTATTAAATTTTACTTGTCGTATATCGTCATTTCTTGAAGTTTTTGAAGTCTAAATTATTCTTGAAGTCTAAATTATTAACTCAAAGTTTTGTCGGAAACATGATAAAACGGTATGTTCGAATCTGCAGTCAGACATCCATCCATCAATTGTCTTCCGCTTATCTGTGGTCAGGTCGCTGTGGCAGTTGGCGAAGAAGGGTATTCCAGGTGTCCCTCTCCCTAGATACACTCCCCAGCTCATCCTGGGGGATCCGGAGGGGGCTCCCAGGCCAGACGAGAGGTATTTTATTTTCCCTCCCGCGAGTTCTGGGTCTACCCCGGGATCTCCTCTTAGTTGGAAGTGCCTGAAAACCCTCCAAAGGGAGCCATCCTAATCAGATGCTTGAATCACCTCGATTGACTCCTTTCAATGTGAAGTAGCAGGAACTTCACTCAGAGCTCCCTCCAGATTTCTCAGCTCCACACCTCTATCTCTAAGATTGAGCCCAGCAACCCTACGAAGGAAGCTAATTTCTGCTGCCTGTGTCCTTGACCTTATTCTTTCAGTCATTACCCAGAGCTCAGGACCACAGGTGAGGGCTGGAACGTAGATGGAGAGGTAAACTAAGAACTTGGCCTTCTGGCTCGGCTCTTTCTTCACCACAAAGGACCGATACAACGTTACTGCTGATGGTGACCAAACCGCCCGTTCATGTCATGGTCCATTTTCCCATTGATTGAGAACGTGACAACATACTTAAACTCCTTTGCAGCAACTCCCTTCACGGGGACTGTCCACCATTTTTCAGCAGAGAGACATGGCCACAGATTTGGAGTTGTCAACTCAAATACTAGCCACTATAACACTTAACTGCAAACCACCGACTGATGAAGCCAATAAACCCACATCATCTGCAAACAGCAGAGATTCAGTTCTAAACTCCCCAAACGGGACAATCTTTTGCATGGAAACATTTGCACTATAAATTAATTTGGAAAATAATCGTTGCAATTAAATGAACTAGAATGCAGAAAACAAAGAATTATACCTTCAAAATATCTTAAAGTCCATAATGCCTACTTAATGTGTGCCACTGCCAAACCTGGGAAGAAAGAAAGTTAAAGCATACACCCATGGTCTGGCTGACAGGGAGACAGACGGACTCATTGATGGTGACTGGAGCCACCCGTGGCTCATTATCGCAGGAAGCGTTGTAATAAAACATCCCTCATTGTGACAGCTTATCGAGGAAACTAACTATAAACAGATCATAAAAAGCTTTGATAGATGCAGCAGTCACATTTTTTGTCACCCAAACTCTTGATTGGTGTAATAGTTTTAGGAAATTTGTTCAATGGGCATTAACGTCTGTTTTCTCTGGTCTAAATTGCAAACAGAACTTAAAAGCTCCTGTATGTAGTTCTGACAAGGACAACACCTTATACTGAAGATGGTAAGACCATATTTCAGGAAACAATTTCAAAGACTGTATTCATTACACGCTACCTGTAAGAGATAATGATGCCAATGCAAACTAGGATTTTGGACACAACAGCACCAGTGCCAAATTTGAAACCGGTCTTTAAATTGCAATTAGAAAATGTCACCAGTCCAATGTAGGGCTTGCTTCCCTCAAAGAAGCCCAGCAACAAATAAAAATGGACAAACTGTTTAGTGGGAGGGATTTAAACTGCACCACTGTGTGTGCTTAGTTAACAATAGTACTGCCAGTATTAAGCCTTTAGTCACTCTTCTGAAAAGTAAAATGTGAGTGAATCTTTCCATCATAAAGGCTTTCATTTCCTGCTTTCCCTTTTTTTCCAGCCTTGATATGCCTCACTGCAGCTCAAACCCTGTTATTGAAAAGATGTGTTGTCCTCCCACACAGACAAGAAATAACTAGAGCCTTGCATTTACTGGCGATACAAAATTGGCTTTGGCTCAAAGTCTCCATAGATGGTCATCCGATGAAAAAAAAAGCCTGTCATTTTTAAAAAATGATCTCAGTGGCTCAACAATGTGTTTCAATGGTCATGTTGTTCCTCGGTCAATCTGTAAACTTCCAAATGAAAAAACAGCACTTTGTCATTCAGGCAAACACACTGCTCTTTTAGATCTCCTTTGACATCTTTCCTGTCTGTTTGGATTCAAACAATTCACACCAAAAGAGGAGCACTTGTACAAGATGAAATTGCTTTCATATTTAGGTGAGGGAATTCATTTCCAATCACATGCCTCCATTTGAAAACATGAAAGTGAATACAAAACTAGAGACTCCTATTATTTATTTTGAAGAGTAGATATTAGGATTCTTAACTGGTGACCTTTGTGCCAATAGTACTGCTATGTCATTATACTTTGCAATCCTTATCTACTGACCTTTTTCAGAGATACTCAGGACCCCACCCAAAAGTCTGTGAAACCAGAAACGCCTCACTGAAAACTTGACTATTGAGCAATTCTTACAGCAGATTATTGCCGTAATAACTTCACATTTCTCGTATAGTCTGATACACATCAATACAAAGTGGGGCGTCCATGACCTTTCCTGCATTTTGTGTCTACCTTACCCGTCCGTTATCATTTTATTTATTTATTAATACAAACCTTTATTTATCCAGGAAGTGTCATTGAGATTAAAAATCTCTTTTTCAAGACAAACCTGGCCAAAGAAGCAGCAAATCACACATTTAAGATACAAGTACTGAAAAGAATCCACAGTGAAACGACAAACTATAAATACAAGGTGGCCTCTCAAGAAAAACAGGAACATGTCTCCATCAGCACATTCTTTGATGCTTTTACATTTTTCAATTGAATCCAATTTTAGGTTATTTTGAAGGTTCCAAGTCCATGATGCAGAGCAGGAAAATGTGTTTTTTCCCATAACTGTGAAAACAAGGGGTACATTGAAATATAGCCATTTGAAAGAGTGTAGCTGGTAACTACTAGAGATGACACGGAGAAGGGTACTTAGGTAACACAAACAGGTTTACCCAGTAAACCAGAGGTGCTTGTACTTGCAAGACTGGTGGAACCAGATAAACAATGACAATTGAGGGGTCATCCCGATGCAGTGGGTCAAACAAATGTGATACGTTACAGTTGTTAAGAATTTTAAGTGGTGTCACAACTCTGGTTCACTATCTCTCGTCTGTTTCACCAAACATAGACACAAGTATGATAAAAAAAAAAGAATATGCATTTAGATACTCTACTTAAAATAGCAACATCGTAATTAAGTGACATTACAACAAGGCAGCCAACAGCAAGAGGTAAATGATATCATAGGAGAATAAGGAGACGTAAACTCTGTTATGGGTGTATAAGGATAGACTTTGCTCACACCCTGACAAGAACTCGTCACATGGCATTAAAATATGCAGCAATCACTAGACTCTTAGATAACTGAGTGCAGTTTGATAAACATCCATATTAATCAACTTAAGACTGCTCCAAACTACTTGCAGGTGAGAACCAAGAAGGTCATGGAAAGGGGGGCATCCAAGCCACATGAGGTCTGACGTGGTATCAAATTTCTAGAATTTGTTGAAAATGAGTTTACGTTCTGAAAAAGTCAGAGAACAAGGCAGTACAATTTGTAAATGTAAAATATTGAAATGTTTTAATGTTTGTCCCCCATCCCCAAAGTGAGCTCAGGAAAAAGAACAGCAACTAAAGAGCCGTCCCACATATGGAACCGGAGCTGTTGTGAATGACTGAATGAATAATCTGTTATTATTGTAAACCACAGCTAATTGATAGCATTTGAAGGAAACATGGGGCTTGTTGTTTTTCTTTCATGGTCATGGGAGGATGAATTCATATTCCATCCTACTCTTTTTTCTGATTGTTTAATCCTGATATTACCCCTCCACACACTATTAATTAAATATTTTTTTTAATAACAAACAAAGAACAGACTTTGTCTTTGTAAACAACAATTCCAAGCAACAATAACACAAACACAGACCAACTGCATTTCCTCTTTCATCAAATCCAGAAAATCTCCTTTTGGCCTTCTCCTTTTATCTTCATCCTGGCAGCTCCATCTCCAGCGTCTTTCTTCCAATAGATCCACTATCCCCCCTCTTCACGTGTCCAAACCATCTAAATCTGGCCTCTCGTACCCTGTCACTGAGACGTCTAACCTGGGATGTCTTTCCGATATGTTCATTTCTAATCCTGCCAGTCCTTGTCACTCCCAGAGAGTCTTAATATCTTCGGCTCTGCCACATCCAGCTGTGCCTCCTGTCTTTTGACCAGAGCTGCCATCTCCAAGCCAAACACAAGGGCTGGTGTCACTACAATCTTGTAAACCTTTCCTTTCACTCCTGCTGCTACTCTTTTGTCACAGATAAGTCCTGACTCTCTTCTCCACCCACTCCACCCTGCCTGCACTCGCTTCTTTGCTTCTTTTCCACTATGCCATGTTGCTCTGAACAGTTGACCCCAAGCACTTTAACTCCTGCCCCTTCCTCACAACTACTCCGTGCATCATCACCATTCAACCTGCTTCTTTTTTCATTCACACACATGTATTCTGTGTTGCTGCCACTGACCTTCATTCCTCCGCTCTGCAGCTCATACCTCCACCGCTCCAGGTTTTTTCCCTCCTGCTTCCTGATCTCACTAAAGATCACAATGTCATCCCAAAGGTCATGGTCCATGGAGACTCCTGTCTGACCTCATCTTTCCATCACCATAGCAAACAAGAAGGGGCTCAGGGCCGATTCTTGATGCAGTCCCACTTCAACTGTGTGATTCCTAATACACACCTCAGCGGTTTCATGCTGCCATCACACATATCCTGTACAACTCTGACGTACTTCTCTGTCACTCCAGACCTCCTCACGCAATACCACAATTTATCCCTCGGCACTCTGTCGTATGCTTTCTCTAAATCCACAAAGAGACTCCTTCTGGCCTTCTCTATATTTCTCCATCAGCACTCTCAACATAAACATTGCATCTGTGGTTCTTGGCATAAAATTATATCTGCTGCTCACAAATTGTAACCGCTTTTCTTAACCTAGATTCCACTCCTCTTTCCCAGAAAATACAAATGTAATAATATGATAGTCAAAAATCCGTACAAACTTCTTTGTAAACATAATCAATTATGTATTTCTGTACCAGAAGGTCTTGCTAATAGCACTGGTGTTCTGGACACTCACACAGTATATTTTTGGTAAAATCTACATGTATTATTATCCAGATTTAACCTTGCTTTTAGAAATCCTTTACATTAATTGCATTAATATCATAAATTGTTTTGAATTATTGTACTTTTGATTTAACGTTTATTTGTAACAACATATACACAACAAAATCGGTTTGCAGAAATAATAGCAGACAGGAATATAGAAATAAATAAGCAATTAAAAATCAAAGATCCAGCTGATAGTTCCCAATCATACAGCTTGTTCTCATCGCTTTCTTCTCCTTCACCTCCTCCCCTGTGGTGAGAAGTATTTCTTCAGCTCTTGCAGAAAGTGGAATATATTTGGTTTGGTATCTGTCCATAACACTTGGTGAATATAAAAATTATTCATGCAAACCAAAAAACCCACAAACAGAATCCTTATCTAAGTCCAGCTTATTTAAACAAATATAGATGTCCTTCTCCTAGAATTGAATTTCATATCCGGATTTCCTTTTAATAAAATTCTGAACATCCACCTAAGATATTTTACAATATATACATCTATAAAACAAATGACAATTTGTTTATTCATCTAGTCTACAAAAGGAACAGGAATATTCAATATCAGTCTCAAATATTGAAAAATATTGAAAGTGGTTGAATTAAATTAGTGAACATTTTCTAAATAGTTATTCAATGTTTTCTAACATTCTTCGTGTTTAGCATGAGCAGACCAAACGAAGGGTCTTGGGCGCCCTTATTGGCCTTTAGTCAATCAGAGATCAAGAAGGGCGGGTCATGCTTTCCCCATTATAGGGAATGGCGTATAGTATGGTGACGAGTCCTTCAGCACTTCCGGGTTCGTTTTATTCTATTTTATTTACGTCCTCTAAATACTGTTGACGATTGACTTATTTCTTCATTTGAGGGGCCATTGGCATAGATTAATATATTTATCAGTGAATTTAACTTATCCCTGACCTACCAAAGGTAGATACTACATCTCCCAAGAGACTTAGCTGCCGTGCACTTACTGTTAGCCTGTAAAATTTGGTTGCCGTAGTAACCGGACTCTGACGTCATTCATCCGTGTGCCGTCCTGCTCCTATATGATTGGAGGGAAACCCCGTGGATGAGCGGGAGAGAACATCAGCTGTGCAGCCGGAAACAGGGAATAACATCGTCTACCGACACTCACAGGTTAGTTCGCATGTATTCTTACTGATAACCGAAGCTTTTCAAAAAAATTTAAATTGCGCCGCTTGCGTCGGGGGAGCGTTATAATTGCACAAGAATCGTTGATATTGGGACAGATGAGGAAACCAGTGATGCACCTCTGCTCAGTCATTGTTCGGCGTTGACTGAACGGGAAGGGCTATGGCTCACCCATCTAATCGAAGCTAATTTGTTTTACCCACCACGTTCGTAAGGTTTTTGTATGCTGTATTAAATTAGATTTGGTTGGTGAAATCTACAAACCATACATAGTAGTCACAAAACCACCAGTTCCAGCTTTTTTTTTTCCGGGAAGCGAAAAAGGGCGTTCACTGTGTATTGAACAAAACTCTAATTCTAGTAAAACAAATTCGTCGAAACCATTAGTCGGTCTACTAAGTCCGCTTTATTGGTCACTACACATTTTTACTAATTAAAGAGCGCATACATTTAAATTATATCCGCTTGAAAGGTTCCTCCCCATGTTGGGTCGTATTCTGGCCGTAACGAATAAAGAACTCGGTGGGCAGGTGTGGGAGTGTGACGTGAAAACTGGGTGGCCGACATTCCTGCGAAGGGTGCAGGTGTCTGCGTGTTGGCAAATTTGACTCACCGATCGTGTGATTTTTGAACGGTTTTATCGCTTTGGTTTGGTACTCCTGCGTTTGTTGAGACATATGGTAAGCGATTTTCATAAAAGTACGTTGTTAGTCGTGCAACCTAAAAGATGAGCAGTTATTTTGATAACGAAATTAACGATCAAATGTCCCAGGTAGGAAGTGGCTTCCGCGTCGAACAATGAGACAGTGAAATGGGTGTCGTCAGTCGGATCAGAACAAGGCCGGTGATGGCTGCATTTTGATAGATGTCTCAAAAGGCTTGCCTCCCCTGTATCTTAAAGCTTGCCTTTAAATACAAGATACTCTGTATTATATTTAAGGCCTGTTTAATCATTTTCACTATATACATCTGCTCAACTGTAAGTTCATTAAATTACCTATCTTCAACTATTCTGATAAGTAATTCATGTAATTCTTCAAGGACAAAAGCTAAATGATCAATGGTTTCACTCTCAGTAGTTAGGGGATAACTGGCTGTTTGTCAGTTAAGAAAAATGTAATTGGGAGATGGAGGTTTGTGACAAAACTACTATGTAAACTGCTGATAAATTGTTAATGAAAATAATTACACCAACCATAAATCTTGACTAAGTCCCCTGGACCCTTGACCAGATTCTTTTGAAACCTCTGAGGCACGATTTGTTGTTTTTTGTTTGCTAGCAACATACTTACAAGAGAGAAATAAGGGTTGCCTTCATCATTTTCTGCCATCCTATTGTGCCAAAACCGCTTTATAAAAAAAAAAAAAAGAGGCCATGGCATATATGGACTTGTAGGTGGCTAAGACGATTTGGACAGTATTGCTTGGCTGGTTTTGCAGCAAGACTTGGAAGTAAGCTAGGCGCAATTACCTATATAACGTATTAACTTAATAGCTAGCACCGCTCTTACAGATAGGAACATTTCTATGTTTTTCTTGCTGTGCAGTTGCGATCGGCGAACAACTTTTCTTCCTGCTTTTGGCTACTTTTGTTTATTATCTACATGGCGCGTCATGTGGATAATAAACACGCCAAATCCGATTTTCAGTAACTACTTCGCACAGTTGTAGTGAGAAGAAATTAGCTGACAATAGGGAATCGGCTTGTGGCTCTGCTTCAAAATAAACACCTGCGTTAGCGTGACAATGGCCCACCAACATTTCTGAATGCCCCCTATTGTCTGACAAGCTGCTGATCGGTCCCCGCCCCAATACTGCACATCGAATGACGCCCATTGAACCCCAATTGTCAAAAATTATTGTCAAAAAAGTTAAAGATCATACAAAGAATTGGTCTTCAATTTCAGAAAGCTTAATAGAAAAACTTCCATTTGGATCATTTGGCTGTAATACCGGGGTATTTGAACCTACCCAAAGCTAGTTTGTGATATGTCTGTGAAGATTTCTATGTGAGATAAGTCGTACTACATGTCAACTGTTTTGTTTTTTTCTTCAAACATTAATTTACTTTCACACAAGAGATCAGGTTAGACAGGGAAGTTGTTCAGAGAGGACATTATTATATTTACATTGCACTTCCCTGTCATCGTCTTTGTCGCCTTCTTCATGCCCTCCCCCAATGCTTTCTCTTGTCTTCATAATCCATCTTCATTCCACTTTGTTTCACACTTACTAACGCCATCTCTGCTGTTCTTACTTCCTCAGCTCATACAGAAACCATGACGGAGAAGGAAGATATGGTACACCAAGCCAAAATGGCTGAACAAGCTGAGCGCTATGATGACATGGCCGCAATCATGAAGTCTGTCACAGAGAAGCATCCAGATCTTGAAAACGAGGAACGCAACCTGATCTCGGTTGCCTACAAAAATGTTGTGGGAGCAAGGAGGTCTTCCTGGAGGGTGATATCCAGCATTGAAAACTCTGAGGGCAAGTCGGCGTTGCACGCGGAGTACAAGGAACAGATTGAGCAGGAGCTAAATTCAATCTGCGATGAAGTGCTGGTAAGAAGCAAATACAATGGTCAGGTTGAAGGTTTGGTGGATAGGAAAATGAAAATACAGGCGATGTAGACTACTTTCTTTTCTAGTAACTTAAATGTAACAGATCACAATACCAAACGGTTGACTTGACTTACTGAACTACATTAATCAAGATCATAATCTTTTTAGCTTCTCATATGTTTTGCACCATGTCCTGTCTCTACGTACAACATGCTGCTGTGTTGACGCACGGCTTAGGCCCTTTTTCCCTGCGTTTGGCTCTTTCATCCACATGCAAACACCGTAAACAGACACTTTGGAAAAAGTCCTTTCAGGTTGAATTTTAGTCTCCGTTTTAGTTGTTGTGTGTGTACAGGATAACCTGGATATATCCGAGGCAGTTGGCATGAAACGTCACAGTATGCATAGCTATCGCTTTGATAGGTCACAGAAAGCGCCGGAACTGTGTTTGTTTGCAGCCAGTGATTCATAGTGTCAGTGCAAGTGAGCATTTTCCTGTTGATTCAGGGGCTTTCCAATTCATGCTGAGAGGAAAAATGCATCTGCCCCTCACCATCTCCCTCCTCTGTGTGTGGGATCCCTCTCTGCAGACACAAGTCTACCTGCTCACAAGGGTGCCCACGCACAGAAGCTTCATTGACCCACATGTTCAAATTCTGATTGACGTGACGTGCAGCATGACGGATAGCAGACTGATTAGCATGTCACAAATTTATTTTAAATTAATGTATGCACCATTGCTTCACTGGCTGCATATGTAACACATTGCTATGTTTGCCACTGTGTATGGTATTTATTGTCTATAAAAGGGCTTAATTAAAAAGGCACTAAAAGACAAATTTTCTCCTGTTCGCCAAGCCCCACTTGTCATGTCTCTATTCCCCACCAGTGACCAACACTTAAGAAATGAGGCAGTAACAGAATCGACAGAGCGAGGCAGTCGCCAGTATTCCACAGACTAGAGGTGTACAGTATAACATGGCACCATCAGCCACCAGTGTCTCTTTAAATTTGGGACACAAGTAGCAGTAATTGTACGTGCTAACTTTTTCAATGTTATTTCCTTGTTTACAGGGTGATGCACGATACATATGTATGACGCAACACTTGTATCTAACGCTTAAGTTATACATCTTGCCTCTTTTGCTTGCGGAATGCAGGCTTGCTATTTAAAAACACACTGGTGTGCCATTAAGCTGCAAGCATAAACGAAAGGCAGCATATATGTAAAGGATCTGGTGGTGCTGTTGACCGATCTGTTTTAGAAAAAAAAAGGGGCTAATGACTGTATTACATGGGTTTGTAGATGTCCTAGGGAGAAAGATGAAGGTAGACTAAGGTTGAGAGTACAATATATAAACCATTTAGACAAATGACTGATCAGACCAAAAAAACATGTTGAACCTAACTTTGCTGGGATTTAGTCACTGTTACTCAATCACAGCTTAGTGCTAGTTCATGATTTTCGTCAGCTTTTCTTGTTTTTATCAATCACAAGAGAAACCAAAACAAAATGGTTCCGGGCTACATGCTATTATTTGTTGCCTTTTTCGCTTAAACTCTTGTCCCCTAATTTGAGGTGAAAATAATGAACGTGTCTCTGATAAATCAAAAGAGGACCTAGAAAATTTAGTCAAACTAATAAGAATACAGTAAATGAAATGAGCAGCATGCTACAGAGTGATTGGGATTGTTTGTAAGGTAAAATATGCTGACTATTTATGTAAAAAAAAAATACCAGTACTGCTGGTTATGTCGCTATCTCATGAACATACCAGTGACTGCTTGTTACATGTCTGGTTCTCTCATATTTCATCTTACCATTTCAGAATCTGCTAGACAAGTATCTTGTACCCAATGCCAAAGGTCTCGAGGGCAAAGTTTTCTACCTGAAGATGAAGGGAGACTACTTGCGCTACCTGGCTGAGGTGGCCAATGATGAGAAAAAGAAAAGTAAGTAAAGCCAATCTTTTGGTGTAACGGTTTCTGTTATCCCCGAGTTCTTTTTTTTTATATATCTTTGAAAAAAAACTCTTCATGCATCTCTTTTAGTCAAAATTTAACACGTCAAACATCAAGAATAAAATGGTGTCTCATACTGTTAAAAACACATTCCACTGTTTTTTGGGAAGCAGTCCTGGATTTTGGATTATAGGAGTAAAATAATTTGATCTACTGGATTTAGTTTTCCTATAACCCTTTCCTTTCCTTCTCAACTGTTTGGTTGAGCCCTTTTTGAGTCACATTTCTTATTGAAAAATCTGAGTCCTGGGAGACGATACACATCAAAAGGGGAAGGGGGGAAAAGGCAAGGAAATTCCGATTCGTAGGATTTCTTCTGGCATATCTTCTTGAAAAGAATTATGTTACTTGAGAAAAACAGATAAAAAGTCTAATGCGAGTCAAATAGTTTTTTGAAAACATGCAACACCAAAATGTTGCGCTACTCTTAATTACAATTGACTGTTTTCCATTAAATATAAAATTTCCTCATGAAATGATTTTATAGGTCTGTTTATAGATGTGTTGTTTATAAACATGTTTGAACAAACAATTATCATTGTATTGTAAATAAATGTCCCTAGTAAATTAAATATGCAAATAATATATGCTAAAGAAGATATTTCTTTTTCCTATTTGCTTCTTGATTGGTCTGTCATCCTGTCCATAGCAATCATTGAGGAGTCCAAAAGCGCCTATCGCGCAGCCCAAGAAATCAGCGAAAAAGAATTGCCGCCTACTCATCCCATTCGCTTAGGCCTTGCTCTTAACTTCTCCGTCTTCTACTATGAAATTGCCAACAATCCTGAGGAAGCTTGCTCACTGGCCAGGAAGGTAAGAGCCACCATCTTGTTACATTAGTGACTCGTGGGTCTACCCACCTCTTTGATTTGTCTGTGAAGCAAGATGTCTGTTTGACCCCTTTGCCTAAATCTGGAAGGGCAGGGTCTCTCGGTGACAAAAACTTTTAACTCTGGTCTGTTTCAACGAGAGTGATAAAGTCATCAAGTGACACTCCGATTGCTGACAGTGCAAAGCAACAAAGGGAAACGCTGCGGCTGGGTACTATGGAATTGTCACCGCAGCCACATCTGTTGAAAAATCCTTCACACCAACTTAATATCTCAAAACAATTTCATTGTTCACTTTCCAATTTTATACCCCCATAGAACTAGTTTGAGGAAGAACTTGATTGATTTTGGGGAAGATTGGTTGCATATTTCCACCACTAGGGGGAGCTTATCAAAGTTTTTATCAATGATTTCTCATTAAGATTCAGTCCAACTTTTGTGCACACATATAAAAATAATTAATATTCAATAATAATTCTTATTTTACTCACTAGGGGGGAGCTTTTTTACGAAATACACTGTCTTTGAACATAACTTATAAGCCATCGGACAATTTAGTCCAAATTTACCTCATATTTAACAAGTAGTTGTCATGATGTTATTGTCAATTAACCACTCAGTACGCGGGCTATTTGGCTAAACGGCTTCTAGACCTTTACTTCCCGACATATGTCTGACTGTGTTCAAATTGGCTCATATGATCTACACAAGGAGATTTATCTTTTATTTCTCGTCCTTAACTTCAACCATAAGTCCACTCGGGTCTACATTTAGCTCATATGATATGACACAAGGAATATGTGTCTTATTATTGAGCTCAGAAAAACTAGTTAACAGCATTTATTTTCTTTATCTAGTCACTATGGGATCTGATTGTAGACATATTGTTGACATCATTAAATTAGTAATGTTGAGTCAATAGGAACTGTTTGCAATTGTAACGGAGTCATATTTAATTGAAGAGTTCGATAATGGGAGCTGGTTGTACAACACAGGGATTAGGGGCTTTATACCCTTGCTGTCGGGGACGACAGCCTAGTTTCCTAGTTTCTAATTGCTTTTAAGTCTCCTGATTTTGAGGATGAAAACCAAACTGCTCAAATGTTTATACTTTTTCAGTTGTTTAAATTTCACATAAAGACATTACACTGAGTACAAGGACCTTTTTTGAAGACAGCAATTCTGTCCTCGAACTTGACAACTGGGTCCAGGCATCTCCTAAACCGCAGGACAATTACAGATCTTGAGACAGGGACATGAGGGGACTGAAGTTCAGTCCATGCTGTCCGATCACACAGAGAAGCTACTGTACACAAGTCGCTGAAAACATTCACGCTGGTTCCGATACAAAGATGGTAATACAAACTGTGCCTTCAAGAGGCCCAAGAAAGGCCTACATTTTGTACATATTCCTCTGAACCCTATGGATAGTTCCCTGCTGTTCTGTTTTTGTTCAAACAATTGAATTATTTTGATGACCTGGCTAATATTTAAATCCATCTCAGGATGGTAAACTTACATTGCTTGCATGCTTGTGTTGAAAGTTTTAACGTCCGTCTCTCTCTTCCAGGCCTTTGACGATGCCATTGCCATGCTGGATTCCATCAAACAGGATTCCTACAAAGACAGCGCCTTGATCATGCAGTTGCTCCGGGACAATCTGACAGTGAGCGTTTAGCTTCCAAATCTGTTGCTATTAAACTCGATACTGGCTGAATGTCACATTCTTTGTTGGACTTGGCTAAATATTTAATATGCCAAAAGATTTCACCTTATTATTAATGTGTACTAATATAAGTATCCCTTGCTTTATTGCAGCTTTGGTTGTCAGACGTTCAGGCAGAGGGTGACGCAGACGAGGATGTGGAGCAGGCAGTCGTTAAGAACTGAACATCAGGAAAATAAAAAAAAAACACATTTTTTTTTACCTCTCACCAGCCTCAGTTGTGTGTATGGTTGTGTTTGCACATACATGCGCAGATCTGTATGTTTACACTTCACTCACAATGTGTAAAGTACGGTATGTGTGTGCAGAGACATTAAAGTGTGTGTGTTAATTGTACGAGCACCTCTACAGAAAAAAGAACGGAATAGTTTTTTTGTTTTCTTCAACATTACTCATTGTGTGAACCAGCGGAATTTCGTTTTGTCCCTGGTTTAGTTCAGATGAAATCCCTCCCATTAGATCCAAATCAGCCTGAGGCACTTTAACCTTATTCACTGTAGCATACTGCTGCTGTTTCAGGAAAACACAAACATGAACCTCTAACTGTAATTTTAATTTGTATTTTCTTACTTGAACTCAGCATTTAGGATCTTTGTGACACTTGGGTTTACAAATCTCATTTTAAGCCTGTAAACTGGTGACGGCAGTCTGAATTCACCAAATGTATGTCTCATCTGACTAACAGTGATCACATTGACGACATAAATCACCTTAGTAAAGACCTACCACATTGCTTGTATCCATCCGGCCCTGTCAGAGTAGCAGGTAGTGTTTTTACAGATCATACCATCAAATGCCTCAATGGGTTCATGTATATTGGGGCTCAGGAAAGGTTTTCTGTACGAATGGCCACTTGGTGAAAAGTGTAGTAAAATGTTGTTTGATAGTTTTGTTGAGAGGATTACATTCCATTTTCATTACATCTTTCCACTCTCAGTAAAATGTTTAGACTATAATTTCCTGCAATTTTTCACAATACATGACTAGGTATAGACGGATAAAGTGAACAACTTCATAAAATGGCTTGATACTGTAACTTTTGATATTTTATCTTTCAACAGTGCATAGGATACTTTTGCCATGTGCTTTTAAGTGGCTTTCTACTCTTTTCTATTTGGGTGTTTTGTATTTTCTTTGTTTTGTTTTTTTTAAATTCCTTTCGACTCTGTTTGACTCCTGGAATGTATGTGGTCTCAGTAGTATGGTGTGAGGGTAAGCCGTGCTTTGAAACGGGCAATTTTTGCTTAGGATTTAGCTTCAACCAGGGTGGTTTACAGTTGCATTTGCCTTCCTTGAAAGAACATTGTGAAATGACAAACCAAAAAAATACTGAATATGAACATTAAAATTAGCAGCGCTTCATTGAGACAGGTTAGTCGTTACTAAGACGTACCAATCTCTTCTAATGATAGTAACTTGGCTTTTTAGGAAGATGGGATGCAGCATTCAGGACTTACAAGTTACACTCGGAGTATGTTATTTGGTTATGTGCTTTCATGTAAGTGGAATTAAACCATTAACATCAAGTGCTCAATGTTTGTGGTTGGTTTCGGTGCTATGGTTTCTAAAAGATTCATGCAGATGAGAATCTGTATTGGGCTGTGGCTGCTTCATCGGTGTTGCCCTCTATTAACCACGTCTGCTGAGATTCATGTTGACCTCTCACTCTTGAACATCCTAATCTTTGAATCTACCTGTTTTAAAGCTACCAGTTTTAGACCATCTAACTTAAGTGGATGCAGGTAGATGTACTGTCAGCATACAGTACTAAAATTTGAATGTTAGTGTACACTGTGTATATTTCAACCAAACTGGGTTGTCATATTTATCATTTAATAACATTAAGGTGAAAAATGAGTGACCAATGTGCAGCATTATCAGTTAAACAGTGTCCAGGTAACAAAATTGAGCAACATAAACGTTAAAAAATGCCATTTATTTTGCTTCACTTAAGTACATCTTGTTCTACAAGGGCTGCTGTGAAAGATTCTGGATTCATTCAACAGTAATCCTGTGTAAAATAATTTGGTTGGTTTAATTTTAAATCATGTCTGCTAACGGGCAGACTGCTAACCTATTCTGAGCACAAGTCAAGGAAAAATCCTCTACCTTACTGAATTAAAAGCTTTATTTCCAGCACCTACATTGTTTCAGGTGAATCATAATAGTTATTTCATACATCGGAAGATGTGCAATGTTTCTGATCAGGGGGTCTAGTGAATAATAAACCCTCCTCTGCTGAGGACCAAGGGTTGTATCGCTACAATTATTCTTTTAGACAGACCGAAGAAATGCGTTTATATAAAATTATATTGAAAGGTATGTCAAAAGGCTTCCAATGTTTAAAAAAAAAAAAAAAAAAGTTTTTTTTAAACTTGATGTATCGTTTACGCTTTGGCAAAATAAACTATACTTTGAATGTATTCCTTCAGAATTCCGTTGGAGAAGCGTCTTTGGCCTTTCAAAAATAAATTCTTAGTCTATACTAAATAAATATACGATGTAAATTTAAAAAAAAGTGCAAGGAACCATTCATCTCAACCTTTCATGGAGTGAAAACCAAGAACTCGCAATGCAAAGCAAAACGTGCCCAAAAGGGAGCTGAACTGAGTTTAAGCACGTGCGATATCTCCATCTTTCATTGGAAACACCGCCCTCAGCTGGTGTCGAAGCTGGCTGTGGAGAAAGAAAGGAGTGATTGGCTCTCAAGAGAGTAGACATGTTTCAAAAACATGGTGGCCAACAGGGACAAACGCAACACGAGAAAATGAAGAAAACATCTTCCTCAATTTGGCAACACGGGCAGCACTTAGAATCCGTACTTCAATGGTATAACTCATTAAGAAAACTATACTTTGCTACAGCACAAAGGGTTTTCAGACGTAACTTAAGGGATATACCTCGTACGTGATTTTTGATGCTTTATTTAAAGTACAGAACAGAGAACATATTCAAACAAGTTTGCATAGGTTTTACATGTATTCATGCACCGTTTTTATCGAATTCCTTTAACTTCCGGGTCATGCTGTCATGTAAATTAGAGTAAAAACCTAATCAATATGTGAATGCGTGAATACAACTAATGAAAGCTAATAATAAGAACCTTAACCTACATAGTACCAAAAGCGGCAGTAAACAAAGTATATTATATTTGTTTAAGAAAACTGTTATGCAGCTCCGTGTACATTGACTTCCGTTGTTGCCTTGACAACGTGTACACGCCGGTCGTGACGTCAGCTACAAAATCTATTTCTTCCTGTGCTAAACCTTGACTGAAGTAGAATCTGATGCGTTTATCAATATTAGAATCTCCTCGCTTTGCCAGTATAGTCTGAAATTAGTTGCTACAGATGTGATGAAGAGCACAAACTTTATTATTTCTGATCTCTGATGAACCTTAAAGAAAATAAAACCAAACAACCCTTTGTTTCCCCATTATCTGGAGACAATTGTTTAACTTGTTAATAAGAAAAAACGACTCTAACAGCTGGGAGTTATACAGACCTGAGCTTCAGTGGTTTGGTCCTGCTTCGACCGTCTACACACTTTACATTCGTACTGAGGTGCACTGTAATGAGCTTAATATTATGGTTATGTTTCTATTGTTAATCTAATTATTAACATTATTTCTTATGTGCTTTGGCAAAGTAACATCTGTTTCCAATGCCATTAAACCCGTTGAAATCGAAAAAAACATGGCGATGGCCACGTGATGATGAGCAGCTCCTCAGATCATTAACAGATCACTGTTAACTTCGTTAACATCCATCCCAAGACATAATCGTCACTCAAACCTGAAAATTAGAGGATACATTAGAGTCTGTCATGTCAAACGATATTTGTAACAATTCTCATATACATTATGTGTCACTGTGAGGAGATCATTAATTGTTCTGTAGTTAAAAGAACGCCACAATGATGATATTATCATGATGACATCCAATGTTATCAGCATTCAAAACATTACTCATTCATTAACGTTCTCAAACGTTAATGAATGAGCAAATAATTCCACCTAGTTTATTGAATCCTTGCATTCGAATCGAGCATTTATTACCACATTCCATCATCATCATCCAATCATGAAAAACAAAATAGTTTTCGATGATGGCAGGTCCGATTTTTTATTTTCTAGCTATAAATTATTTTACTCTTGGATTAAATCCAGTTGACACAAAATGTTTCATGATCTTCATCACATGATGGTGAAACATACGTTTTTCATGCATTGGTATTATTTTATTTTGACATTACTATAATTAGTTTTCATTAGATTAGCCCCTAGTCCATTACTAAGAGCACTTATATGGCACTGTTGAAAAAAGGGGATACATGAATTTAATCAGAAGTTCTTAAGTCCATCTCTGCCCCTGCAAAAACCTCTATCAAAATCCGTCGACGACTTTTCAAGATATTGAAAGGGTGAACAAAAAGTGACCCCATTATGTCATCTAACTTTTTTAGCATTATATTAATCGTAGCCTCTCGTCATCCACTGCGCCATGTCCTTTATGATCAATATCCTTTAAGGAGGGGAAGGAAAACCCTCCTGGAGTGACGAAGGTGGATGTCGATTATTCTCAAACTGACATCAGCTGATAAGGCTCCAAAGAGTTACACCCACAAACTACCCTACATACACTGCAATTCGTAATTCGAGTTATCTGGTGTAAAGCGCTATGAATATTTTTTCCAAAATTTTTTGATACATATATTTGACTTATCATACATTTTAATTGGGCCGTTAACCACACGTCGTACATGCATTCATCATCATGCGGAAATTTGGGGGTAACCGCCCTTTTGTGACGTGATAAAAATGCTGGAAAGTGATTGGTCCATATAGATGACGTAATATCGCGTATTTAAAGGCTAACTTCCCTGTTATTATCCCCCCTCTGCTGTCAGTGCTGTGTAAGTGACTGTGTGCTGCTGAGCTCGCTCGGCACACATTCCAAAAAATCTAAAAATACAAAAAAAAATTCAAAATATAGAAAACAATAACAAAAAACGTTTTTATCATTCTGCAACTAGTCGGAGAAGCTGGAATTCTGAGGACGGTAACGTATAAGAAGGGACGGCCTCATTCACAAACGTTAACTGAACTGTAATTTGATTTGTACTGGCTAAGAGACGACGTCACGTGATTTTAGACTTTAGCCGTTTAAATCCCAGTGGAAATTGACCGTGTAAAATTCCACTTGCTACTTTGACGCCAAAACACTCGAGCCGACAAGTCAAGGGCTGAATTGTGTGTTTGCCACAGTGACCGTTAGAGAGCCAAACATCCGTACCGTCGCCTAAAAGTTTTCCTGTAGCTTCGTTCGAGTTCCTAGCATGAATCCCAGTGCTACCACTTACCCTATGGCCTCCCTGTACGTCGGCGACCTGCATCAAGATGTGACAGAAGCCATACTGTACGAGAAATTCAGCCCAGCAGGAGCGATCCTCTCGATCCGGGTCTGTAGGGACATGATCACCCGCCGGTCCCTTGGCTACGCCTACGTCAACTTTCAGCAGCCAGCGGACGGTAGGTGCTTCGTCGGAGCTACACACTTACAGTAAATAACCGTCTATAAATGATTGACGTTGCCAAATGTAAGTCGATATCTTCTCCTTCCACGTGATTGCGGCCGACATGTTGTCGGCTCTCCTCACTTGAATCTTCCACAGAAGCACCATGTCAGCCCTGCCCACCCGCTGACACTGTGGACTCTTAGCAAGAAACCAACCCAATATTCAACACGTTTGCATCTGCTCGAGCAGCACAACACCCATTTTGTGTTCCAACAGTTTGATTAAATGTGCGCAGAATGGCTGCCAGTTTACGCTGCTTTGATATTAACATAAAAATGTACCTCTAAAACGAAAAATAGAGGCTAAAATGCTACATCGATCCGTTCAATGCCAAATATCTACTCTAACATGGGTGTGCCTGTATTTCATTGTTAATGGCACGTGTCTCCTTCTGCTTCGGTGGTTGTCGTTTTTTCTCGTTTACTAAGATACATACGAATCTATTGTATAACTTTGCCTATACTGTCCTCCCCAACAGCAAGGGTATATCCCCCCCCAAAGCAACTTTAGCCTTTATTAGCAACTGAACTTCTCAAATTAAAAGTGACTCATTAATTACCTCTAAACAGTTCATATTGACTCAAATTAACGATTTATGTGATGTCTGCAATATGCTTTAAGATAAGATCCCACAGTGACTCAATAAATATAATTAAATGTTTTTTCTGAGCTCAGTAATAAAACAAGGCCGATTTCCTTGTGTCAATTCAAATGAGCTTAATTTAGACACAATTGGACTGGGGTTAAGAAGTTAAGGTCCGAAAGTGTTTTTTTTTTTTTTTTTTTTTTTTTTAGATTCAGAGGAACAGGAAATGACACAACAAGGGCCTATTTACTGGAGAGGAACAGGAAATAACACAACGTGCTATAAAGAGTAAACCTCTTTATGATTCCATATGGATTCATACTCAGTTTCTCATAGTTGTTGGAAGAATTAGAGGCTGGCAGTAACACACCTTAGTGAAGAAATGAATTTTTCCTAAACCAAGTATACTGTTGTGCCTCATTCCTTTGATGTTTTATACTGGAGAGGAACAGAAGAATTACAAAACTGTCTGTTTAAGAGTTGGTTCAGACGTTGGTTTTGGCCCTTGGCGGAGGTTTGCCATCTCATTACTTTTTCTACACTACTCCCAAAAATTGAAGGAACTCTTAAATCACAGATCAGATTTAGATGTGTTAAATATTGTAATTGTTAATCTTTTTTTATATACATTGTGTAATTTGTTGAGAAAGAACAATCACGCAAAAACAGTCAATGGAAACTCAAATCATGAACCCATTGGGGACAGAATGAACACGAAAATCGCTGGCTGATTTTCTGGAAACAGGCTGAATTTCATCACAACAACTCATAATGTTTATCAGTAGTGTCATTGGTTTCCATGCGCCTGTAAGCACTCCTGACAACATCTGGGCATGCTCCTGATGACATGGAGCATGTTGTCCTCCCAGAACTGGATCAGGGCTTCAGTGAGCTCCTTGACAGTCTAGTGCAGTGATGGTAACGTAACAATATAAGATGTACCAGAGGTTGTCCGTTGGATTCAGGTTTTGGGAATATTAGGACCAGTCTGGTCTCAATGGTCCTAATGCCATTGAGATCTCAATGCCATTGAGATTTATTTTGTATATGTCAAATTTTAACTCTCTGACATTTTTCTCACTAGTGAGTGCTTTTTTTTAAGAATAAAAGTGTTTTCCAAACATAATTTCCCAACCAATGGTCCAATTTAGCCATAAATGACCTTTTATATGAACTGCCTCGTGGAGATCTAACTTGTATTTGAGCATATTTCATTTACTTGGGGAGCTTTTTTGCAAAAACCATGCTCTTTAAATCTTGCTTAAAAAACTTATCAAGATAGAATAATCAGCAATGAGTTCAAAATGGTGATTATGTCCATTAGCTTTTTGTGGAAAACACATTTTCTCATTCTCAATATCCCAACCATAGTTCCAGTTGTATATATTTACTTGATATGAATTGACAAAAGGAAATCTGTCTTGTTATATTATTTATGTTATAATCTTGGAGTATATACATTCAATAAATGGTTTTAGAATTAGATCATGTACTCATTTGAAATGTGCAATTTTATTACTGAGCTGAGAAATTATGGTTTCTTTGAGCATGTAATGACGTAATACACTTCAGTATTGTAATTTGCCCTTTATTACCCTATTGATCACTTTACTTTTATTATGCCTTGAACAGACAGTATTGTCATAAATATTCTTTTTACACCCGAATATCATTATATTGTCGTCATAAGAATATGGCCTCTATTAACCAATATGCTAATTAGACCAGGAAATCCATTAATTGGACAGAGTTGATATTTCTCACTTTAACTCTTTTCCCGCTTTGAAAGGTCTGATTTCTCTGAAAATGTCCTTCCAAGTAAAAAGTCTCCTGAGCCTCTAAATGAAATTGTGATATCTCAGGAATGTGTCACATTCTTATTTAAGAGGGTTTAGTTCAGGAAAGCTGCTGGACCTTATGTTGTTACCAGACTCTTCTAGATGAGTGCTGACCTTGGGCAAAAACTAAATGAGTTCAGACCTGTTGTACATACGTCACTTGTGATGAAACATTTGGAGAAGATATGAAAAAATAATATTGTGTCGTTATAACACGGAAAGCTTGATCCATTGCAATTTGCATACCAGCCACAAAAAGGTGGATCCCATGCAAGACTTTTATTAGCTGACTTTTCTTCTGCTTTTAATAAGATACAGCCTCACGTTCTGATTGAGAGACTAGGCTCGTATTTTAATCTCCCCGACCAGCTTCTGATGCTGATTTTAAACTTTTCTTACTGAGGGCCCAGCAGGTTTTTGTAAATGGACGAATGTCCAACACGACTGGGTCAAACACAGGTTGGTTGATCACTTTTTGTTGTCTCTCCCCCCCCCCCTTTCTATTTATCCTGTACACTGACAGCTGCAGGGCGTCTCAGGAGGACAGGTTCCTTGTTTTGTAATGACACTGTCCTCTTATGTCTTCTACAAAGATCGGGGTCTGATCATGGTGCTGCTTTAACTCAATTTGTTAAATGGTGTGATGATATTTATCTTGAACTCAATTTATCAAAAACAAATGAAATGATTATTGACTTCAGACACAACACTGAACATAAAGCTAGGGTCATTCATGGCGAAGACTCATATATTTTGGAGTTTTACAAATATCTTGGAACCGTGTTTGATTGTCATCAGTTTGGTATTAACAGTTTCTATTGTCAAACGAAGACAACAGAGAATCCATCTGATGAGAAAGCCGAACTCTTTCAATGTCAGTTAGAGAATTTTAAGTAACTTTTAACTTTCATTCATTGAAAATCTTTCATATTTTTCTTATTTGTTGGTTTAATGGATTATCTATGAAGGAAAAAAATAGCATTTTAAATGTCTGGTCCTAGATTATTAGAGTCCAGCAAACGGACTTGTGTTCCCTCTGGGAGATAAACAAATCATAGAATAGTATCAGCCAACTCGATCAGGTCTTGTCTCCTGGGTTCACGGAGATGCCTTCAGGCCGCCGCTCTTATGTAACACTGAGGAGAACTAGCCGTTACTCCAAATCCTACAATCATTATGCTATCAGGTTCTTAAACTCAGACACTAGTCATTGTAATTGGTATTTTTTTTAACAACTTTTACTTTTGTACAACACATGTGACTTGTTTGTGACTGTTTATTTATTTATTTATTTTATTGCTATTTATTTGACCATATTTAAATTGATCTTGCTGTCCTTCATTGACCTCTGTTTGTTGATCTGTGCTTTTTGATATGAAACACATTGATTGTTTGTCTGTGGGATTGTGGACAAGGTGAGCCAAGGATGAATTGCCCATGCTGGTATCAATAAAAGTTGTCTTAATTGGAATATAGTTACTTTGACTTGAGCTACTTGAACTTTTTATATGAAATAACAATGATCACAAAGATTATTTCTTGGTAATACAGGAGAGAAGTTAAATTTATGATTGACCACTGCAAGAAATTGTTCGGTGAATTCTTTCTTATTTGTGAAGTAATTATTAAGGTTATTTGACCGTAACATTCCAAACAATGTTATGTTCATAGTAATGAATTAAGACCGACCTTGTCCATAGTTCACTTTGTCAACATCACTTAAATCAGGAGCCGGATAAAAGTGAACAACTCTGCCTTTTTCATATTCCGTTATATCAGGAACTTGAAAAATGATATTTACTGAAAAAACTAAATCCTTCTCCTTGTGTTCCTTCCCTCAGCTGAGCGTGCTCTGGACACCATGAACTTTGACGTAATCAAAGGGCGTCCTGTGCGCATTATGTGGTCACAGCGTGATCCATCACTGAGGAAAAGCGGTGTGGGAAACATCTTTATCAAGAACCTTGATAAGTCCATTGACAACAAGGCTCTGTATGACACCTTCTCTGCTTTTGGCAACATCCTGTCATGCAAGGTAGGAGACAAATTCCCGACTAACCTGAAGCAGGGGAATAGTCAGCAGGACATTTAGCACAGCATCGTGAGCGCAGGTCCACTTGGCATGTTTGTGTTCCTAAAGTTGTTTGCACTAACAGAGAGATCAATCACACAGCAGAATTTAATCACTCAGACATGTTATGTTGTACTCTTGGCCTGGAGCACCCAACCTTTCTGGATTCACCCCTCATTTTTTCTTTTAAGGCCTAGAATTACATTAGGGCTCCATGGACACTGGGGAGCTGGAGCATGAAAAAGTTTAGATGGCTTTCACCAACACTCAAGAAATAGAGAAGAAAATATCTTGCCAATGGGAAGCTGAAGAGTGGGCATCACTGAAGGATGATAATCCTAAGTATAGCTCAAGTTCTTCCAAAAGATTGGTTATTAAAAGCAGTCCTGGAACATTTTGAAGGGCTGACTTTAATCCCATAGCAAAATTAAGTGACTTGAAAAGGGCAGTTGCAGTTAGTAATTCCAGGAATGTTAAAAAAAGCTGGAGGCCTTTGCTCACTATGAATGGACTAAGATTCCTCAAACATGCTGCCAGAAGCTGCTATGCATAACATTTGCAGTAGGTCAAGGCAGCGAAAGAGTCTCTAAAGAAAGAGGAGATACAGTAGCTTACCATTAAGGGATTGGACAAGAAACTGCCGTAGCCACTGAGAGTAGTATTTTGTGTTGAATTTGGGGGGGTACTAGTAATGTCTAAGGCACTGAGCTATTTAAACGGCTCTCCTCTGATTGTGTTGTTACAAACGGCAGATAAGTAATATATTTTTCCAACAACCCAAATAGAAAAATGAGGCCATGATGGTTTTTTGCTTCCAGCATTATTGTATGTAAAACTTTACAACATTAATTACTGTATAGATGGACTGTTGTGTGCTTTCGCTAAATTATACTTAACACAATACTAGGAGGGTCATAATGGTCAAACTATGCAGTTAGTTCTAATATTCACTTAATGCATGTACGTGTGGCCTAAAAGTAGCATGTGTCTGCTCCCTCTAAGGTGGTTTGTGACGAGAATGGCTCTAAAGGCTACGGCTTTGTGCATTTTGAGACTCAGGACGCAGCTGAACGAGCCATTGAAAAAATGAATGGCATGCTGCTCAATGACCGAAAAGTGTAAGTGAAAGCTTAAAGTTGTTTTAAACTGTTTTGGTACCTAATATGTGCTGTGATTAAAAAGAAAAGTGATGCTTGAGAACTTCCATCAGTTTCTACAGAAATACATGAATATCCAATCATACTTTACTACAGAGTGCAGCAAATTCTAGCAGCAGCATCTTTTTCTCTGACATTTGTGGGTTTTCAAAGAAGGCACAATCCTGAGTCACCTCAGTCTAAATACATTTTAGACTGAGGTGATGATAAAATGTATACAGACACGTTCTCTCTGATGGCTAGTGCATGCACGCACGAGTGCACTAACCAACGTATGCATGCACGGACGCACCACTACACAGTACCGCACATAACACCGATCGGCCTAACATTAGAACCACCAACAGGTTACTTCAGACATAAAGGCATTATGTCGTTAATATCTGTCTGAAATACTCACACGTGAGAATAGGCCATAAGATTCTGGACAGAATAACATGTTGGTACAGCCATGCCGTAAAGTGTTCTGGAAGGCTAAGCCAGTCCATTTACTGGAAATTTCTCTGCAGGGACTGCCTTGGGCTGTATCCCAGAGTCTCCCCCCCCCCCCCCCCCCCCCCCCTGTAGTTCTGATCAGTTTTTCATTTAAAATTTTGTTAGACACTGCTTATGTAATTTGAATTTATTTGTATATTGTAGTTGTACTGCAGATTGCAATTGCTTCTTCTTTTTTTTTTTTAAATAAAAGCAGTAAGAAACAATTAAATTGTTGGCATTCTTACAGCACATACATTACCTACTTGTTCATTTGGTTGCTTATCGGTACACAATATTCACTAAGCTGTATAACTGTGGATATTAGTCTGATTTAACAAAAAAAAAAATTTTGTAATGAGAAACCTTTGTTTAAAAAAACACGCCGGGCTGTCATTGCATGCCACGTGAAAAACAGACCATGTGAAATTGAATTCTACTAAAAGTCCTGTTTTCTACTGCAGATTTGTGGGTCGCTTCAAATCACGCAAAGAGCGTGAAGCTGAGCTGGGCGCCCGAGCCAAGGAATTTACAAATGTCTATGTTAAAAACTTTGGTGAAGACATGAGTGATGAGAAGCTCGGGGAGCTTTTCAATAATTACGGTCAGTCAGAGATCTTATATCGGCTGAGTCTAGGCACACATGTATTCATTGAAGCTTTGTGGGTCAAAATGTCGTCTCTAAATGTTATTTCTGTTGCCTAGGAAATGCGATGAGTATCCGCGTCATGACCGACGAGAATGGAAAGTCTCAAGGCTTTGGGTTTATCAGCTTTGAGAGGCACGAAGATGCTCAGAGGGTAAGAGTTATAACAACAATTTAATATGTTTCCTGTAAATGTCCACCATGTCCTGCTCTAGAGTCAACGTATTTTCTCTTTTTGCCACAGGCGGTGGATGAGATGAATGGGAAGGAGTTGAATGGCAAGATGATCTACGTTGGCCGCGCTCAGAAGAAGATGGAGCGTCAGATGGAGCTCAAGCGCAAATTTGAGCGCATGAAACAAGATCGCTTGACTCGCTATCAGGTCCACTTCCTCCCGTAGTTGCCTAATTAACTCCAATATCTTAATTGGATTAATCATACATTTATTTACATGCAGCATTTTAAAATATTAATGCTCTTATTTTCAGGGTGTCAACTTGTACGTGAAGAACCTTGATGATGGAATTGATGACGAACGTCTGCGAAAGGAATTCTTACCCTTTGGCACCATCACCAGTGCCAAGGTAAGAAGTCGGCCATTGATTTATCTTTTGTAATTCGATGTTTGCAAGGCTCCAATTTACCGATACTGTTGTTTTATTGCTGTTCCGACTCGCTCATTACTGTTATGTGACTCTCACTCTCAGGTCATGATGGAGGGCGGACGCAGCAAGGGCTTTGGCTTTGTCTGCTTCTCGTCCCCAGAGGAAGCCACCAAAGCAGTGACAGAAATGAATGGACGCATTGTAGCCACCAAGCCACTGTACGTGGCCCTGGCCCAGAGGAAAGAAGAGCGTCAAGCCCACCTGACCAACCAGTACATGCAGCGCATGACCAGTGTGCGTGCGGTGCCAAACCCCGTCATCAATCCCTACCATCCAGCCCCGCCCTCTGGCTACTTCATGACGGCTATACCTCCAGCCCAGAATCGTGCTTCTTACTACCCAGCTGCTGGACAGATGGCCCATATCCGCCCCACCCCCCGCTGGGCCACCCAAAGTGTACGACCACAGCGTGAGTATAGTGAAAAAAAGCTGAAACTCCATCATTGTACAGGCACTTTGAGATTTGATCTACATGTAAGGTCCGTTATAAATAAAATGTATTATTGTACATTAAAGACCTTTTTTAAGAGAAATGGATGCTTTTTACTGTTCATGAAGCCACCATATTTTCATATTCAGATTTCCAGAACATCCAGGGTGCCAGGCACCCCTCCGCACCACGCCCACAGAACTTTGGTGCCATGCAGCCAGCCTCCCAGTTGCCTCGTATAATATCCTCCCAGCGAGTCGGTTAGTCAATAAGACTGAAAAGACTGGTTGCACAACAAATTATGTTCAGCATTTGGCAGCTGATTCTGTCTTTGTGTTGACATTTTTGTCCCCCTCTTGATTCCTTTTGCAGCTCCTCAAACCATGGGTCCACGTCAGCCTGCTGCAGCTGCTCCTGTGCGTGGAGTCCCTCAGTACAAGTATGGCGCAGGAGTCCGCAATACCCAGCAGCACATGAACGCTCCGACACAAGTCCCCATGCAGCAGGTATGTTATTGCTTGCTTAGACTTACGGATCCACTCTTGCAATCAGGGGAGGAGAAGGTTCTGTTTCATTCAAGGTGCATTCAAAATATGTCTGATTCAATTCCCTCTGTTCAGCCTGCTGTTCACATTCAGGGACAGGAGCCTCTGACAACCTCCATGCTGTCTTCTGCTCCACCACAGGAGCAGAAGCAGATGCTGGGTGAGTGTTAGCATCAGCTCTTCATGACCGCATGTTCTTTGAAGTTTAGTCTTTTATTTAAATGGCTAGTCTCATGGAGATCTAGATCTCTTTTTCAGGCGATCCGTGTGCCAGGGACGGATATATGCTGTTTAAAAACAGACAGCCACAAATACAATTCAGTCATATACGTTATCACAATTTGCAGAAAGCAGTTATCGGTACATTTGGAGGAAACCTGGGCATGACATTATAAAATTTCTAAATTAATTAATGGAACCTAACTTCTTTTTGAAACTCAATCCATTTGTGAGCAACGTAGTGTCTAAATCATCTCAACCCGGGTTAAGTGTGATCAGGAGGCACAGCTAATGTTAGATGTCCAGTGACCTCACATTGTCAGTACTTTGTTTAGATTCAACCGGAATACCAGAATTTGGTGATAACACCTCATAAATAAAGAAAATGCAGTGCTCGATAAACCATATAGAATAAAATTGAAAATAACAAAAAAAGAAATAAAACCAGGTTAGTAAGATTAGAAAAAAATAGTTGAATGCTACACGGCTCAGGTTACATCAGGAAAAGCCTTACGGTAAAAGTAAGTCTTAAGGTGAGACTTAAACATCAACATTGACTCACGCAGCCTTATTTCCTCAGGCAAGTGGTTCCAGAGTCCCCGGTCTCTGAAAGCAAAGGTTCTGTTCCCTTCAGCCTAAACTGTGGACCATGTAAAAGATTTCTGCCTGAAGATCTCTAACTGTGTGCGCGAGGTTTCGTAAGGGATTAAAAGATCTGAGACATTATCTGGGTCGTTAAGAGCCTTAAAAGTTATCAATAAAATCTTAAAACCAATCAAAAAAAAAAAAACCCGGGGTAGCCATTGTAGCGAAGCTAAAACCGGAGTGAAGTGATCACCGACCTTTTCCTGGTTAAAAGCCTGGCAGCTGAATTTTGTAGCATCTGTAGTCTTTTCAAAGTTTTTTTTGGTTGAGACCGGTAAAAACGCTCTTACGGTAATCAAGATTGAGGAGATAAAAGCATCTTCAACAGTTTCTGCATCCCTTTAATCGTAACATAATCAAGTAAAGGCAAAGTGTAGATTGAACTATGCTTCTCCGGCTCTTTTGGCAGTGAAAACATGATTTGTTTCTTTACAAAAATCCAATTTTGACCTTCAGTTGGATCCATAATAATGAATCTTAAATGCGAGTCTGGAATTCAACCAGAGAAGTATTCATAGCATTCAACGGTTTCCATGTTGGGTATCCTGGATGGTCCGAGTAAGAACTGTAGAGTGAATGGATTTTGGTGATCTGGAGGAAATCAAAGGTTAAGTTATACACAAGTTTTTTTAGAGAGATCTGAAATCTGCCAACGGCAAATATTTGGTTTGAAATGGTCAGATTGAGAGACAAGCCAGTAGCATATTAAAACGTTTCCTCTGCAAAGATACTCTATATTACAGGTTGGAGTGGCAGATAAATAGTTTATCTATAGAGTGAACCAAAGGTTACCCAAGATTCATGCCCTTGTAAATTACTGTCTCACTGGACACTAAAGACAGCACAATGTCCTTCCTCAGCTAAGAACATTCTCCCGCACTAAACCCTGACTGCTGTATATTGTATATAACCCAGGTGTTTACAGTTATCATAGGACTAACAGTCATCTGCTGAATGTTAATGGCATCTAGTCTTAACCTGCTGTGTGTCTTTGGTAGGTGAGCGTCTGTTTCCACTGATTCAAATCATGCACCAAAGCCTGGCAGGAAAGATCACTGGCATGTTGCTGGAGATCGACAACTCGGAGCTGCTGCATATGCTCGAGTCCCAAGACACTCTCCGCTCCAAGGTCAGTACCGAAGTTGAGTGTTGACCGGAATTCAGAAGGACTTGATATTAAAAGCACATTGAAATAATGTTTTTGTTATTTTGGCCAGTGAGAAAACAATTTCAGGAGAGATCCTTTGCCTCCATGTGACACATCACAATACAGATAGTATTGTGATGATCTATTTTATCACTTGACAGATGTAACCATAGACTAGCTCAAACCGATGTGCGCTCGGTGTCCTATAATCCGTTTTAAAAACGGACATTAAAAAAGGCGACAGTACTTGATGAAAGTTCTTCAGAGCCTTTTTAAGTTGGTTCATTTTGCTGACATGAAACATTTTCCATTTAGGTGGATGAAGCAGTTGCTGTGCTTCAGGCCCATCAGGCCAAAGAGGCTGGACAGAAGCCTGGCACAAATTCGGCTGGCATCCCAACTGTCTGAGTCCAAGGTAAAACATGTTTTCCAGAACGTCTTTAACAAGGAGATAATGGTTTTAACTGGAGATTAAGGCTGATCATGTTAAACTCTCTGCTTGTATATCGAAATCAATTGATAACGAATAGCGTATTGGACCGTAGGTCATCAGTATAGACCACACCCAATGATTTGGCACTCGTGGACCGCGGATTAATTGCAAAGGTTAGACATTTACGCGTAGAATATAGGTTTACGGCCACTTTTTCTTTTTAAAGTGATAAATTGCCTGGATGTTGGTGCTGAGTTGAAGTGAAAAGCTGCAAACCCAACCATTTGTGTGCTCGATGTTAAAAGTTGGTATGGGGGCTTTCATTGAGACTGGAAAACTAGTGTGGTTGTACCCGATTGGATTGATTACTTAATTTTAATTTTGCTACCTGAACCTGAAATGACTTAACGATGTCTAAAAGAAGGTTCAGATGTAGGTTTTGGGAGTTGGCCAAGGTCTGGGCTCAGAGTGCTTTTTGTAGTTGTATTTATAAAATGTATTTGTATTTTTGTGTGTTAATTAGGTATTGTGCAGATGATACCTTGTTGGCCAGTTCACCCTTCTAAAAGAGATTCTTGATCTCAGTGGGTTATTTCCCTGGTTAAATTATAGAAGCGGAGGAACTTCAAAAGAACTCACGTCAAGTGTTCTGGCTTCCCTGTCGGATATTTTTATGATGAGGGTAACATGGTGCACAAAACCGTTATAGCATGTTAGCGCTGCGCTATGAGAAAGCCACGATTATGACAAATCGAGCATGCTCTCACTTTTGAAGCAACTTTACTGTCGTTGTGTTTATGAAGTAGAGACGGGCTTGTATTTTTTGACGATGAAATAGAGGGAAATGTGAAATTTAATATTCTTTATCAGTTGTGTTACAGTGGCAGTAAAAGATTAATTTCACTGATATGTTTTTGTTTTATTTTCACAGGACTGGGAAAACTTGAAAGGCTAGCTAGCTTCACCAAGTGAGAAGAATTTATCAGCAAAAACGTTGAAAATGAATAAAACAAAGTAAGAAGTAATGAGATATATATATATTTAAAAATAAACTATAGAAAGAAGTTTCCAGTCAGGCCTGTGCTGAAAAGAGACACTGAGCCTGATTTGCAAAAATTAAGAGAAAAAGAAAAAAAAAAAGAGGAAAAGTTAAAAATAGAAATAAAAATGATCTGTTGATGTGTTGTTTTAAGAGGATAATTCTGTGACAAAATGATTTAATGCATTCATTTCTGTCATTTTAACCCTCGCAAATGTCTGAGGTTTTGTTCGTGTGAAAGTTTTACCTTTGCTTGCTTGAATAAAATTCCAAAATAATTGATATGTGTCAGCCTTTGTATGAGTGGAATCGGTCTGATTTCTGCCAATGACTCATGCGAACAACCTCTTATTTGGAACTTGTTGGTTCTTTGAGACGATATTGAACTATGAACTACAATATATAGAATTCACACAGATAAGTGGTCAAAAATACAATATTCACAACAAATGAAATTGGGTTTCAGGTTTTAATGATGCTATGGGTCAGAGATGATACAGTCAATATCGATCCCTATAAGACATATGATGCTGACACGGTTTTGCCTTTACATGAAAGTCGATCTTAACTCAGTCCATAATACAGAAAATGTAAGATTGGAGACACAAGTGGATCAATTGATTTAGTTTGCAATTGCCCTGGCCTGCTCTGTCACCCTTTGTAAGATGGCCTCTAATTGCTTCTGGAGCTCATCAGCCATGGCTTTGATTGGCGCCTGGGGATTGGTAGTCATTGGCTCGACCTGTGCCTGGATTTGAGCTGTGAAGGTTTTGAATTTCTCCTGCAGCTCAACAACCAGGGGCTCCAGACGGGTTTGAATATTCCTGTCGGTTAGAAAGTTGATGAGACACAATATAGAACCAACAGAGTTGTGTGTGTGTGTGTGTGTCGCAGATGTGATTCATGTCCAACTCTCGACCGTGTGTGGAATTTGAGGTAAAACCCCAGCAGAACTCACTGAGCTTGGCCGGCCAGATCATCGGCATTGAGACCCAACGACGTACTCAGTTTGTTTTTCAGATCCTCAAATTGTTGTTGGATAGTTGAAAGATCGGTGTCCTGTGCCAGGCTTCCTGTGGGTTTCAAAAAACAATCGGTCAATAAGTGAGTCATTTATCTAAAAACACCCAACATTTGAACTTGAATGTAGTTGAGTGAAGGTCATAGTGTACCTTGAGCCAGAGCGACCATAACCACGGCAACGATGAGGGAGAACTTCATGGCTGCTGAGAAGAGACGATCAAAAAAATACAAGCATTTCATTATTCTGTATGGTTGACTTTAAAAAGCTAATAACTGAAAGCATCCCCATAGTTTTTTCTTTTGTCTAACAGTCCAGTGCATTTTCACTTGTCAGATGATGCATGAAGTTGTTTTTCAGAGGGTGGCAATATGACGTACCATCGGATGACTCGCTGATGTAATGCTGTTCTAGGAAGCAAGGGTTGGCTTTTTGTCACAGGGTAGTAAAATAAATATTTTTTCTCACTGCGTGTTTGTCCAAACCCACACATTATCTTTCAGACTTTATCTGGCTTATCAGAGATTTTGAGTCGCCAGTACAAACGTACATGGTGAACCTTGAGTCTGGAATAGTTCATGACATGGAATAGTTCATGACACAGACCTATGTTCCCAAGGTCAGGAATGGACCTGTAGCTGAAAATATAGCTACATTTATTTCTCTGATTCCACTGTAAATAACCCAATATATGAAAAACAGCATACTACACATGTGATTTGATTTTGCTGCACATTATCTACGAGGACACCACATAGTAAACAAAATGTACTAATATTGTATATATTTTTGAACTGTACTAGCCAACATTTTATGACGATCGTATTACTAAGTGTCTGATTTAATTTACAAAAGTGAGAAATCTTAAAATGGAAATATCGCTTTGACTCAGATGATTTCTCCTGAAAGGGATTTAAATGCTGCTGTGATGTTACACCTACTATATGATTTGTTAGCTTTATATTGTTTTTTTATTTCTTGATTGAAATTAAATCAATTTGAATTCTTTTGTTGTTGCAAGGAAGACATATTTTCCCTCTTTATATTCACTTCCAGAAAATAAATCACAATTGTTAGTTTGCGGATTTAGTTTCACTACACAAAAATACATAGAATGCAAAAAAACATCGGCTTGTTCAAGAAGACATAATCGGAACCAGTAAATTTATCCAAAGACATGTTATTAAGTCAATGGAATAGATGGATGGATTAGTATCAACAAAAGCAAAGCTGAAAATGACAGCTTAGGGAGTTAACGTGGTAAAAATGAAGGATAAAGCCGTCTTAAATTCTGTGGTTAAAAATGAAGGATAAAGCCGTATAAAAGCTAAACTTTCCATAGCATTTAAATGATGTGATCCTTTTTCTTTCCATCATTTATCAATTCCTTTGTGACTTCATAAAAGGTGGTGTTTTATGCGTGTGTGTGCGTCCGCATGCGCATTGAAACATACAAATACGAATGTGTTTCAAATGGAAGAGGCCTGGACTCTATTACATATTGTATTATGGAAAAGGCTTTCAATAGCTTTGAAATAAGTGCAAATTTCCGTTACATATTATTTTATTATTATTATAATTAACAGTATGTATAGTGAATTATATTAAATGCTGCTACATTAAATGGTTTTTATTATTTATGGTCAGAATATGTGGAAAACCATAATTGTACTGTGAAAATACAAACTTTTGGTGATGTTAACAAAGAAATACCATAATGTTGGGAGCATGTCATTACCGCTAAAGTATTATTCTGTCTATATGACAGATTTTACTGGTATGAAAACTTAAATAACCACAATAGGTCAGCATAGTTTCTACAGAAAATAAGATGGTAAGAATATGGAATATATTTTTGAAATAATGTCGATTTTAGAGGTTTAAAATAAGTCTGAATTAATCGTAATTTACTGTAATTCTATGTAGAAACGATGTAAACACACAGCTGACATAATCTGTTTTTTTATGGGAATTAAACTAAATGTCTTGAACATGGTGACTATATATTTTTACAGCAAAATTTAACTGTAAAGAATATACTCGACGCAATGAAACGCAACCACAAATTATAAATTTCTCTCATTTTCAGTCTCAAGTTCAGAAACGGGTGGAAGAAATTGTCTCAGTGTATCATATTCAGTTCGAACCCAAAAGAAAATGTGGTAAAGCGACGGAATAACTTACCTGCACAATAGAATCTGGAGCGGATGGAATTCTTCAGTCGCACTCTCACACTTCTTATAGTCCAGCATGATGATGATGATGATGATGCAGCACTGCTGTAGATACAAATCTGATTGGAGGGGATAAAGAGGCAAAGTTATTGGAGGTTTTTTCCAGGTGGGGACTCTCAGTGCTGATGAACTTTGCCGTCCAAACCAAAGTCCAACAGTCCCACTGCTGACTGTCCAACATGAGAGTGTATCTTATCATACTGATTAAATAAAACACTTAATCACCTGAAACAGTATCACCGTGGCGGTGATGTCACGTGTGAGAGAACCACATGGATGTTACAGCGACTTCAGTAGATATGAAAAGTGATGTTAGTCTCATTTTATCTTCATTTCATTGTACCATTGTGGTCATAAATTCATTTAGCTTTTACAGCGATTTTATTTTAGTGAATGAGCTGTGCTCTATAAATGAAAAAATTAAAAGAAAAGTGTTCACGTCACGCAGCTTGTATTTACTGGACTTTATTTCAGCAGGACCGATGAGTTCAGATTGACTAACTGATGTGATGTGACTTTATGATATTACATTAACTGCTTTAAAGTCCTCACCTGGAAAAAGGGGGAGAATTTATTTTTCCGCATATTTAATTTCTATGGAGGATTAATTCATTGAATTTCTTAGACACTCTAAATCTACCTTTATATGACAGACTGTCTGGTCACCCATGGTTTTAAACTCCAGGGGATGGGGCCGGGGAAAAATCAGACTTCTAAAATTATTCTTGATGAAATAATGTATTTCATGGAAAATAGACCGTGTTTCTGGTTGTATCAAATTACATCATTTTGTTTATTAAGTCATCACATTTTTAACATAGGAGAAATAAAATACTACTTTTCGAACAGGACTTTCTCAACAGCGATGGTTAATGCCACCTCCTAGGTGGTCCCTTTGACATGTGGTATCCCCCAGGGCTTCATCCTTGGCCCTTTACTCTCCAACATATACATGCTGCCACTGCCACAATAGTGATTCAAAATATGCTCAACCGAACAGTTGAGCAGACATAAAAGGGTGAATAACCACTGTGTGTATTTATATAAAAAAACATTCAGATATGTAAAGATACTGTTGTAAGTCTAAGTAATCCCGTGTACCCGTAATAAACATAATAAGCATTATACTGAAACAACTAAAGAGCTTTAATGTCCTTTAAAATGTGTTTATCTTGAGGCTCTTGTGGCTTTTCACCCAGACATTGCACATTATATCTTCATGAACGCAACATGCTCATGGTGTGGAAATGTTTCTGTGCTGAGATGGAATCTCACAATTTTGGAATGATGCCACATGTTATTTGCACACTCATGGTTCTTTCGAGGATAAATCGTATGATTGCTAACTTATCATCTACTGCCACCAGCAGGTTGATATTGATTTCTTTAGGTTACAAAGGAATAGGAATAGATATGAAAGTTAATCTCAGGATCAACTGTAATCACTTTGGTCATGACATTTTTTTCATTTTTGACTCTATGGCCAGGTTTCAAGTACAAAAATGATAAATTAATAAAAGTTCTGACCTGGATATTAACAAAAATGTGCATACTACTACAGATTATTAACAAGTGAATAACGTATGAAATCATGAGAATGGCTGATGCTTGTAAACTCCTTTTAACAAAAAAAAAAAAAAAAGCTTCATAAAGCTGCTAGCTCTGACTCTAATACTTGTTTCTATTGACAAGATGACTTATCTGGAACTGTGAATATTTATGTCTTACTTTAAGTAAGTAAGAAATGAAAAATAGTATAAATAAAGCAACCTCATGAGTTATTTTAAAATATTTTTTTTCGGACTTATACTTACTTATATACTTATATATTAATAATATACTTATATATTAATCATAATAATAATAATAATAATAAATAAGGCAGTCTGAGTCGCCTCAACAGCTACTTCTATCGAAAGAGGCTGATGATTTTACTTGAGCTCTGTTGCGTTTTGCCATTTATCTTATTCTCATTGGCCTGGTTTTATTTCATTTGACTTTATTTTATTATATTTTCTTTCATCTTTTCCTATTTGAGTTTTCTTAAACTTTTAATCTTTTTTGTTGGAATTTTCCTTTTTAAGTCTGACAATTTATCCTTAATCTTCTGTTTTATTTTCTGTATTTTGTTGTGTTCTGTCTTTTAGCAAGGTTTCATGGCCTTTTCCGTGTCATGTTTCATTATGAAGCACTTTGTAACAGTGTTTTGAAAGTTGAACGTCAATGATTAGTAGCATCAATTTAAATGACAGATACAGAAATGAATAATGACTGTGAAAGTGTTTTCTAACAAAACAGGAGTGTTGGTAAATGGATCGGGCTTCTTTGTCAATATGCTCTTCATGTGAGTTTGCCTACTCCTGCCTCAGATGGACATCCCACATTGTGCTTTTGCTACTAGTCTCTCTTTATGGTTGCTGTAAAGTAGTGAAATACCATTATCACCCAACCCCAGTGAGCAATAAACAACTTCAGACTGGCTGAAATGGAAATGAGGGGAAAACAGGTATAAGCACTGAACTTAAAAAACAGGAGCTTTGCGATAAAACTTGAAAAGAATCTTAGGTGTCTCTTTTCATGAAGTGGGGAAATCCCTCAAATGGTTGTTTTAAAAGTCAGATTTTGACTATAAAGCTTAGATCAAAACCAGATGTGGGAATGTTGTCATCCAGCGGTTATTCTCGCTGTCTGTCCAGAGTCTGTTCATCGGAGGCCCAGACTCCCCTGTGGAAGCTGCTTACAGAATTTGCTCCTCTAAAAATAAGGAGAATAGCTCCAGACAGTGTTCATCTTTTCTGTGGTAGACAAGCGATGGCGATAAAGATCTATGTGCTGCAAACAGAACTGTGACCCAGCAGGATGATCTTCATCCAAATATGCTTAAGCATCTTCTCAGACCTGTCCCTCTTACAGTAGAATAATAATAATAATAATAATACATTTAATTTATAATGTTACAGTATAAACTCTAACTGATAAGTGATGGTGGTGGTTCTACAATTTTTAGTAGGTTATCATGTTTCACAAACTAATCATATGTCTGTTTCGGCTGTCGGACACCAATCCTATCTTCTAGAGGTTACATTTGAACACATTTACTTGTCCATGAAACACTTGTGTAGAGGAGAAGCGGTCGAGGAGGAACGCAGAGAATGCAAACCTCCGCCAAGCCAAAATACAAATCCTACTATGGCGACTTCGTGATTCGCCCCTAACCACCACTAATTGGCTTGGCGTGACGATGAAGTTCCTCATGCTGCACCTCAAAGAAAAGAACTAAGACTGCGAGAAACCATCTTCTGGATACGACTCAAAATCTAAATCACTTAATAATGGGCTTTTGAAAGAATCGTATAATCTCTTCCCCTCCCCAGGGTCCAACTTTCCACAACATTTCTTGGAAATAGGTTGTAAACTTTTTTAGGTAGCCTGCTGACATCACACAGAGATAAAGACAACAAATTAAACAGTAGCGATCACATGACTTCCTTCGACCCTGCCTGGCAGGAGTGAAAATTAAAGCTGGAACCAGAAGGGAATGGACTCCTGAACCCCCACAGCTATCGGACTGACCGCGGCGTTGCTCCCGGACACAAGGACGTAAACCAAACTCAAAATGTGTTTGCATTACTCATAATGCACAAAACGGCAGCTCTGCCAGTGAATTAAATGTATTTTTGTCTGTTGCCAGTAGGTGACGATACCACTGTGACTTGATATGTGGATGTCTTGTCTCCTTTTCACGGGTCCAAAGCATCTCAATCTGGACAATCTTTTACTTTTTCTCCAAGACATCTAACCCGGGATGTCCCTGCAATGTGCTCTTTTCTAATCCTGTCCATCCTCGTCACTCCCAAAGAACATCTTAACATCTTCAACTCTGCCACCTCCAGTTCTGCCTCCTGTCTCTTGGTCAGTGCCATCGGCTCTAAACCATAGAGCAGAACTTCTCACCACCCTCTTGTAAATCTCTCACAGCTTACTCCCAACACTCTTCTCCACCCACACCACCCTTGGTGACTCCTGTCTGACCACATCTGTCAGCATGTCCATCATTATAGCAAACAGGAATGGGCTCAGAGCCGTTCCTTGGAGCGGCCCCATGTCCAAATTTAACCTCTCCGTCATTCCTGCCGCACACTTCACTGCAACATCCTTCTCTGTCACTCCAGACTTCCTCATGCAATACCACAATTCCTCCCTCGGCATTCTGTTGTACGCTTCCTCTGAATCCACAAGACTAAATTCAAATCCTTCCAGCTTTCTCTATACTTCTCCATCGTCTCTCTCATTGCAAACATTGCATCTGTTGTGCTCTTTCTTGGCATGAAACCATGCTGCTTTCATGCAATGCCATGCTCCGTGGACCCATACCAGACATCAATATTTACCATCTCTAATGATTGCCAGGTTTTCTGAGTTTCTGAGTATCTCAACACCAACTTCCTTTTTTTATGGTGAAAATCAATTCTGAAAACTCAAATATTCACCTTAAAGCTTCACAAAGGCATTTTAGATTCTCTGATGCAATTCAAAGTCAGTATGATGCGTGTGCTGGTAGGTGTCCTTCACTATATAACTGAGATGAATAAAGGCAACGCCTCCAGTGAGCTAAACACTCATTACCAATGTGATATTTGTTCTTTTTCTGTCTCTGGAAGTGCACTCTGGGTGTAAACAATGTTAACAGGCCACATTTCCATTTCCTCCTGGCCTCTGTTAGATTTTCCCCTCAGTCAACGTGGATTTGGGAAGATTTTGTTGTTGAAAGCTCATCTTGGATACAACTACATTCAAATTCTCTCAAGGTCTCCTCAAACTAAAGTGGCCTCAGACCAGACCGCAGGTTGAACGAAAAATTACACAAGCTCCAGAAAGTCATAAAAAATAATTAAAGAGGCTCAAGAGGAGGTACCATTTCCTCCTCAAGTCTTTGTTCTGCACAATGCCGGTGGTCCACAAACTCAGAAATGTAATAGTTTCTTCAGACTGTATGTTATCTGTTTTACTCTTTCAAAGAAGGATCAGTGTTTGTTTACAAGAGTAAACTTCATTCCACTGAGTTTTAATCACATGCTTCGGGCTGCAACGCTGCTGTTGAACCACACTGTAGTTGTTCTCTCCTGGTGCCAGATGAGAACAGTGGAGGCTCAGATTTCTTCACTTGATTTTTCTGACTTTCCACTGCTGCCTTCAAGTGCCGTACAGAATGTCAGGCATCACAATAGCAGGCATAGTTCAAAACTTTTTATACCGTATCTTTGTATTCATTTAAATTCTTTGAAGGGATTATAATTATTATTAAAACATTTAGAACGACAGAATCTTTTTCAATTTATTTCTTTTTCAAAGGATTTTTTCAGATAAATTACATCACAGGTTTATCACTTTAAAGTGGAGTAAACAAATATAGTATCAGTTTCTGAGGGCAATAAGTAAATCAATATACCTGAAGGATAGTCTGACATTGACTGAAATACTTAAGGTACAGTTTTGCCGATGAGTTTGGTTAACTCTGGCGTCTAACAGCAAGAAAGTTTGTCAGTATACAATCCTGACCTGTGACCTGTGAGGAGAAAATTACATTTTGCTCCAGGTCAAAATCAATTATTATATGTGAACTGGTGATAGTGAATTGAAATTGAGATGTGTGCGTCAATGTTTGTCCGTCTTGCTACGCGTCTGGCTTGTGGTGTACCGGTGATCTGCCCAGAATGTAGGTTTGGTAGAGGAACAGAGGGCCAATTGTTCCTCTAAAGTAGTAGAACAGAAATATACTTTACTTGAGACCAGCAGTATTCTGTGAGAACTAGGCCTCCGTTTTATACAAAATACTGAATAAAACAAACGAATCACAAAAAAGTCCAATTTTTTTTTTTAATAACTATTCACATAATATAGTTGCTGCTACAATAAATATGAGGAAAAAGTCAAAACGATTTGCATGCAAAGAAAAAAACACACTTTGTGTAACTTCTTTCAATGCAGTTGATTAGAAAAAAAATATTTTACATCCATCCACATCCAATTTGTGGGTAATATCCAAAAGTGTCTAAACGTGTAAGCTATGCCTGGACGTGCAACATAACGGTCTGATGGAAGGGATGAAATCCGAGGCGTACCTGAAGGCATCACTTCATCACAATCCCTCAGTCTAATCAGGGAGTGAGGATGAATATCGGCCGTGATATGTGTGGACCGAACATCGGCTAAATTCTTCCTCTAGCTCTTATTGACCGAAGCCATCGGACACGGTGTCCACCCAACCCACAGAGAACATTTCTGAAGCAGGAGCGGTCAGGTGTGACTCTTCAGATTTGACCCGGACCTCGCAGACATTACGTCGGGACAATGGAATCTAACGTTATGCCGGACAGTATCCGCCCTCAGCGGCTGCAGCCAGGGATCGGATTCGGCTCACTACCGATCGGGACTTTTCGGTCCTCACTCCGGCCCGGGGTTACGGTCCCAATCGCTCCGCTTTTGCCGTCTCCAGCCTCTCTGGCCGCTTCGTCCGGGCCTCCCCCCCCGCCGCCCCCGCTGCAGCTCCACAGCCTGTACGGCGGTTTGGGAGTGGGGCTCGGGGCCGCCGGCCACTGCAACCCGGGGAACCCGGCTGTGCTGAAGGAGGCGGTGGAGGCGGTGGTCCGCAGCTTCGCTAAACACACGCAGGGTTACGGCAGAGGTAATGTTCGTTTAATGCTGAGGTTTATCGGCGTCACATTGTTCATTTTAAAGTTGAAAAGGCGACTTTTAGCTGCGCCATCTGTTTGGAAGGGAATCAGCAACGGAAAAAAAACACGCTGGTGTTACATTATTGTGGTATTTATGTTTGGACAGACAGAGAAAACCACTTAAAATGTTCATTATTATGCTTGTTTACCTGATACACAGTGGCTCATCATAGGATGTATTAACTATTTACCAACAATAACCTGTAGTAAAATATAGAATAGTACACTACAGTAATGTACAGTAGAGTAATGTAGCTATAGTGCAATATTGCAGTGTACAATACAATACAGTATGGTATAATATACTTATAATAATAATAATAATAATAATAATAATGATGATAATAATAATACATTTAATTTATAATGCACTTTACATTTGGATCAAATCTCAAAGTGCTAAAAAGAAATTATGCACAGAAAAGTATAGTAATTCATAAAATAGCATTCAGTGGTACAGTGCAAGGTCATATTCTATCCCATAATTTGGGTTTCAGTATCTTGCCCAAGGACACTTCGTATTATACACAGCATGGGTGGGGATTGAGCCACTGACCCTCTCATAGGTGGACAAACCCTCCACTGCTGCTCTTATCAGGCCACTACTATGCTATGAAGAATATTAACAATAATAAATGATAATAATTAAAACATTTGTGAAGCATCGCAATATTATTGATTCTATACTGTTTCAGTTTCAATTTTCAGTCGCCAAGCTTTTCTCCTACTTTCCTCAAGGTGATCTGCTGTTAACATTTAAGTTTACATTGACTCAAAGTGTTGTGATAATGTTTTATTCTTTCCCCAGATTGCATTGCAGCGTGTTTTCATTTCAGTATGACATTAATAGAGCAGAATACCGTTAAGATTTCACTCTAAATGTACATCAAACTTTTATAGTGTATGACTTAAACTCACATACTGAATAAAACCCAAAAAGCTCCTTTGATGGAGCCAGTTGGAGCTTATTCCATCGCTAATAGGATTTACTTCCAAAAGATTGTCCCTCCATGCCTTCCCTCTTCTATCCCATTTAGGCCACTTATCACAGTCAGCGTTAGTTCAATCATTAATTCTGCTTTATAAGGGCAATATTACTTTTTTATTGTTGCTCAAAATGTATGATGTATTACATTTTACTAGTATTTACCAAGTAGGTATTAAATTGTCCCTATAATGTAAATTAGGTTTTTTGTTGTTTACCCTGTGTTATATAACTATAACAATGTCATCAATAGCTAATCCAAAGACTTTTAATTCTAAAAAAAAAGTATTGGTAGTTCTATTTTCTCTTTTCCTGTGACACATTTGTCGAACATGAGCTGAACTTTTTTTTTTCGCCACTGCTTCAAAGTTGTTTTGAGTCCGGGCCAGCACCATTGTCATAATATCCTCCACTATCTCTCCAATGTTTCCTGACTACAAAAACAGACTGAGATGCATTATTTCATCATTTATCCTGAACCCTAAAAACGTTCAAAAATAACTTTTTACCACACTTTCCGAAAACTGTTAATGGCTCGTGATACTCATGACTAAAAAAAGATCTTTTTTTTTTAATCACAGTGTTTTATTGCAATAACCAGGCAACATTGCTATTGCTTAGTTATTGCTTTTATAATTACTTAACAACAAGATGTCAGATTATAGCTGTGCTTTTATGAGAGGTAACAGAATTTAAACAGACCTAAATGATGTTGGCAGGAACTCTCAACTGTCTACAAAGCCGAACCCAGAAGACTAATTTCTGACTCAGTGGGTCAATTTTTTTCACTGCTTTTTCTTTGTTTGTGTTGTTTCCTTTTGCACGTCAGCTTTCTCACATTAGGACAATAAGTGTGGAGTTGGGAAGTTGGGAGTGTGTTTTTTTAAGCAGCTCCACTGAGATGATGCTGTCTTTCCTAAATATTTTCAGGAAAAGCCTCTGGCATCCTCACACCCGACCCCCCTTCACCTCCTCCTCTTCCTCCTCCCGTACACACACACACACACACACACCAATACACTGATTCTATGTTTGTGTTAAGGGAGGGAGTACTCAAAAACATTCAGGTTAGGTTATATGATATAAAACGGTGTTGACATAACTCGATGTGATGAAACTTTCTTTTTTAAATTTCCCTTCACTCTAGTAAACGTGGTGGAAGCGCTACAGGAATTTTGGCAGATGAAGCTGACCAGAGGGGCTGACCTGCGAAATGGAGCTCTAGTTGTTTATGAAATGGTCCCCTCTAACAGCCCCCCATACGTCTGCTATGTTAGTCTTCCCGGTGGCAGCTGCTTTGGAAGCTTCCAGGTACATCATCTGCATTCTCTTTCCATGATTAGAATGAGGTCATCGGGGAAAAGGAGTTTTGAAAATGAACGTTGTATTTGGAGAAACCCCTTGAATTAAAATGTTTTTCAGTTTGTCATTGCAAGCTAACACATTCTAACATGTTTGCATCAACAACTTACCAAATTTACAGTAGGTTTAAACTCTAAAGGTGTATTGACACTGTTACAAAAGCAACCCCAGGGGTGGATAAAGGATTTTTCAAGGTCATGGGCTTTAAGTGGGGCACATTTACACAAAGCCGCTAAGTGTACTTCCAACATCCATGTCCGTTTTCCTCATTCCTAAGATGTAGAGCAGGGGAACACATCATTGAATATATTTTGGAAATTACAAGTGCATTTGTTGTTAATATGTTTGCTCAAGCATAGTGTGTACATCCACAGAGATGAGGAAAAATGTATTTTGTGCTGTGTTCACATCTCATTTGGAGGACCAAATTGCCACTTATAAATTTAACTACTGATTCCACAATGACGGATTCTTATCAACATCCAATCAGGATCAAAAGTCACAAACACTGTTTTAATTTGTCATTATAACATTTGCTCAGGTGAGGGAGACCTCAGGGGCCAATCAGAACCTAGATATCCCTCTGGCCCCGCCCTCAGATTTGACCGCTCTTTGCCACATGGAACCACTGGCTATGTTGTTTAGCTTTTTGATGGTATACCTGGGATTGTAATTGAATCTGAAGGTGTTTTCTTTTCACTGTTTGACAGTTCTGTCCCACTAAAGCAGAGGCGAGACGCAGTGCTGCCAAGATTGCCCTGATGAACTCTGTTTTCAATGAACATCCTTCTCGCCGCATCACAGATGACTTCATTGAGAAGAGCGTCAGCGAGGCTCTGGCTTCTTTCAACGTAAGTTACCGATGAAAAGTGTTTGAAGGTTGTGTGCCAAAGCCGCAGTACGTCTGCAGCATATCTGTACACATGTGACATCTTACGTCATCTATATGCTCAGTATTCACTGATAGATGATACTTGGAATGAGAATTCCTCAGGGAGGCATTCTTATGATATTATTTCCCCGAAAAGGCTGGCATATTATGGAATTGTCATCGCCGCTGTCACCGCACCGTCACACGTGTGCCGTGTCGGCCGCAGATCCTTTGTGTTTAGGAAATAACTCAAAATCTATTCCATGGATAGTTTTCAAATTGTATAACCCCATAGACCTCAGTGTGAGAAAGAACAGGATTGATTATGGGAGATTTCTGTTACTCATTTCCGACAAAACAGACAGCTTTATCTCCAAAAGTTTCTTGACCGTAATTTCTCAACCGTTGGTCCGATTTACTCCAAATGTGTTCCATATGAATCCACTCAAAGATATCTAGCTTGTTTATATTATATTTAATTTGAATATGTAATATTTTATTCAGTACAGGGTACTTCCTCACGAAAAACACTATTTTTCGGACATAACTTCCTAACTGTTGGTCCCATTTTGCCCAAATTTAGTGCTTATGAATTGACTCAATTAGGTCCATCTTGTATATATCATACTTAACTCTAATAGTTCATATTTTACTCACTACGGGGAGATTTTTATATTTGGATATAACTTCCAAGAATGCCCTAGAATAACTTCTTCGATTTTCTCAATTTAGTATTTATAAGTTACGTTTACACTTTTTGCAACCTGTGACACTGAATTCAAAGTCTGCATTTATTTATATTTGTGTATATTTAATATATGATTCTACTTCAAAGTGTTCACATATATAATATGTATTTCCATTTGCCTCCTTCAAGATATTTCATTGAACATGTCTGGGATTTTATAGTCAATGAAAAAAAAACTTTTTTTAATGTTTGTTGTGGGCTTTTGGTTCAGGGTTTTATGTTAAGTGAAGAAAACATTAAAGGGACATAGAGGTGATGCCTTGCTGGAGAATAACAGATACCAAACAATGGCATATTAAACATTATTTAGTATGTTTTATAGAGGCAAAATAAAAAAGTGTTCAAAAATGGCTTGAATACCCAAAGACTCCAAAGGGTTAATTAACTTTAAATGCACTATTCGTGAAGCTTTTCTTCGGCCCGATGCTGCACACTGACACACTTTCTGTTTACAGGGAAACAGAGAGGAGGCGGACAATCCCAACACAGGAATTGGAGCATTTCGTTTCATGCTGGAGTCCAACAAAGGAAAGTCCATGCTGGAGTTTCAGGTGCGAAGGCTTCAGGAATGTCTGTCTGTGTCTGGATAGTGAGAAAATGGCATTGGAAAGATTTGTGCTGAATTTCTACATGCTGAGTTTCCTCAAGTGAGTTTCAAAACATATCATTGTCGGTCTGGCTGTGTTTGTACCTCAGGAGCTGATGACAGTGTTCCAGCTTCTGCATTGGAACGGGAGTCTCAAAGCCATGAGAGAACGGCAGTGTTCCCGACAGGTACTGTCATTCTTCCCACAGATGGGTTCAATTATGCAAGTACAGTAGCAATTTTCATCACATGTTCCTAAACAAATGACCTCTGTGTCAATTCTTATACATGCCTGGATTGGTCCAGACATATTAAACATTTTTTTAAATCCTCATCACGGGCAGTATCGTAGATAGCGGGGATAGCAGTTGTGAAGTGGAAAATAAGATCACTGCAAAGGAACATTTTGACACGGGCTAAATAAATTATGTTTTTAAAAAATAGCCCTGGGTTCATTACAGCTTGTCCTGCTTTTGTACGGCTGAGCGTTTGAAATACACAGCTAACTCAAGTGTATGGTCCAAAGGTAAAGTGTCTTTAGCTTCGGGAGCATCAGAGAGGTTGAGCTTAGTGGCTGTAGTAAATATTTTGGCTTAAGAAAGCAAGTAAAGGACCTGTTCTCAAATAAATTTGAGACCTTTTGGAAGTATAGCTGATTGAATTCCTCGACTTAAATGTAAAGTTATGTAAAAAAAAATAAAAAAAAATAAAAAGCTAACATTAAAAAATATATAAAAAGCTCCCATAGTGAGTAAAATAATAATTGCTGCATGGAGTTAAAAATGATAAATAAATAAAAACATCTTCTTGTGTCAAGATGTGCTCACAGTGAGTAAACATATGACATCCACAAGATAGATCTCCAATCGAATCATAAGCAGATCAGGCCAACAGTTAAGACATGATGGCCCGAAAAGGTTTGGAGAAAAAGCTCTCTTTAGTGTCGGAAATATGTGACTGATCTTTCCCAAAAACAATCCAGTTCTTCCTTGCACTACGGTCAATGAGGTTTTATTATCTCAAATGATCCAGGAAAATAGTTTTTGAGATATCTTGTTAACCACAAAGGATTTTCTGCGGCGGCGGCGATGATAATTCAATAATATCTCAGAATTTTTACAGCAAATAAATAAGATGCATCAAATTCTTTACCTGAAAATATCTCCAGCAAAAAATGAAATCTTAATAGATCTTGAGTAGCAGGAACACTTAGCTTTTCAGCTATGATACTACTCAACTTATTTCCTCTGCAGGAAGTGCTGGCTCACTATTCCCACCGGGCTTTGGATGATGACATGCGCACTCAGATGGCTGCTGACTGGGTGAACCGTGAGCAGAGTGTCGCCAGTACCATCGGGCAGGAGTTGGCAATGACAGATCGGGAACTGGAGGACGCCAGGCTGGCGGGCAGAGAACTGCGGTTTTACAAAGAGAAGAAAGACATCCTGATGTTAGCTGTGGGCCAACTCAGTGCAGCCAACACCGCCACTCTACCCTCGCACTAAACCTACTGCCTGTTCTGGAAACAAGCGCTCACATTGATGGTAACGTTGGTGATACATTCATAGAAATGAAGGTGATATGGTCTGAGGTTTAAAGGTTCATCATTTGTGTTATGTCCTGAGGACTGGGCAATCGGATTTTAATAACAGTATACACATCTGTCAAAAACAATTGCGGCTTTTTCTGATACCTCTATGTGCCTAGTGATCACAGGATAACATTTTTTTTTTTTTTATACAAAGAACTTTAAATGTGCTTAGCATACCAGCGTAGACCTACAGAAACAAAGGCTTCCTCTCTTCAGTGAATTTCCAACTAAACACTTTTGCTCAAGGTTTGCAGTATTTTGCATTCAGGCAACTGAAAGTGACATAATGCATGGGTCTTGAATGGCAAGTCCATTAAGCGGACCATTTCTAAAATATCACCACAAACACAGCGTGGGGATAAAAACAAACCCCCCAAATTTTGTGTAGATTCATATAAACTACATCATCAAATAATACCAGAATTCAAGTGCTCATTGGAAAATTGCTTGGTTAACATAATAATCTGTGAGAACATTGCAAAAACTGTCAGTGGGTGACTTTATACTCTGACAGCGTCTCAGTATTATAAAAGATCGGATTGTGGACCATCGCCATGTTTTGTTTGTTTGTGAAGATTATTTCAGTTTTCATCCTATGCCTGGTGACCATGACACTAGCTGAATGTACGTATGTTTTTAGCGCGTCATCAACTAAAGGATCTGCCACCTGACATAACATTAAGACTGTTGCATGACTTTTGTGATACAGATTGTGGTCAGAGTAGAAATGTGAAGACCTAAAGTGAATTGAGGCTTTTAAAAAGCAAATTCATCTTGTGTGGATCATCGTAGAATACAAATTATAAGCACTTGTGTTATTTTCGACATGCTGCAAACAGAATTTGCTGGTGTGCGGTGCTCGATTATGTCCATCAGCTGAAGACAAAGTACGTAACTCACACTTATTGCCTTTTCAAATATTTTAATCTTGAAGGACCTAGTTTCGTGTACTCTATAAATATGACATTTTTATCTTTCTCTATCTGTCTGAAAATGCATTGGATACATTATAGGGATGATGTACCTTACCTGTAAGTCATGTAACAGAAGTGCGAGCGTAACGTGTGGGGGGGTAAGGTGGTTGCAAATTGTGAACAAAGAAGCAGAGATGAAGTGTGACTGAAGTTAGAACAGATTTAACTCTTTTACTGATGGGATCATTGTGCCTTGATGAAATTGGTGGCATGTAATAGTTTGTGAACTATACATAAAACACGAGTTTTCTTGCCATTTAATAAGGTATTTGAAGGAACTTCTACTTTATTCTATTCTACTACTTCAAGATGTTTTTTTTTTGTTTTTTTATCATTTTGTCGAATTATGAAATTATACATTACATGTTATATTGCTGTTACAGTTTCCTACAGGGAGAGTTTGACATTTGGTGATTAGCTCTATGTTGGAGGATTAGAATTTGAAAATTTATACCGCCCACTCCTCTGAGCAATAAATCTAAGACCATAGCCAGCATCCGGTTATCTTAGCATAGCTTGGCTTAGCTTAGCTTAGCTTTGCATTAAGAAAAGACACAGCTATGAGGTAAGAAAAAGTCCCACTAACTAAATTCTCAGCCTAGCCACATAACTACAGCACACACATGAAAGTTGTTCCTTTTTTTCATCCTTTTTTTCATCTAGCGAGATTCTTAAAATGTCAAAGAATTCCTTGAATATTTTACCCGACATTAGATTATTGATAATTCAGTTGGTATACATTTATATTCATATATTGTTTTCTGGTACTCAACTTGTATGTGTACTGTAAATGTAGGAATTTGTTTGTATTAACTTTAGCCACCTTTGGAATGACCCTGCAACCATCTTCAGTAAATATGGAAAAGTTAAGATTTGATGCAGTTAACAGTTTGACCTCAAAGTTATATGACTCCCATTTTGTGTTTTCTATTATAGATGTCTGCTGATGTGTTTTGTGAGTTTGCCAGTTATTGTATTATCCCATGAATCAAGTCCAGTTTAAGCACAAACCGTTTTACTAATGCACTCATGCCAGAGGTGAAGTGTAATTAATGAGAATAACTCAAAGGATATTTATATGAGCTGGTTACAGGAATGTGGTTGGAGATCTTGAATATTGTTTCATTTTGAATTTGATTTAGACGCCTGTCCTGTGGGATTTTTGACCACAGACCAATAATCTCAGATCTCAATCATTATCATTGAAAGCTTTTTTAAAAAAAATATATTGTTTTGCTATGCATTTTATAAAAACTTAATTTTATCATCTTTTGGCCTCGATGCATGACGTGTTGAACAAGTTTTTTTTTTTTATATAAGGTTCTTATTCTATACAAATTGTTTTTGTAAAAGTGTTTCTCAAGGCCGTTATTTTATGTTTTTTCTATGAGCATTTTGTATTCCATGTTTATACTTTTAGTAGATTTATATGGTGTAATAAATTGACTCATAAAAGTATTGATTAATTGCCTTCCCTTGTGATTTATGCAACATTTTTCATTTATTTGTGTGTCTCAAGAAGAATATCTCAGAAAATGTTTTATTGGAGATTACCGGAGATTAGATGTTGAACTTTACCAGGTGTAACTGCTAGGTTAATTCAATGTTACACCATAATAGAGGAAGATGATGGAACCCTACAATCCATAGGCCAGTCCGCCCGAAAAAAACAAATGAATCCATTGGAAATAAGTCCTTTCCTAAATATAGCTACATGTCAAAATATAGCTGATAGTTATAGCGCCGTCTAGTGGTAATTGGTGGTAAACGTGTCATTGTTTTTTTAGATTGACATTTTCCTGCTGGCCTCTTGACCATATTGACCTCAAAACAGTTATAACACCATGATGGAGCTTTAATGTGAAAATTTGATATTTTTTCCACTTCTTTTTCATGAATTGGCGACTCTTCACTATCAGAAAGTGTGAATTTCAGTGTGAATGGTGGTTGTTTGTTTGAATTGAATTTGCTATATGTCCAGGAGCTAACTCCCCAACACCTGATCGCTCTAAACTAGGATTAAGTAAATAGATAATAATTAAAAATGTTATTTGAGCAAATAAAATTAATTATTAAATCTTTTAATATTAGATTAACACACAGTATTTCGAATGTGCATGGATACATCTCACTTTAACCCTAGAAATACTTAAAGGAAAGCTATTTGAAATGGTAAGTTAATTGGTAAAAAGTCAAGAAAATTATTATAGACGGCAAAAAAGATTCCAAAAACATTTCTCCTGGGCCTTTCTTTGTTATACTTCCGCTTCCGGCACATTCAGAGGAAGAGGCGGGGCCTGATCTGAGGACGCTCGCCCTGCGCTCATTCAACATGGCAGCGGGACCAATTTCAGAAAGAAACCAAGGTAAATGGGTTACTAGAATAACTCTTCCAGCCTTGTTTTTTCTGTCATTTATAACACTGCTTAATAGTTTCACTTTTAAGAGCTCACCATGTTTTCCAAGTAGCTGGTTGGCCACCTGGTTTGCTAACTGTTAGTGATAAACAACCGTCGTTGGTCACATGGAGTTAATCAATTGTGTTAGCTTAGCTTTCCGCTGTTTAAGCCATTCATTCAAATTATCTGCGCTTCATTTTGCCTGACCGTTTTCCTATAATATAGACTCCACAAATCCTCAATGTTTAAAATTGTTTTAGTGGTTGCAATTGTTTTTTTTATCAAATGTGATACAGAGTTAACTCCTGTTTTAGCTAACAGCTAAAGTTAGCCTAGCAGGAGAATCAAAGAGCCTAGACAGAATCATATCGACTGAAGACAAGATCACTCTGTTTATCATGTTTGATATATTATTTGATAACCACAACTGATGGCTATACCTCAAGGTTTTTCTCTATTTCAATCGCAAAATTAAAATGCAACTGCCATTCAACAGTTACTACAGCCATAATTACCTTTTAGTAAATATATCATATAGTTCATATAAAATGCAACCTTTTTGTTGAACAGTAGCCTAGGAGCCATTGCCTTTTAAACCCAAAGTATTTAGGACCCAAATTAAATTTTCAAGAGCCAAAAATATTTTGATGTCAGAGTAGAGTGTTAAATGTATGTATGCCTTACCTTTTCTTTCCCTTCTGTTCTGTCTGCCTTTGTTTACCCTGTGCCCCATAATAAGTGTCGTGACCAGTATACTGGCTATTGTTACCATAATTGATATGTCCAAATTATTTTTTTAAATTTTATTGAACTCTTTACAATGAGCTGCTTCCTGCCTATTCAGGCTCTGAGTCTGTATTTTTGTTTTTTTTCTGTATCTCTCGCCCCCACAATGATACAACTCCTGGCGTTCTTATATTTCTTAGGTCGCAAAATTAAACAGTTATTTGCATTCACGACCACTATAATCCCGATATCGAGCCCTGTCAAGGTTACGTAGAATTAATATTCAATATGGGTCTTGCCGAGAAATTGAAGATTCAACATAAGATTCAACATCTTATTCATGTGTGGTTGCAAAGGGATGCACTTAACTTTCTTTCAATTAAAGAACAATAATCCATAATTTTTTTCAACACGTTCATTTAATCAATCTCCAATACTCTTTGCTGTAAAGAAATAATATTAAATCTCAAATTACTTTTGAACAAAATAGCATGTTACCCTTCGCGTTTGTAAACTAGTAAGCAGATATTTGGGATTTTAAAAAGAGGAAGCAGCAACCAGACATTATACAGCTCCATTTATTTTTTTGACTTTGCAAAGAAATATTTACCTTAACAAGTTGATTTTGAATTGTTTCAGATGCCACTGTGTATGTTGGTGGCTTGGATGAGAAAGTGTCAGAGCCATTACTATGGGAGCTTTTCCTACAGGCTGGTCCTGTTGTCAACACACACATGCCCAAAGACAGGGTCACCGGCCAACATCAAGGTGATTATCAGGTTTATTTAAAAAATGTAGTGATGTGTCGACTGAGGGATATGAGACACTCCTACCTGTTTGGCTTTGGAATATAAGATAAATAACTCATATAACATTTTTCCCTCCTCAGGTTATGGCTTTGTGGAGTTTCTTAGTGAAGAGGATGCTGACTATGCCATCAAAATTATGAATATGATAAAGCTCTATGGAAAGCCAATTCGAGTTAACAAGGCCTCTGCCCACAACAAAAACCTGGATGTGGGTGCAAACATCTTCATTGGCAATCTCGATCCAGAAATTGATGAGAAACTGCTGTATGACACGTTCAGTGCCTTTGGCGTGATCCTTCAGACGCCAAAGATCATGCGAGACCCAGACACTGGCAACTCCAAGGGTTATGCTTTCATCAATTTTGCAAGCTTTGATGCATCAGATGCCGCAATTGAGGCCATGAACGGCCAGTACCTCTGTAACCGGCCCATCACAGTGTCCTACGCCTTCAAGAAGGATTCCAAAGGAGAGCGACATGGCTCGGCTGCAGAGCGACTTTTGGCTGCACAAAATCCTCTTTCCCAGGCAGATAGGCCTCATCAGCTGTTCGCAGATGCTCCGCCGCCACCAAGTGCTCCGACACCGGTTCTTACAGCTATGGGCAGTGCCATGTCCATGCAAGGTATTGAATATATGTCATTTTGCAAGGTGTGCTGCGTGGTTAAATGTATTGGTGTTTCTACTGCTGCTTTAACCATCATTTATCGTGAGTTGTGGACAGATCCAATGAACGAGAACGTAATGTAGTAAATAAACTAACCTGTATGATTTGACATGTGAACAAAAGGCAACTGTGTGATTACCTTTGTTTGCTTTGTCTTTAACTGTTACCTTTTCATCTTTCACCTTTACCTGATTCTCTCTAAAAGTCACTCTTAAAGCTGTAGTCAATGGTGTAGATGTCTTTCTATAATAATGGAACTCTGACCTGTTCCATATTCACTAGCTGTTTCTGATCAATGTTTTTTGATTGAATTGATGAATGTGGTGGGACTAAATAACAGGTCTAAGTACAGACAATGATATTGAGTAGCTTCCTGTAGGACTTGCTTTGACTGATGCATCTTTAATCAGTAAGTAATAAAGAGGGATTTGTTTCAATCTTGGGGACTTTCTGTTGTTGAAATCAAACATTACAGCTATTGAACATACCCCCTTCATTAAATAAAACAATCTAACAACGCCTAAGAATAAAGTTTCGTACAGATAATCTGACTTTGTGTACCAGTAGAATGCGAAATACAAACTTGTAAATGCAACTTTTTTTCTGTGTAGGCATGCCACCTCCAGGTTTCCCCCCCGTTCCTCCTCCTGGATCGATGCCCCCTTCAATGCCCCCTTCAATGTCCATGCCTCCAAATTCTGGCGCTTCAGGCCAACAGGCACCTGGTGGTGGACCTCCACCTGGTCCACCACCCTTCCCTCCGGGTAGCATGCACCCAGGTAAACACGAGAAGTTTCCCACATTGGTTGCAAACTAGATGTCACTGAAGGCATAGTCTACAACTGTACAAATGTTATCAGAAATATGTTAACATTTGTGCCCTTGTCAATTTCTTTTTACATAAATAACAAAAGACGGTTGTTGTTCAATGTAAAGTTTTTGATTGAATGTATTTTTATTGTAATTTTGTTCGGTTGTTTCAAATATATAACTCCTTGCAGTGGAGAGGTGTCATTCACTCGAGCATACATGTTGACTTCATTCTTTCTTTTCAGGTATGCCTCAGATGCCCATGCCCCCTCCCGCTCCTCCTGGCATGGTGCCTCCTCCTCCTGCTCCGCCGGGATCAAGTCATGCACGGGCACCGCCACCCCCTGGCATGCCTCCACCCCCGCCTATGGGAATGCCACCCAGAGCACCGTTTGGACCCCCCATGGGTAAGCACCATGGCATCTCCTGGAATCTTTTGTTGTGAAATAAATTTATCCTCTGATTACATTTGCGTTGAAAATGCCACAAATCAATATTGATTTTATCTCCGCTGACCTTTTCCTCTGCTCCACCGCACGTTCAGTGCCACAGTTCTCTTTCTCTCTCACCTGCTGAAACAAACCATGGAGGACATTGAATGTTCCATGTTCCTACTTCTTGATGTGTGGTTGTTTATGAAGCTTTTTTTGAGAAAAGACTGTAGATAGGAAAACAAAAGGCCGTTGAAAAACAATCCTTTCCAAAGTGCAGATGGCAAGATAAGTGGTGGCTCTGACTCTCTGGACAATCGGTTGTCTGTATTGTTGCAACTTCAACAAAAGGATAATGAAATACTAGGACAGAATGTGTTTTCTTATTGCACCACCAAAAGAAGACCGTTTAAGTTAGTGAGCTACTGGACTAACCTAAACTGCTCTGTGGGTTTGCTGCTCGAAAGGCTTTGAACCCCTGCATGAGATTCATCATGAGAATGCTAAAACATTGTTTACTGTTGTTACTTTTGCTGAAGTGAGAGCTAGTGAGGTTATTAAAGGTATCAACACTTCCATTATATCCCATAAAATGGGTTATTAGGGAATCATCGGCGCTATTTCACAGATAATTTTCAAATGTTATACTTTATGGGCCTTGGTGCAAAGAAGAACTTGATTTTGGGAATGGTCAGTAGCATATTTCTGCAACTAGGGGAAGATTTATCCCCCAAATTGTCTTCCAGGCCTTAATTTCTCAACTGTTGATCCGATTTATTCTAAATTTGGTGCTTATCAATTGACTTGAGGATATCTATCTTGCATTTATCATATTTTACTCTTGATAGTTCATATAATACTCACTAGGGGTAGCTTTTTATGAAAAACACCTGTTCTCGAATATAGCTATCTAACTGTTGGTCTGATTTAGTCCTAATTTACCTCATGAACTGTCTTAAGGAGATCTAACTCGTTTTTGCCATATTTACTATAATTGTTAATATATTTCATTCATCAAGGCCACGTTGAGATTTTATTGACACATGAAAAGGAGGGATAGTGGATCTATTGGTTGAAGGATGCTTGAGATTGAGCTCCCAGGCAGGAGAAAAAGGGCAATAACAAAGAGGAGGTTTCTGGATGTGGTGAGAGAGGACATGTGGTTGGTTTCGCTGTCAGAGAAAAATTAAGTCGACAGGCCAAGATCTATACAGATGATCAGCTGTCGTGACCCCTAAAGGGAACAGCCGAAAGAAACATACGTCTTATTGTCGTAATTGGCTGATATGAATCTTGGCATAGAGATCAATCTTGTATAAATATTGTTTCACTATGATTGTGTTATGCATATTTTTTCGTCTGTAACCTCCAACGTGTGTCCAAATTTAGCTCATATGAATATTTCAGAAAGATCTGATTATTTTTACTATTGGATTTTTTTTTTTAAATAGTTAACTGTATTTATCTTCATTGTTGAGTTGCTGTGCGATCTTATCTTAGAGCGTATTGCTAACTGCATAAAAAATAGTTTGGTTCAGTCAATATGGACTGTTTGAGATTATTAATTTGTCACATTTAAGGAGTTAATTTAGGGCGATTGCTTGTACAACACAAGGGATCTGGGGCTTTTCGGGATAAAAACTTGTTTCTAGTGAGTGACATTTGAAGAAAAAAATAGTACCAGTCAAACAATTTGACAGTGCCCACGTGTTTGACTGGTACTGGAAATAAAAGAAGAAAGCCCTATTACAAAGAATGGGAAAGAAAGTATAATCCAAATGCACAGCAAAACCTAGTGGAGTTTGTTCTGGCCCACAACCCATCCCACCGGGTTTCATTAAAATCAGTAAAATGTATCAACAAACCAACTAACACATGGACATGAAAACGTAACCTCCTTTGAAGAAGGTGGTACGATTACAACCTTAAATCAAATGAAAGGTTTTTATCATTTCATGATGACCCACCTGAACCCCTCTCTCTCTCTCTTCCAGGTCCACCCGTGCCTCCTCCTCCTGTGAGAGGGCCTCCTCCTCCAATGCCCCCACCCGGATATGGGGCTCCTCGTCCTCCTCCTTTTGGCTTCCAGAGAGGACCTCCGATGCCTCCAAGACCCCCCGGTGTTCCACCTCGCGTTCCTATGAGAGCACCGCTTCCACCGTAGTTCCTCTCAGACGGCTGCAAGAAGCTTTCATTCACTTTTTTTAACAAAAAAGTAAACCTCTTAAGTTCTATTGAAGTTTGTTATAGTGAGAATAATTTAACCACATGTTGTTTTTTTTGCCAATGTACAGATTAAGACTTTGACAAATAAATTTTTAGTACAACCACCCTCTCCTTTTTTTTTTATCATCCAACAAATGTTTTAAAAGTGTGACTATACACAACTTTTTAGATTTAGGGACAAACATTTTTAACTTGTTTGATTTCATAATTGATGCAAAACATATAATAGAAATATAAAAAAGTGCGTTAACGGCCTGGTAGAAACCCGGTTAGGCTTATCTAAAAACTACCAAAGAGTAGAAACAGTTAAATATGAAAGATTTGGCTGAGATGACATTTTTTGGCCAATGGAAATGTCTGATGGTTCATCTTCTTTTTAGATGGACATATTAGTAAGATGGTTGCTGTAGCTAAGTGGCGTAAAAAGAAGTTGACCTCCAATCCCAAGATTCTTCAGATCCATAGAACGTTTTGTGGGGTCTTCAAGAAAGACCCTAGACCCAGTTTGCTCCCTGAGCACTTCACAGGAGCTGCTCACTAGTCCTCAGTGAGGAGTCAAATGTAGTGAAATAATAAGATTAGACACGGCCACATCCGCTGCGGATCTTTCATGTTAACGGGACAAAAAACATTTCTTGGAGGAGGCTTTAGTGGGAGAAAGAACTGGATTGATTTTGGTGAAGGTAGGTTTTATATTTCTGACACTACGGGGACTTTCCTTCCACAAGTCTTAGGGCGATAGCCCTCTCAAAAGCTGGTCCGATTTAGTCCAGATTTGGTGCATATCAATCCACTCAAGGATCTCTAACTGGTACATGAATATAATTTTTCTTATTGGTTCATAATATAAACACTGGAAGGAGCTTATATATCCAAACACTGTTTTGGGCATGTGTATTTTCTAAATTTCACACTTCAACCCCATCCTAGTCAAACACCTTCTGAACCATATAAATAAATATCAGCCTTCACAAGTAGATCTGTCTAGTACATTTATATTATTTCCCTATAATGGTTCATATTTTATAGGAGGGTCTTTCGAGGGGCGTTTCCCCTCCATAACTTCCTGGTTCTAAGTCAAATTGTGTCTTGAATTTAGCTCAAATGAATTGAGACAAGGACAATATGTCCTGTTTTATTACCTCATAGAAATAGGTTGAGTCAATATGGGCTGTTCGAGGTTTGTAGTGACTCACGTTGGATTTGAGGTGCTCAATCAGGGGGATTGCTTGTATAGCATAGGGGACTAGGGGCTTTTCAGGGATATACCTATGCTGTTTGGGATGACATTTTAGGGCTAGTTTCAAAATGTGGTGTGTATAACTGTGATAGAATAAAGTATATATTGTCAAACGTGGAAGAGAATGAATATTTATTCACATTTCCATGGCACTATGGACCAGTAAAATTGTAATTTGTATTTTATTTATCTTTAGCAGTACACAAAGCAGCAGTTACCTAGTACATCTAGGTAAAAGGGTAAATTAACCATGTGGCATAATGAGTGTTTAATGTTCTTTCCACATACTGCAGTGAACATGATATCCACTTACATGAACCAGCATTGCCTGATCTACAATATACTATTACAGCTGTTTACACACAGGTGGTGTACAAAGTATATTTGCATATCATCTTCTCCTGAGACTTTCATTTCAATGATATTTAGAAAAAAAAAGCCTTCTCTACTGCGTGGGTCATTTCTAAGCATCACTTTTACGATCTTAAAATATATAGGTAGCTTTGATGACGTCACGCTGTGAAAACTCGCTTGTGTGTCTTGGTGCAACAGAATGGATAAAGAATATGGCACGTAGTTGGCATGGCAACAGGAGTCAAGTGGACTTGCACGTGAGAGCTGTCTTTTAATGTGATATACATGTGGCCAGACAATAATGTATTTGCAGAAAACAGACAGGTGAAAATAATGTGCAGATGCACGTGCGCTCTCTTGGGTTCGGTATATGATAGAAACTCTTTTTTCTCAAACATTTGGTGCTCAGAACTGTTTGTATTTTCCTGAGATAACTGTTAAATCCACGAACCCGAAGGAGCGCCAACCGGAGCAGAGCTGGAGCAAAGTGGAGAAAAGGGGCGCAGATTGCGTGCAGATATGCGCCAAACCCCTCCAGATATGAATGCGTTAATGTGCTCGTGCGCTCGTGTGGGTGTTGCATGGGGGAGGGGAGCCGAGCACGTCATGTGAGTGTGAGTGGATGGCGAGGGCTTCTCTCCTCCAAACCGCACAGCATCATCATTTGGTTCACACCAACAGACTCGTGCGCATCATCATCCTCATCCTCCTCCTCATCCTCCTCATCACCATCTCCGGTCGGAAGAGGGACGCAGGAATAAAGGTGAGCAGGAATTATAACAATGATCGGCTGAATGCAGTGGGTTTTCCATGCATTAAGACATCATGAGTGGGACACGATGGGTTTGTTCTGCAACCGCTTGCTTCTCACAGCAATTCAGATCGATTTTGTGAATCGGGCCTATAATCTGATCCCACCGTGATAAGCTCATGGAGGGGTTTCTAAGAATGAGCGCATTTGTCCAGATGCAGCCCAGAAGACAAATTTGAAGCTAATTGTAACAGATTATATTTTAATCCGGTTGTATAAATTAGCCTGCTAACGACGGGGAATTCTGTTCGAACATGATCGAAGAGAATTATTACTAGAAGAGGCTTAATGTGCTCCTATTTGATAAGACTCCTGATCAGATATTTTTATGAATAAACACCAACCATGCACGATCCTAAAGCCACACATCACAACTATTGCACTGCTGTAGTAGGCCCTATAAGAGCATAACATTGGGCCTGCAGGAATAATCTTCATTCCATCTTTTCCTCAGGTGTTCAGATAATTCATTCAGGACTGATAGAAATCTTTCGGTGCTTTTTTAAGCCTGCCTGGGTTTACGATGATGGCCCTGCTTGGCCTTGCAAGGAAATGGTAAACTGATGCTGATTGATTTTTTTGAACTGGGGGAGGAATGTAAAGACAACATAAAAGGCTAAGCTCAAACCAGGGAGCAATAATGTCCAGCCCCTCCTCCTGAAAGCTGCCTGCTCTTTTCTACTGACTGGGCTGTCTGTAGCAGGCTTCATGAGGCTGGAGAGGTTCCCTTTTGATTATGTGAGAAAATGACATTAGACAAGAACTATGCACCTGTTAAAATAACCTGTTGCATAATGACCCCGAATACTGTGTGTAGGTCTCCGTTCTGCTGCAAAATCAGCTCTGTGATGTTCTGTGTGTTGCGAAACCTTTCTATCAGAACCTTCATGAAGCCTAAAGCAACCAGCTTGTCACCATTTGACTGGTTATCCTTCCTTGGATCATTTGGTTTGGTGCTAACCAGTTCAGACTGGGACCCAACAGGTCCCGCCTTCCAGGCTCCATCTTAATACGGCCCTTTTCAAAATGATTCTTATGCTTGCCCATTTTTCCTGCTTCGCACTCATCAACTTCAGGACAAAAAATTCACCTGCAGCTTAATATATATACCACCCACTGACAAGTGCCATTGTGCTGAGATGATGAAATGTTTTTCACTTCACCTTTCAGCTGACCGTTATATAAGTCCTAGGAAGATAAAGTAGAGATTTTCATTAGAGCAGAGGATATGTGGTCATCTGTCAAAAAGTCTCTGGTGCTCAGGGTCTTCAGGGAGACTCTGTGATCGAAGTGGATCAGCTTTGGGCAGCAATGATGCAAACCCCCCCTCCCTGATGTTCAGGGATTGATGGGGTTGGTTGATGTGGTTGAACAAGCTGGTTTATAAGATGATAAAGTTGGTGGATCTGCATCTGCAAAGACTGAGTGATGATTGGGGCGGGGGGGCTTATAACAGCATCATGGAAAGATGATGCTATCACTTTTCTATTTGAAAGCTCTGACCGGCGGATGGGAGTAGCTGATATCTTTGCATGAAAACAAAACCTGAGAGGTTTGAGCGACTGCATGAGAGGAGAAATAAATCCATTCTGTCATGTCATTCTATTTGTTTCAACAGTTGTTCACCCGACTTACTCACCCGCCTTAACGGTCTCATGGTTGCATTAAGCAAATCTACGTTGGTAACGATTGACATAATTAATCCAATCATCATTAATGTTAATTGCAATCCAGGAGAATATTGATTATACTTAAGACTTAATCTCATTCCTCACTTTGAGCGACTCTGAACCCTAACCCTAATTAATAGTGAAGGACATTTTACCATGACTGAAGATTAATAAAAATATTACCTAGATGAATTTCTTCCTTGTCTGTAGTAAATCCGCCAGTTGCAAAAATTTACATTGGGAACTCCTGATGGAACTGTTGCTCAAGATTTCTTTAATGCAGCATTTTGCAGATTCTTATTTTAGCAATCCATTGCTGGGATTTTCCCGTGCATTTGTTAATATCACATTACTTATGATTAAAAACTAAGGAGTTGACAGCTTTGCTAATAGAGCCAAACATTGGGAGTGACATAAGGTAGTAAGACGATTCCTACTGGCAAGAAGCCAACATTAATCCAATTGTATTGGGATTACCAGACCAATGAAAGAAAGCCTAAACATTTCCTTGTTCATTCTTTCTATGTCTCCTCTTAACTGTTGATTTCTCTTGTGGTTTTCCTGTTCGATCCAGTAAGGTCAGTTAGAAAAACTGTGAAATGAACCCATAATGTTGCTTTTATCCAATGCAAGCATGTAAGTCATGCAGCGGTATTATTTCACCCAGTCTTGTGGGCTCTCATTTGTCAAGAATAGTGACTGCAAGCCTGAGAAGCTTGAGTAGAAGATATTATTAGGTTAGTGTCCTACAGTTTAGACTGGCTGACCAGGCCTGTGGTGGTTCTTTGATCCATGCCAGTTATAAATTTGTCATGCTGACAGTAAGGATTCTGTGGCTTTAGGAGTGGATTATGATGTGTTAAATAAATTTAATATGATAAATCAGGTACTGATCAGAATAAAATTATTGGTACATGATTACAAAATCCTTACAATTTAATATTATAAAAGACGTATAGTTTTATAATGGATTTCTTCAAAAATGCAACGCAGACCCCCCCAAAATATTCACAAAAAAAATCAACCTACCAGCTACTCGAGTTGTTTCCTATGAACCGTATTTGGACTAAATTGGAACAACGGTTAGGAAGTTATGTCTGGAAAACAGTGTTCCGGTTCAATGGTTGACAAAGTATGGGCCAAAAATGTTTGGCCATCAAAACCCATTAAGAACCTATCTGGTTATAAATTTTGAAAATTATGCATGAAAAAATTTTGGAGTTATTGCGTTTTCAACGAAGGATTTGCGGCGGAAATGAATATTCGATAGTATTTGCACCTTTTTGGGAAATTATACTATGGAGTGAGATGTCATCACGTAATTTGGCATTAGGCAGATCAGAATGAAGCATCGTCATCATCAATGATGCAGCATTTGAGTCAGAAATATAAGCTCTCTGAGTGTTTTCCAGTTATGCTTTTTGCCTCAGTTCATCTCAACAATAATTAAAAATGTTAATTGGAGGAACTGAAGGCAGAAAACTATCTGCATTCATGACTAAAGGCCACTTTCCTTTAGGTTAAATGAACACTATTAACACATTAAATGCGTGAGTTTTTCTCGCCTCCTCTAACATCACCTAGCATCGCCATCACTGAGACGTATGGCATGTTTTTCATGTAATCAGATTTGATTTATGTTAATTGGTGGATGTTTAACAATCTAAAGACCAGTCCTGATGTCATGTAAGTTTACATTGGGAATTTAAAAGGCTATTTCTACAATGAGTGTAGTCTAAATATATATATATATATATCTTTGACTGGTCTTAGACTAAAGGCAGTAGAATTAATTCATATATATCGAAGGGATTTTGCACGTGGCCTTCCAGTTACAATTCGAACTTTGTGTACGCAGATTATACAGATAAATTACAGAATTAAGATGGATGAATGAAAGCAACAACTTTAAAACCACACTGAGATTATTTCATCTGACAGGTTTCTCTTCATGTCTAGAACCCTGACCTCAATATTTCTTGAAGGCACATGTGTGGACCTAATACACTGCATACCTGGCTGACATTTAAGGCTCTGTCAGATATCGTTTCATAAACAGATGTCAAAGCGAGTACAGCTGTAGAGTCTCTCTCTCTACTGTGTCTAGTGTTTCATCTCAAAAACAGAAAAAATTGCTCTCTCACTGAACAGCGATCTGGTGCGTTCAGTCAGAGCATATCAATGTGGGCAATGCGATTAAACCCCATGAGTGAGCGCCTTGTAATTGTTCAAAAGGGGATGTGATCCTGTAGCAGGCAGCAGGGAGGGATCATTTTCGCCTTCTCTCTCTCAATTGCAAGGCTCATTGGTTGCAGATCACACCACTTCTAAAACAGCCATCGTCACCCGAGGTAAAATAAAACCTATAATGTTGCACTAACAAAAGCTTATTTCTTGTTTAAGTTAAGCCACAACTCCCTATAACACCTGTGCGTGTAGACCACGTGTGTTCAGGCTTTTAAAAAATAAAAGAATGAATCCATGATGTATAAGTAAGAACTTGGTTTCTTTGGGTTTCTTCAAAATGGTACGACCAATTTATAGTCAAGCAGTTATCATATAACATTCGAGTCATGGTCACGTCCTTTTCTCTGTGAACTTGTGCTCAAGCATTTCAGACATTTCCGCACCGAGAAGCATCTATGAGAAAAATCACTCTCACTGTTGAGAGCTCGATGCCTCACTCTGTAATTGGTGCTCAAGCCCATCAAGATTGAACAGATGCCGGCCAGATATGGAAATGCAACAGCTGTATTCTGGAAACATCCCATTAAAGGGTGGTTATCTGGTTCGGATGGATGAATGAAAGCAGCTGTATATGTCGGAAACATTTTCACATGCATATCTACACTTTCCGCATCCGTCAATTTATTCTGTTCAGAGTCTTGAGGGGCTGGAGCCTATCCCAGCTTACATTTGGCGGAAGGAATTGTACACCACATCACAGGGCCGACGCAAAAAAAACATTGGTGGATTAAATTAAGCATGATCATGTTATATATCATGACAATCTGTTTAGCCTGCATCAAAATAATTCTTACATTACTGATTTTGTGGAGGCTAACTCCATAAAGGTTTTTCTGTAATTGTATTGACCAGCTCCTGAGCTCAGGGGCAGTTTTAGGAATCTTCTATTGTGTTTACTGGGGCCCAGGTGTTGCGGAGATAAGTAGAGTGGGACAAAATTTGCTGTTAGTATTTGTGAACAGCCAGAAAGAATTTTCAATATATATTCATAATGTATCATAATTTATAAGGCATACAAATACCTGGTGGTGCTAGGTGTCTTATCTTTTCAGAATTTTTGTCCCAAGGCGTCACACAAGCTAGAACCGACAACCATCAATGCTCCAGCCCCCCTACAGTCAATTTAGAGTCAACACCACTGTAGAAACCCGAAGAAACAAAGACACAGATAACTGGAAACTGTACTATCTAGTGTGCCGCCAAGCTGCCCATATGCTCCGTATCTTTGATGTCCTTTACTGATTCTCTATTTTCATTCTGGATCTCATTATAGCTATTTTGTTTTAGCTATATTGTTACCTGGTCATTTTCTGTTTCTTTGTTGTTATTTTGTTTTATCTCTAATTGTTCTTGTGTCATTTTGTTGTTATTTTTGTTTTAATCTGGTCATTTTGTGTCTCTAGTTTCTCTGTAATTGTTCTTGTGTTATTATGTGTCTCTTTTCTTTCTCTCTTGTCTTTCTTGTGCGTCATTGTAGTTTTTTCAATCCTCTATGGTCATTTGTGTCTCTTTATAATTTATGGCTTCTGTTTGGTTGTTTTTCATCCCTTTGCAGTTGTTTTGTGTTTCTTGATCAATTTGTATCCCTAGGTACTAAAGTTTCACCTCTTTCTGACCATTTTGTGTCTTTGTGGTCATCATATGTCAATCTTTGGTCACTTTGCAACTCTTTGCCCACTTTTATCTCTTTGTAGTCCATTTCTATCTTTTTGTAGTCCATTTGTATCTCTTTGTAGTCATTTCTGTATCTTTGTTGTCAGTTGATTGCCTTTCCAACAACGGTTGTATTTCTTTGGTTACCCCAGGCAGGTACCTGATTGATACCGCCCCAGTATCACACAGAAACTCATCCACTGTGATTTGTCACCGGAAACGTGTGCTGATGTCTTTGAAGTTCCTAACGAATGCTTCCCCGAAGCAACCCTCCCTGAATAGTCGCTTTGTGCTTGTACAAAAGAGACCAAGGTGTAGGTTAATTGATATTTGCCTTCTCTCCACAGACATACAAAGAGCCTTGTGTTTGTCACGTGAACAAGGAGTCGTCTCCTCAAACCTGTGTGGTGTTTCTGAAGACGGTAAAGTCCAAGGACATTACGGTGGCCTGTCCACTAAATATTGGCATCTTCTGAACCTCTGAAAAATGGAAGACAATTACCAAAACCGGACTGCATTCATTAAAGGTGCCAAAGACATTGCCATAGAAGTCAAGCGGCAAGCCTCTAAGAAGGTCGGCCGCTCGGTGGACCGGGTGAGCGACGAGTACAGCAGGCGCTCCTACAACCGTTTTGAAGAGGATGATGATGAGTACCCTCAGCAGGGAAGCCAGGATGGAGGCTACTACCGTGGAGACAGCCAAGCAGCCAATGATGAAGAGGGAGGTCACAGTGACTCCACAGAGGGTCACGATGAGGATGATGAAATCTATGAGGGCGAATACCAAGGAATTCCCAGGGCCGATTCCGGCAAAGGAAGCCTGGCTGGGGGCCCGGGCTCAGTGAGGGCCGGCTCTCAGCAGTTCAGGGATATCGGAGTCTCCGAGGCTGAGAGGAGAAAGGACCAGGAAGAGCTTGCTCAACAGTACGAGACCATTTTACAAGAATGTGGTCACGGGAAGTTCCAGTGGACCCTGTATTTTGTGCTGGGACTTGCTCTCATGGCCGATGGTGTGGAGATCTTTGTGGTTGGGTTTGTCCTGCCCAGCGCCGAGAGGGATATGTGCCTGTCTGAACCTAACAAAAGCATGCTAGGTAGGACTCTTTCACAGGTGATTGTGTCCCCTCCTTCTGCTGTAACTGTAAATCCAGTTAGAAACTATGTATGCCACCATATTGATGATTATTATTAATATTTCTCTGAGTCATTAAACTTAATTTGAACTACTCCATCTTGTCACACCACCTAATACCAATCAACTTAAGTCATCCTCAGAGAGTAGCGTACGCTAAAAAGAAATATAGTTTCTAGTGTTAAAGAAATTGCTTGAGTTCTAAAAAATTACAGCATTTATTTATGAACTAATTTTGAAGTGAAGTAGTTAATAAGATAACTTAGCTTTTGAGAGACACTAACTTATACAATTGGTTTTGGTTTCCCAATTACAATAGCATTAAAAATAACTTCTAATATTTTAAGGGAAGAAAGATTTATTCCTATTCATATTACAGCGGTTGTGCGCATATCTTGGAAGATAAATCTTCAAGAGAGTCCGCATGTAACTGCACCAACCCAGTCTCTCACAGACGGAGCATAACAGAATGAAGAAGAGCTTTAATTCTAGCCGTAAATGTAAAATTCTGAGTGAAATAATGAATTTGGCTCATCCTTTGTTTGAACAAAACACTTCATATTTATATTTGAACAATTTCCTTCCTTTTCCTGTCTCCACAGGTCTGATTGTATATTTTGGGATGATGGTGGGGGCTTTCCTGTGGGGGGCTCTTGCAGATCGGATAGGCCGTCGGCAATCTCTTCTCATCTCTCTCTCCATCAATAGTGTCTTCTCCTTCTTCTCCTCCTTCGTCCAGGGATACAGCACCTTTCTGTTTTGCCGGCTCCTCTCGGGTGTTGGGTAAATTGACATGTTCTTTATGATACTTTCAGGGAGTCATGTTCTACAGAACTGCAATGTCATGGGAATTCTGCATTAGCAAGAACATTATATCAGCATAATGTCATTTTAAAGATGATTTGATGCTATAACAATATTGGAATTTTTGCTAAAGTATTGCCTCAACAACCTTATTTAATTTGTAAAAATGTGCTTTTTATGAATTTGATGACTTCAATATTAGAAATAAGCTGGAACAGTTGTAAAAAAAATACTTTCTTATAATTCATTTTTATTTATTATTCGATTATTTAATAAGAACCACCAATGATGCTAAATTTGAGCTGTTTGTTAATAATTACATTCTGTTTTTATTGACATTTTAGTTTTAGTTCCACCTCTTTTGGAATGAGGCCTTTTAGTAAATATAACATTTCAGTAATGCATATTTGGGTTATAAATAAACCTTTGGTCATTTAAAAGTTAAAAAGCTTATTTTTTACCACACACATAAGTTGTAAGAAGGTATATAAAAAGATTTCTCATCTTAGAATATTATAAAATCATTCAAATTTAACCTTCCAGAAACTGTAATTTTTTAGTTACATCTAAGTGCACACATCTTAAATTGCGTAGTAAAATAATAATGGTAAGGATGAAGTGAGACCAGCTTTGAAGAGGATGAAGAATGGAAAGGCGGATGGTCCTGATGACATATCAGTGGAGGTATGGAGGTGTCTGGGAGAGAGGGCAGTGGAGAGTTTAACCAGATTGTTCAACATTATTTTGGAGAGGTATAAAGCTGATGAGCTACACAATGAAGATCTGAGAAAAGAGTAATGGAAGGTAGGTTAAGAAAAGAGGTGACAAATTTTGAGCAGCGGTATGGTTTCATGCCACTAAAGACCACTTCAGATGTGATGTTTGCTTTGAAATTGCTGATGGAGAATTATAGAGAAGGCCAGATGGAGTTGCTTTGCGGATTTAGAGAAGGCGTACGACAGAGTGCCGAGGAAGGAATTGCATTGCAAAAGGAAGTCTGGAGTGGGAAGTATGTTGCGATGTAAGTGATTAGATGTGTGGCAGGGTGACGAATGGGTTCAAGGTAGAGGTGGGACTGTACCAAAGATCAACTTTGAGCCCCTTCTTGTTTGCTATGGTGATAGAGAGGCCGGCAGAGGAGTTCAGGCAGGAATCTTCATGGACTATGATGTTGGTGAATGACAGTGTGATCTGTAGTGAGAGCAGGGAGCAGGTGGAAGAAAACCTGGAGAGGTGGAGGTATGAGCTGGAGAGAAGATGAATGAAGGTCAGTCACAGGAAGACAGAACACATGTCTGTGAATCAAAGGGAGGCAGTTGGAACAATTAAGATGCAAGAAGTGGAAGTTGAGAAGGTGCAGGAGTTGAAGTAATTGGGATCAAATGTTTAGAGCAAGGGTTGGTGTGGTAAAGAGGTGAAGAAGTGAATGCAGGCATTGTGGAGAAGAGTGTCAGGAGTTATCTATGAGAAGAGTAGCAGCAAGAGCGAAGGGAAAGGTTTACAAGATAGTGGTGAGTACAGAGTTTAGAGACGGTGGCAGTAACCAAAAATGAGGCAAAGCTGGAGGTGGCAGAGTTGAAGTTGTTAAGATGTTCTTTTGGATTGAGGAGGACGGACAGGAATAGAAACGAGCACATCAGAAGGACAGCCCAGGTTAGAGGTCTTGGAGGCAAGGGCCAGATTTAGATGTGAAAACGAGGGATAGTGAATCTATTGGTAGAAGGATGCTAGATGGTGATGCCAGAAAAAGGAAAAGGTCCAAAGACGAAGCTTGTGATGTAATAATTGAGGACATCCAGTAGGTTGGTGCAATAGAGGAAGATCAGGAACAGCCGATAGAAAAGTAGAAAGATGGTCACTTATAGATTCATAGAAGTATCGTCCAGCATTCACTAAACTTTCTGAAGAAGTCGTTAAAATAGCGATTTCTTTAGTTTAGTGAATTGTTAGATTGAGATGATGAAATCTGTTTTTAGTGGAATTTAACAGTTTCCCAGCATGTGGTTGTGAGTTTTGCACCATGATGATGGAGTAATTTGAGCAAATAGTATTTAAACTTAACCAAACAAATGTAACTGGTTTCGTAAAATAAAGGTTGTAGATTGAATTATTCATGGGGACAGTCCCTCACAGCTTGCTGCTCTGCAGGAGCTTTATAGAGTTTGCTCATTTAGGCTATGAAATCATTTTTTGCATCCACAGTATGAAAATATGTATTCAAAATATGGTTGAAGAGTCAATACAAATATATAATTAATATCAAATACCCTTAGAGATAAATGTACCCCTTTTTTTCATTGAAGAAACTTCTCATTTTCATCAAAGTGCATTGTGAAGTCTAGATGTCAAACTCAGTTCATCTCCGGGTTCATTTGCTTTCAACTCTTTGCAGGATCGGTGGCTCCATCCCCATCGTGTTTTCCTTCTACTCCGAGTTTCTCGCCCAAGAGAAGCGTGGCGAGCACCTCAGCTGGCTCTGCATGTTCTGGATGATGGGGGGAATATATGCGTCTGCAATGGCCTGGGCTATAATCCCACATTATGGTAAGTGAAGTCAACAGTTTGCAAAGGAGCAAACAGGCCACCTTTAAAAAAAAAAAAAAGTATTTTACGAGAATAAAATGGTCATTTTTGCGAGGAGAAAAAGTCGTAATTTCAAAGCAAAAAAGTCTTAATTTTACGAGCAAAAGTTGAAAATTTGTCATTTTAAGACAAAAAAAGTCATAATTGTACGAGAATTTTTTTGCTCCTATTAGGAGAATGAAGTCGCAATTTTATAAGATAAAAGTATCATCTCAAATAATTTTCAGATGATAAATTAAATTTTTAAGACTGGTGAGAGAAATTTTGCAGGGGCTTTTGGTGTTGTGTTGTGCCACACACCGACACCTCCAATATGCGTCACTGTGTTAGTTAAGTAGTCAGATTACTTGAGGATCGCTGTTCATTATATAAGCCTCCATCAATGTGTCCCTAATATGCCGTCGTGTCTCTTCCAGAAAAATAAAATTCAGTATTTTTACAGAAAGTTGAACAGACATTTTGTAATCCCCAGAAGGGATGAGAATAAGAACATGTTTCATAGTGGTGTCAGATCAAATTGATTATTCTCCATGCATTACTCCATACTCATTTTCCGACCTTCTCTGCGATTGACTTGACTTGACTCTCATGTTTTGCTTTCTCTCAGGATGGAGTTTCCAGATGGGCTCAGCTTATCAGTTCCATAGCTGGCGTGTGTTTGTGTTGGTTTGTGCATTTCCCTGTGTAGCAGCCATCGCTGCCCTCAGCGCCATGCCAGAGAGCCCCCGCTTCTACTTAGAGGTTAGCAAAAATAGTCTAACATTATTGGCAGCTTCATATGACTCATGTGTGAGTTTTCACAGCATAGTCAAATGTGAAATGTCTTGAGTGAATGAATGAATACATTACAAAGTTCACTTTTCCCAAACAGAATGGCAAACACGATGAAGGCTGGATGATTTTGAAACAAGTCCACGACACTAACATGCGAGCAAAGGGACACCCAGAGAGGGTGTTCTCGGTGAGTATCTCTGAAAATGTATTCTTATATTGAGCTAATAAAACCTTGACTGAATCCTCACGGTTTCAGCTAATATTAACTTGCATTTGTCAGATTTTACTGTGAATGTTGATATTTCACTCACCAGGGGGGTGAGCCACACAAGGAGATCTATCTAGTATATTAATTCACTATAATATCTCATATATAATACAACATGATAGAGAGCCGTCTAATACAACATTACACAACATAACTCAACATGCTACACTACACTATCGCATACAGTACAAATACCAACCCAATGATGTAGTACAGATAGATAGATAGGGAGGGAGAGAGAGAGAGAGAGAGAGAGAGAGAGAGAGAGAGAGAGAGAGAGAGAGAGAGAGAGAGAGAGAGAGAGAGAGAGAGAGAGAGAGAGATGGACAGATAGATAGATAGATAGATAGATAGATAGGGAGGGAGGGAGGGAGAGAGAGAGAGAGAGAGAGAGAGAGAGAGAGAGAGAGAGAGAGAGAGAGAGAGAGAGAGAGAGAGAGAGATGGACAGATAGATGGACAGATAGATGGATAGATAGATAGATAGATAGACAGACAGACAGACAGACAGACAGACAGACAGACAGACAGACAGACAGACAGACAGACAGACAGACAGACAGACAGACAGACAGATAGATAGATAGATAGATAGATAGATAGATAGATAGAAGGACGGATGGACAGACAGAGACTTTACTAATCCTGAAAGGGGACATTCAGTCGTCACACCAGCTCTAACCCCCACATGGTACGGAACTTTACAAAAGGTCAAACAAGTTAAACAACAACTACTTTTCAGGAAAGCTTCAAGAAGTTGATTTAGAAGTTGGTTGTTATAATCAAAACCGATTCCCTGACGTCTGGCTGAAGGCACGTCTCTGAGGAAGACTCTTTCTCATTCAAGGTCACCACCATCAAGACGGTCAAACAGATGGATGAGTTGGTGGACACCGGCACTGATACTCCAGTCTGGCAGCGCTACAGGCTGAAGATCGCGAGCCTAACCAAACAGGTGAGCGAAGCAGAGATGGGGGAAAAACCTCCCGTGGTTTTAAAATCTAAATCACATGCAGTGTGTCCCTTATATCTGTTTGAGGAGTAGGAAAATAGTTTTTGTACAGGCACTAAGCCTATATTCCACCCCAGAGATCATATCTGAGAACACTGCTCCCTTACAATCTAGACTTACAAAAGACAAACAGCGTCATTTTGATTTGGTTTTTGCACCACCTGGGTTTTTATCTTACACTCTTATGTATTACATTCGCTTTACCCCCCGCATTTCCTCCTGAATGAGCTGCTGATTTATTTATTTTCCAAGATTTATTAATGAAAAGTCGTGTGTCTTCTTGTCCACATGCTGCAGATACGGAATAACATTCTCGCCTGCTTCAGCCCGGAATACAAACGGACGACTTTCATGCTTATGGCTGTTTGGTTTACCATGTCTTTCAGGTAATATTTAAAGCTTTTACAACTCTGACTTTTTAGGCTTATTTCATCTGACACTGAAACCTTTGCAGCTACTACGGTCTGACGGTGTGGTTCCCGGACATGATCAAGTACATCCAGAAGCAGGAATATGAGTCACGAACCAAGACCTTCTCCAAGGAACGGGTGGAGCATGTCACGTTTAACTTCACCCTGGAAAACCAAGTGCATCGTCAAGGATACTACTTCAATGACAAGTTAGTGTTTCGTGATCCCTGACTGTTATAATTGATGAATAGAGGAAAAAATATAAAAGAACCAATGATTTGGCAAATCTGCAATACAAAACTGAGAGCCTCTGACTTGGTCACCAGGTTCGTCAACCTGAAGATGAAGTCCATGGTGTTTGAAGACTCTGTTTTTGAGGAATGCTACTTTGAGGACATCACCTCCACACATACCTTCTTCAGGAACTGCACCTTCGTTGCAAGCTTATTCTATAACACAGGTAAATACGATCAGATATACACTTGTGTGCTCAGTAGTGTTGTAGTCAGTCTTTAAAGGGATATTTTGCATCTGTTGATATGGCCGCAAAGTCGGGATATAACGTGATTCATTTTGGGAAAGGTAAGTTGCTTATTTCCACCGCTAGGGGGAGATTTATCTCAAAGATCACAGTTTTCGGGCCATAATTTCTCAAATGTTGGTCTGATGTAGTGCAAATGTGGTGCACATGAATTGAAACTAGGATATTTAGCTTGTATGTGTCATAATTATTTCAAAAAGTTCATATTTTACTCACGAGCAGAGCGGGAAAAAAACTGAAAAACAGCTACAAAAATACTGGTTTTCCCACCCAACTAAGGAACCGGCAGCCCAACTAAGAAAAAATGTACCTCATATGAACCCTAAATTAGAAAAATGTAGGGTTACTGTTGGACTGTTAAATGGGTTTAGCTGTTTGGCAGTGATTGACAACAAGACACGTGTCTGTTACAACAACATATTTTATATTCTTTTGTAATTGAGTATCAGCCTATAATAATCATCATAACCTATAACTTATCTTACTATCTAATCAACTTATGCCACTTACTATCTAACTAAGTCTTTTATATGGGAGTGTTTTGTTCACAAGTTCATGGACATATCTCACCGTACAGATAATTGAAAGCTCTATATCTTTGAAAGCTCGGGTCCGTTGTGGGTTTCTGGACAGGAGGGAATTTGTAGTATGCTTTCATAAACATGTCGGAGTCTGCCTCAGAAAATTAACACACTGCTAATATAAGCCTTAAATCCCAGCACCTCCACATCCATAGCAGCTTTTACTGCGGCATTATATTATCATCCCTGAAGTCAACCATCATTTTTGTTTTATCTTTATGTCATCTGCGGATCAAAAATGTATGCACTTTCACGCTTCACTCACTTTAATAAAGCTGTTGTAGGTGATTGGTACGGAGGTACGCAGTGACATCAGTGTTGCCCGAAAATCTATAGTCATGCAGTTTGTGCAGCTGCAGGCAGAAAAGTATGAAGAGAGAATGAAGTTACTGAGCTTGTGACTCCAAGAAGATTTAATTTTAACAGACGATGCAGTATGTCCTCTCTATTATGCCTGGAATCTATTTCGTATAGTCCAGAAAGATGAATTCCGCTCTTATGGTTAGTCTCTGCGTGCTTTATGATTAAAACCCTTTATAGTTCTCACTGAGACAAAAATGGAAGAAAAGTTATTTCTATGCAGATTTTATTCCCTTTATTTCCTAGACACCTTAAATTGATCATCAAATGACATTAAATGACTTATCCGGTCAAGCAGGTTTTTAAACGGTAAACAAAAATAAATAAATCAGATTTATGAATTTATTAAGTCCCTTAAAAAGTCGGGGATATCATGGATTCTCCACAACCGAGTCCGGGTCTGCAGATTAATGGATTCCGTAGATCACTTTCAAAGTTTATTCCCATATAGACCTTTGTGTGAGGAAGAACTGGATTGATAATGGGAAGGGTTACTTGTATGACGAGACTCCTCCGAGACTAGGAGGAACTGTATATCCAAAGGTTACAGGCCATAATTTCTCAACCCTTGGTCCAATTAGGTCCAAATTTGGTGCTTATGAATCGACTCTGAGCGATCCCTTTTTTATATTGTATATTACTCAAATATTCAGACATAACCTCCTAACCATTGGTCCAATTTAGTCGAAATAATGAGCGTATGAATAGACTTGAGGCGCTTTACGCTCCTTTACTGTAATAGTTCATACTTTTTCTCACTGGGGGGAGTATTTCACGAAAAACACTTGAGGAGTTCAGTCAAACGGGGACTGCTTGTATAATGAAGGGTATTAGAGGCTTTTTTGGGCTAAACCTTTGCAGTTGAAGATGAAAGAGTAGGCCTGGTTTAAAGACTGGTTGTAAACTTTTAATCTGCTGTCTTATCCCTCGCTGTAGGCAGCTCTCCTTTACAAAGATAATAAACATGCAATTACCTGAGTTTTGATGTGTAAATCAACAGTTTCTTAACGACTACTCATCCATCTCAACTTATATATAGATATGTTTATGTATATATATATGAATATATAATATATTTCTGAAAATTGCATTGTATTAAATGTATTTATTGTCTATGATCCAGTATAACCCAGCAATAACACTTTTTTATTTTTATTTTTCATCTTTCTCATCCATCAGATTTGTTCAAATACAGATTTGTCGACTGCAAACTCCTCAACAGCACATTTTTCCACAACAAGGAGGGCTGCATGCTGGACTTCAGCGACGATTTCAATAATGCCTACATGATATACTTCGTTAACTTCCTCGGCACGTTGGCGGTGTTGCCTGGCAACATCGTGTCAGCGCTATTGATGGACAAAATTGGGCGTTTAAGGATGCTAGGTGGGTGAATCTAATCAATGCAGGTTATTCTAACGTGGCCATGCAGTATGTTTACCTTCATATGATATTACCCCTCTCTTCAGCGGGATCCAGTGTCATATCTTGTGTCAGCTGTTTCTTCCTGATGTTTGGCAACAGCGAGTCGGGAATGATCGCGCTCTTGTGCCTGTTTGGTGGCATCAGCATCGCTTCGTGGAACGCCCTGGATGTGATCACAGTGGAGCTCTACCCCTCAGATAAAAGGTAACAGGAGATGCAGGAACCCGGGCCTGCTCTTCTTAATTGTTCATTTTCTTTTGTGGAGTCACTGTTAAAAATAAAGCATATGGTTTTATCAGTCCTTCTGTTTTCCTCTATATCTATGTATCAAAAACCTTCAACATCCTCATCAAGGAAAATAAGCTATATATATTCATATTTGATTTATTTGCGGCAAATATTAATTTGTTATCTTAAACACTCTAAGTTAACCATAAAATAACAAATTATTTGGTGAAACATGTTTTTATACAATTAAAATAAAAAATCAGTCTTATAAAATTATTTCATGATGAAATCTTCTTTTCATGGAAGATTGTCCACTTAGATTAGCTCGGCCGTTTTGGTAAAGCATGTTTTTAGAAAACTATTTAACCCTTATTAAAGTTATTTTTTGTTCTATCAAGTTACATAATTCAGTTTAGTAAGTACTCACATGCTTTAATATGCCAAAATAAAATCGACTTATGGAATAGGAATTTCTCAATAGTCGTGGTTACTACCTCCTCCTCTGCAGCCACTATTACATGTGGTGTTCCACAGGGCTCTATCTTGGGTCCTTTACTCTTTAGCATACATGTTGCCATTGGGTCATATTATAAACAGGTTGGGTCAAGTGGCCCACATTTTTCAGTAAGAAATGGTGGCTACTCAAACAAACTCTTGAGAAGGACTTTAAAGGGCTAGTAAGTATAATACTCATATTTCGGAGTTATCATATTTCTTGTATTATATTCATTTTCTTTTCTTGTACTCTTTCTGTTGATTGGTGATCTAGCCAATCAATGAGTGGTTTAAAAAGTGAGCTCATGCAAACTGGGCTCAATCTCAGGTGGTCAAAGATCTTTCTATGCAGCAGTGTGAGAAATGTCATTGTCACGCCGAGCCAATCAGAAGTAAAACAGGAGAGAAGTGAGCATGAATCTGCTTTTAATCGAGGTTTGTGAACTCGGTTTGGACACTATGAAATAAGATGTATATATTGGTACAATCGTTCTTATGTAAAAGACAAGATGATGTGTTAGTGTTTGGTACAAAGTCATGTCGTCTCCTAAAGAAAAGCTGCATTGGAGAATGGTATATACAAAAAAAAGAAAAGAATTTTGTCTGAGTGTGCACAGTTTTATGTTCAATAATACTTTATAAGTTCTAGATAGATGTAGCCAGATGGTCTGACTACAAACAGAAAGGTACATTTGGTGTTTTATTAATGATGCTATCAACCACAGAGCACTCTGGGAGCACAAGCCTCCCCCAACGTCATTAGGAATAATCGATTGTTCTACGTATCTTTGCAGCCTGGGCATAGAGAGCCCGCTGTAACGTCACCTCGAAGAGCATCATTGACATCCTGCTAATTTTTTCATTTCTTCATATCTTCTTACCTTCCACTCATTCATGAAATCTTTTGAATTAATCTGCATCACCACATCACACCCCCCCCTCATCACCATAATTGGACCCAATGCAGATTGAGTTCAACTTCATCTAAATACGTATTTGAATCTCCAGATCCAGATTATAAGAAGGATCTAATGCACGTAGTGGTTGAGTGGTTGGCCCATCACTATGAACCACCGAAGAGAGTTGGAGGAGGTCATGTGACCGCTTCCTTTTTGTCTGAGTGTAACTCTGAGTGTGTTTATCAAACTCCAAAGGCTTTGGATTTCAATGATGCAAGGGCGGGGGAGCAGGTGATTTAATTTTGAAGCTTATCCAGAAAGATGGTATTGATCCAGTATTATTTTTGTTCATAAATCGTACTCTGTCGTCGCCATGAGCCACTCTGCCTCTTAAAAAAATATCTCAAGTAGTCACAGTTCTTCCTTTCTATCTTTCCATATTTTTCTTGCATTTTGGTCCATCTGTCTGTCTGTCTGTCTGTCCGTCCGTCCGTCCGTCTGTCCATCTATCTATCTATCTATCCATCTTTCTGTCTAAACATTTTGTCTCCATGTACACAGTTTATTGTTAAATCACAAGTCAACATTTTTACAATGATGTCATTTGATGTCCTGATTACCAAATGAAAGGTCCATTTAATATTGTATTAGCTAGAAAAATCGCTCAGAGAGAGAATCAACCAGATCACTTTCTTTCTGAGAATTTCATGCAGATTTAGAGTTATTGTCAGCTTCTAAATCTACCAAAAACACCAACAAACTCTGTTGGATTTTCGTCTCTCAGATAATCTGTTTTCATTCACCTGCGCCTTTCAATTCTGATCTTTTCTCAGAGCCCCCAGCTCTAACATTCCACGACCACGACCCCCTTTTCTAGCTTATTCACATGATGAAGAATAAGAATGATCCCAGCTGGAATGTAATGATGCTCTTAATCCATTCACCTATGGCCAAAAAAATCCAATCCCGCTCAATTTATACTACGTTTCTACGTTTGTAGTATGGCCATTTTTTGCACATTGCATATAAATGAAGTTTTTCTACAATCAGCAGTACCACCAAAACAACAATTATGAGCTCTTTAATGTTTTATGACTAATCTGTCCTACATATTACAATAGAAAAGATGCAATAAAACCCCCCCATTGATGTTCATATACACTGAATGCAGGGTATAACTAAGCAGTTTTTGTATCATCTGCTGAAACCCTCCACTCTTCTTCTCTTCAGGACCACGGCGTTTGGCTTCCTGAATGCCCTCTGTAAGCTGGCGGCCGTCCTGGGCATCAGCATCTTCCAGTCATTCGTTGGCATCACCAAGGCTGTGCCCATCATATTTGCTGCTGGCGCCCTCGCAGCAGGTAGCTTCCTTGCAACAAAGTTGCCCGAAACGCGAGGCCAAGTGTTGCAGTAAAAAAAAATAGCCAGCTGTGGGCAGCAGAGCACAGCTGGAGTGTGTGTTTATAACGAAGAGCCCGACCATCCCTGAGAGTTTCAACGCTGCCCCTCCAAGACCAACAGAACAGACTGCCATTCCCATTGTAAGCCTAGAATCCTTTGAAATGGATTGTATTGTTCCAAATCTATAGAAAGCCACGATGATATTGAGGAGAGGACACAGAAATACATTCCTGTGTCGTAACAACAGGAAGATGAAGCACGGTCTCATATTAGAAACAACTGTTTAAATAGTGGGTCATGCAGCACAACATGTGCTGCCTAGTCAGATAAAATCTTAATTTCTGGGAGTTTTTCTCACCCTGACCTTCAAAATATGACATGGAAGAAATAGGTGATACATGAAAAAAAATGAGACTTTAAGTGGGGAATGTGAAAAGTTTGAGGTCATGTATGTTGTCTGTTTGTCCTTCTTTCTCTCATCTGTCCTTAACCTCAGTGACCGGCTTTCGGTGCTGCATTCTAAACTGCTGTGACGTTATAGGTTTGATTCACTTCACATTTCCGCTCAGACTGATGCTTGTGTTTGAGAAAAGTTTCTTCATAGAGAAACTTTTCGAGGTAATATGTTTTCCTTTAAATATCATCCATGACACTTCGCCACTGCCTGCTACTGAAGCCAGACCCGAGAGTTCTTTGTTTTTTCTACCAAATAATATCGTGACATTCCAGTGAGGCTCGTTTTTACTAAGTTATTAAGGGAATTCTTTTCCCCGTTCCTGCATAAATCAATCCTCTGCTTACAGCCTCAAAGAACAGACAGGCGAAGATGCATTTCACAGGATTCTCTGTTGTAAATCTGAAGAGTTTAATCTGTATCCTGAACCATGCAGGTGAGGCAGAGTGATGATGAAGAACATCTTTGGGAAGGATTATGGTCAAGTGCTAAATGTAGAGGCAGATACTGAGGTGTAATATTTGCGTAGAGTAATTGTGTCGATGTACGTGAGGTTGCATGTATGTGTTTGTCGTGTGAGAGAAAAGGAAGTGTCTGATTGATTCATTTAAATTCCATCCTTTCATGCAAATCAGTGCAGCCAAGAAGATCACTCACCCAGTGACAGATTATAAAGGTTGATTTAGAAAAAACTAATGAATCAGTAAAGAACTTGTGCAGTAGCTCAGGTGTAGTGAACAGTTTAGACCATAGGAAACTGATGCACAATTCAGCTCTGCCCAATAAGAATAGCTTCATGATTTAGCCACAATGTGAAAACAAGACACAAAAGAAGTTATTTGATTGATCAGGAAGAAGTCAGCTCTTGACTTATCAAACTGGGTAATCCAAAAAATACAAAGCAGTAACTTTTTCCTCCATTTTTTGTTCGTATTTAATTTCTCCCATAAGCACAAATAGAGACACAATGGAATGAGAATCATCAAAAAAAGAAAAGAAATAAAAAGTCTTAGACATCTTGATCAGACAGTGTAGCAAAAAGGGAAAGAGTCTAATTTCATTTGAAAGGGCTTCATTGCCCGTCATTCCTTCACTGCATTTTAATTGGAATTATTCACTATGAAGGGAAGTTCCCTTCTTTACACATATCACTACTTTGGTATCATTTCTCCAAAGGTGTCCATCAACATGTGTGCTGACAATCAGTGAGTGAGAGAATGGGCCAAGTAAAGTTAAGTTACCTGACCAGAGGACGTCTTCTGAGGTGTGTGTGTGTGTGTGTGTGTGTGTGTGTGTGTGTGTGTGTGTGTGTGTGTGTGTGTGTGAGAGAGAATGACCTTAAATGAATAATCACTCTAATAAATATGCTTATTCACTTCATTGTAAAGTCAGAAAATAAGATTGAGATGCGTTCCTGTATGTGTCTGTAGTCAGAAGACCATTAGCCTAGCTTAGCATAAAGCAGTGGTTTCCCAAACATTAATGTCCTCTATGTTTTTTGTTCCCAAAAACAAATGTCCTCTACCTCAGTGGTTCCCAAAAACTAATATCCCCGACGTCAGTGGTTTCCAAACTTTAATATCATTGATGTCGATGGTTCGTAAAATGTTTGGGTGCCACTGACAAAGAGGATGTGAAGGTTTGAGAACTACTGCCAGAGGACATAAAGGTTTGGGAACCACTGGCAAAGAGGATGTGAACGTTTGGGAATTACTGGCATTAACTTTAAAGGAAAGGAAAGGGCAAGTTTTTTATAAAAGCTTCAAAATATGAAGAATTTCACATAAAACCATGACTTGATTTTACACTTTTATTCATATCAAGGCCAAAACAATCTATATTTATTTCTTTATTTCTATATTTTTTTCATTCAGCTTTCAAGATCTTAGATTTTGCTTTCTTTGGACTGAACCAGTTAGATGTTTTCTCTGCAATGCTAAGCTAGCAGGATCCTGGCTTTGGCTCCATACTTGACTCACAGACATGAGAGCCGTATCTATTATGTCAGTCTTTACAAGAAAGTGAATGCTCAGTGTTTCCAAAAAGTGTTGAACTGTTGCTGTCAAATCTAGATTACAACATGTCTCTCTTCAGCTGACTGTCAAATAGCTAATCGTCTGCGTATCTGATGAACAAATGTGTCCCGTCTTGTTCACGTTGGAGAGCTCGGATGTGTCGTTGTCCTGTGGACGTATGCATGTGTGCGTCTAAAATCGTCTTTCATGTATTTTTCTACTTCTTTCTGTTGCAATGTTTTCATCCTAGCGATGAACACAGCTCGGTTGGGGACCATGGAAATATATATTCACACTACGAGAGATAAAAAGCAACCTCAAGCGATATATGCAGTGTAGATTAACGCTCTTTTCTTCATAAGTGACTTGGGGGCTCGTTTGCGGATACAGTTAAGTTCACACATCTGAGATGGCCGGTTAGGAAATCACGCGCGCTCTCTTCCCTTTGAAACAAAGAAAAGAATCACAGTTGGAATTCACAAAGGCGACTTCACCCTCTAATCCCTCTGTAACTGATCGTGACGCATGTTCGTATCGTATTGTCTGAGTTCTTGGACGTCCTGTATGCCAGCTGTTTTTGTCTACAGCAAGAACTAGTGTTTTCATTGTTGTATGATGACATAGATTTGTTGCTTGCAGTGATTGTTCTTAATCAAAGTGGGGTTAAAATTGGTGAAACTTGAGTATGCGTTCTGAAAGTACCTTGGTGGTGACTGTTCTCCTTGTTTACTTTGGATTCGGGTAGCTCTTTTTTTATATATATATATATATATACATATATATTTGCCTGAATTACTGAGGAGGAAATAATTGTGCAATTCATCTTGTCACACAGGAACAAGATAAGAGCGAAAAAAGGGCAATACTCTTAAATAAAGGGAGCCAAAATTGTGCGAAATTATGAACAAATAGGAGAATTTCACCTAAAAATCTCTTGTGTGTGAGTCTGTTTAAGAGGGGGAAGCGTACGCAATGAGGTGGAGGCTTTTCTCTAACCCTTCAACACTCCTTGGATTTTGCTAAATCTAAAAGGATTGGTTTCATCAAGAGAGTCTCTTCCATCAAATTGAAGCTCCTGTCCAAAATGTAGAAGTTTACTATTAAACGTTACTACGTGTAGAATTTAAATATATATATATATATATATATATATATATATATATATATATATATATATATATAAACTCTCAAAGGGTCGTTGAGTTGAGTTGAAGGCTGCAGTGGTATCAGATGTCAATATAAAGTGAGCACCAGTTCAAAGACGTGACGTGACGACGGCGGTCTGATAGAGGTATAAAGGACCTTTTATGCCATGGGCTCTGTCTTCTCAACTCTTAAAAAAAGCACACAGATAGGTCCAATGGCTAGAACCTGAAAAAAAAAATGCTTGACCCGTGCCAGAAAACAACTCCTCCGTCTGATGAGAACTGCAGGAATCCTTCTCTTCAGGCCGAACTGAAGGAATTTACCTTTGCCTTTTGTGTTAGTTTGATTCTGACCTGTTTATAAAAAAGATGGAAGTTTTACTCTAAATGTGAGTTCAACTCAGAAATCAGTGTAATGTGTGTAAAAAAAATGTAGGTGTTTGTATGTGCAAGTTTGGAATTTGTGGATCAAACGATCAATGAAAAACTTCCAAAAAAAAGTTCAGTATGACAAGAAAAAAAACAAAAAATCTATCGTATGTTGTCTTTGTGTTTTGTAAATTAAGACTGAGAAACTTGGTTGATTCGGTATTTATTACTTCTGGATATTGAGAATATTTTAGTGATGCTGAAAAGGTGCTGTATTTATTTTATGTGAGAGTTGTCGATGCTGGGATTGTGCACTTCTGCGCCATTTTATCCAGTGCTATTAAGAAAAAAATAAATTATAATGGAAAAATAAACCTTGAAGAAAGAAAACCAATGTCATGGATTGCATTTCACATTATGAAGTCAGAATTTGTTTTTACAAAAATAAAAAAAAGGTTAATGCCAGTAGGAACATCTTCAGAACATCAACCCGGTGCTTGGACTATTGATAGGGGGACTGAATAAACCCAAAGCTTGCCGAACTATTGCTGGATTAATATTTAGGAAATATATATGCCAAAATGTTATATTGATGTATTCTGATTTTTTTTTTTCGTTGGGGTATAATTATATCCCAAAAAAGTCGGTTGTTAAGGAATCAGTCAGTTGCATATTTCGGACACTAGAGGGAGCCTTACCTCAAAAAGTTTGTGGGACATAATTTCTCAGTCTTAATTCAGTCAAAATTTACTGCATATAGATCAACTCGAAATATCTTGCATACGTCACATTTTACTCACTAAGGTAGAGTTTATTTTTCTAAAAGTAAGCAGTTTTCTTACCATCTAGGATGACAGTATAGGCTTTGTTTTTAGAGAATGGGTTCAACTTTTTAGTTTCTCTTAGAGTCATACATCAAAGCCCATATGTGCACCGAACAAGAATCTACTTATTGGATTCATTCCTCATCACACTGGCTGGTGAAAGCCCTTCCCTTATTAATTAATAAGGGAAGGGCTTTGGATTGATGGGCAATGATTTTTTTATAGTCTCATCTTCGCAAAATTCCTGGGGGAGCCCACCCCAGCTGACACTGAGTGAGAGAAGGCCAATACACTCTAAAAACATCGGCGGAGTTTGATGTTTTGTTCTGCTGAGGTCAACAAAAGGTTACTAACTGAGTTGGATCACCTTTTAAGGAGAGTCAGGGTGTAAATCCATTCTACTCTGAAGCTGATGCAGAAGCTCTTAAGGATTTTGTAATTGAAACATTACAAGATGGTTTCTAACTTCATGCCTGCACTGCTTGGACAAAAGTATAACACAATGACACCCCCACAAGATCAAGCACAATTCTTGTAATAGGCCGGATCCGCTGTCTTGGATTTATAGGGCTGCAATATATCAAATGCTACTTCTGCAAATGCTGCTTGTATTTTACTCTTTTACATTTGATAATCTTAAAGCCCTACCAGTACCAAATTGAGCATTTCCCCCTGCCATCAATGCTCTGCAAAACAGTCAAGAAAATTATCCTATAGGAGGGATAGGACCCCCACCCCCTCTCTACCTGACAAAAAAGCAAATTAAATAAGTTTCCTTACATTCTTAACCGTGAAACAATTGGCTGGGCTGTTTTTTCCTTTCCAGTTCCACGTGGAGTCATAAAGCTCACCCAGCACACCAACCACTGATTTACCAGCTGCAACATTTGTGTCAGGATTGAGGGACTCAACACACCCGAGTATCAAACTTAACTTTATTTAAAAATAATGCCTCAACTACTGTTGAGAAACATTCATCCAGCAATTGGGCTCATGCTGCTCACATGATGGGGAAGCAAGCGAAGAGAGCGATGCCACACTGGTTGTGTCGGTTCCGAGCCATCTTGATGTAGCCTTCATTTCCGTAGCTCACACCCCAACTACAGTATAGGAATATATACATGGTAAACAAAAAAACATGACATTGTAAATACATTTTCTAATTCTCACTGGACATCTCACCTGTTCTTGACAAGCCAGTAGTCGTGATTCCGCTCTGAGCCATAGCCCACAACCAGCACGCCATGGTTCACATGGTGGGTGCACGCGTGATCCCTGTACACACCTGAACGGCCAAAAGAAAAGAAAAATCAGACTTGAAGTTCACCAGATATTTACTAAGAAACATTTTACCTCCTATCCAACTCACCATGACGATAGAAGGTGAACTTGGGCCTGGATGCGTCGATTGCAACAGAGATGGGGCCGACTCTGACTAAAGCCTCCTGTAATGCATATTCATCCCCCTTTGGTAAGAAGGAATAGCTCACACACTTAGCTGCCCGATATTCTTGGTTGTACTTGCACTGACTACGCTGAAAACATGAAAAAAAATAAAGCATTGTAATCACTGTTAGACAGTTAACAGGGAATTCTAGCATGCACCGAGTCATGAATGTAGAAGAACACCTTGCCGATGTAAGGATACGCTTTTTCAGATTCTATGCCGCCGTTATCAATGACGTATTGGAAAGCATTCGTCATGAAGCCTCCGTTGCACCCATGGTTTCCAGATTTCACGGAGCAATCCACCAGGTTCTGAGGACTAAGGGACCTCAGGACACCTGTGGTCTTCTTCAGCTGTCCCTCCAGAGCTCCAACTGCACTGAAGGCCCAACAAGAGCCACAAGAACCCTGGAAGACAGGTTGTGGATTAAAAATGCTGGCTGGTTCTGAGATGATGCGTGGGGTGGTACCTAGTGGGGACCTCACCTGCCTTTTGACCTCAGTCACTAGACCTCCATCCCTCAAGTCCAGAGAGGGTTGTAGAGAGATGTTGTTCCTGGCAAAGCTTGGACCCCTCGTCAGGTCTGAAGGCACAATGGTCTGCATCATCATGACATTTATCTCCTCGTTGGTCTATAAAGAAGAATACTTTTTTTTATCAAACCAGTTAAGAGGTCAACAGTATTTCTCTTTATTATAAGTTGTATTTTTATTATGTTGATAGGATCAAAACACAATATTACTCTTTAATAAAGAGTAGTCGACAGAAAGCTATTCAAAAGTCTTGGTTGGTTCTGTTAGGAGACAGTTTGTGAGCGAAATCACCGCGTAGAAATAATGCAGTCTTTGTAAAACCTTTCCTCATGAGTTCATTGTCACGACTTTGAGATGCTCAGTAACTTACTGAAATAAAAAGAGTGGCCTACTCACCATGTCTCCCAGGTGGTTCATTGCCAGCTCATAGGTGTGTAAACCCAGAGAGGCCTCCAGGTTATGAACATTTATCATTTCCAAGTTCTGCTCCCATATCTGCCTTCGACCCAACTCCTCCATCTGAAAATATAAGAAATAACCAAGACTTCACATCAAATTCACTGTGGGTCACAACTAAACGCTCAAATAATTCACATTAATTAACTATTGGCACATTCAAACCAGACTTAGAAACATTAAGTGTGACTTCAGGTTTACCTTGTGAGTATAGACTTTGTTATGCATCTTCTTCCATAGCTCCCAGTGTCTGTCCAGTTCTGAATTGAAGGCAGACGCCTCAATTCCACACAGGACGATGACGAGCAGTCCCAGAATCATTTCTGGATAAGGAGAGATGAAGTTGTCCTAGCAGGTTTTGGGGGGAAAGACCAGTTTTATGAGGTTCCTACATCAGGCCCTTGCGTTTTGATTGGGCAGCTGCAGCAAAGCCCCACCTGATCTCCATTAACACTCAGTAGTGAAACAGGAATCCTGACTGAGATATTTAATATCAGTGAAGACAAATCATCAATGGTCTTTACCTAAGACGACAAAAAAGAAGTTTATGGAAGTAATGTAAAGGTTAGAAGAAGAAAAAAATATGACTGATACCGACACTATTGCTTCATAGTTATGTTTAGAATAAATCAGACAATAAAAAGTGGTCGTCCTCCTTTGATAGCAGAACCCTGGTGGAATCTCACTGCACACCTGCTGATGAATACACCTGCAACAACTGATTTTGACCATTTGGGGGAAGCAGAAACAAGCATAACATTGACAGAAAAAACCTGATCCTGCAGCCATTACTTCTGAACAGTCCTGTGTGTGAGTGTGTCAGTCTGTCGTCTGATGTCATTGTTGTTCTTTGTGTTGTTTTGTTTCTCTCAGTTTACGCCTGTGTTTAACACGTGTGGTTTGATATGTACAATGCTCAGGTCACGTGTCATAACTCTTAACAGGTAAGAGGCATTTCATATTGCCAAAAATTAAATGAGCACTTGAACACACCGAAACATTTAAATGGTTTTATTTCAATAAAAAAGACATATATAAAGTTCAATGCACACTGTGACAAAATAAAGATTATTTTTAAAACCAGAAAACAGAAATTAAATTTATGGTTGGGAAATAATGGTCAAACATTGTGTTTTATGGCAGAAATGGTGTTTGAAACATGAGCAATAACAGTAAAATATGACAAATACAAGTTCAACTTTCTTCAGCTGGTTCATATGAGGTTCGTTTGGACTAAATCTGGCCAATTAGGAAGGGATGCCCAAAAAACAGTTTTTTGCAAAAAAAAAAGAGCTTCCCCTACTGAGTAAAAATTTTAACTATTAAAGTAAATTATGATATATACCAGATAAATTTCCTCCAGTCAATTCACACCAAATTCAGACTAAATTGCACCAGCATTTATGAAATTTTTGAGATAATTCTTCCCTTGCGGCAGAAATATGCAACCAACCTTTCCCTAAATCAGTCCAGTTCTTCCTCTCTCTGAGATCTATGTGAGTATAAAATTTGAAAACAATCCATGAAATAGTTTTGACGTTAAACGTTGAAACTTTTAAACTGTTTAAGCATAGTATGCCATTCGATGTGCTTTAAAACCCCAACGTTTTCATTATATAGTTTTATTTTTGTACAGGTTACACATAAAAGGCCCAAAATATTGATCAGTGGGCTTTGGGAGGTGCTGATGCGTTAATTCTGACCTGAGGGATCCTTCACTTCTCTTGACCTATTTGCTCAAGCGGATGTTGGTCATAACTTCACCCGTCCCTCTCCCTCTAGTTTAATGTGTTATTTCTGATAAAAGCGGGAAAGGCACAAAATATTTGAAAGGAGATCAGGAAATCTTATCAGGAAACAGTCTCTTTGGCCTCCATCTTACTTCCCTCAACATCAGACACTGTAAACTGAGGGCAGTCCCTTCCATCCCTTTACATCCTCTTGTCTATATGCTATACCTTGATCTTTCTTTTAATCCAATCTCCTTAATTCATGGAAACCTGCTAGGAGTCTCACTCCGGCTCCAAGGGCTCCATCTGGTGGGCGGATCATTGCTACATATAGAAGTTGGAGCCTTCAAAGGTTTGATAGGTTTGAAATTACTGAATGTGTCCGGAAACCTTCTCACCACACTTGAGGTGGGAGATTTTCATTCAGTGGACACCCTAAAAATTCTTGGACTTGAGAACAACCCACTGGCATGTGACTGCCGCTGGCTGTGGGTGGTACAAAGACGGCTATATCTCCACAGCAAAGGACGAATCAAGCACACAGCCACAACAGCTTATGTGCCACGAAGTGCCACGTCCAACAGTAAAGGAGGGACGAGCAACCTTATGCAGACAAGCAGGGTCACCAGGAAACTAATATGACTGAATGAGTGAAAATCTTTTTTCGTCATGGAATTACTTGGTAGTTTAAAACTTTAATCCTCAGCAAGAATTCATTTTTTTTAATTTCTTTGCATATTCAATTTAATTTATCAATTTAATACACTCTAAATTTCCAATAAACCAATGACAAATTTTTACAGTCTTTAAACAGTAGATAAATCAGACATCAGTCAATTTTAATTAGATTAGTTTACCGTTACTTCCTTCCATATCAAGGGAAATCTCTTAACCGTTTTGGTAAAGCGTGTTTTTAGAATACTATTTGACCCGTATTAGGCTTTTTTGTTGTTGAGTCAAGTTACATAATTCTGTTGAGTAGGTAATCACAGGCTACAAAAGGCCAAAAAAGGACTTTATCTATGGCCATAGTTAACGCCAACTCCTCAGTGGCCCCTTCGACATGCGGTGTCCCCCAGAGCTGCCCCCTTGGCCCCTTATTCTTGAGCATGTACATGCTGTCAGTGGGTTATATTATGAACCGGTTCAGTCAAGGGAACTCACATTTTTCATTAAGAAACAGTGACTCAGAATTTGCTGAACCAAACAGGTGAGCAGGACATTGAAGGGTTTCCAAATTGCAAAATGTAAACTCTCCTTCTTGACACCAGACCAACTGAATTTTTACAACATGTTGACTTGTCCATTAGAGGTTGTTGATCAAGTCATGTAAATGTGAGCGTGTTACTTTCAACCTGTGTTGTTCAAATATGAGAAAGACTTAAAAAAACTTCCACTTTAACAAAGCCTGAATTAAAATCAACCAAAGTAAACTAACCAAATATTGAATAAGCATGGTGCATGTGTTATTCTGTTCATTGCTAGTTGATTATTCATATAATATGAATCAATTTAATAGTACCAATGATACTAATCTCAGGGTTTTGTTGTTGGATTTGCAATTAACGTAATGAACGTAAAGTTTAAACAAAAATGAGAAATAAGTATTTCTTAACTGAGATGGTAGCCATGCTATAACTAGGACTATAGGAAAGTTACCGTACAACCATACACCAATCAGCCATAAGTTTACAACCACTTGCCTAAGATTGTGTAAGTCAACTATTTTCTACCAAAATAGCTCTTTGTTATTCGGTGTTACCTGAAATGCTTCATTCAGAACCTGCATGAACTTTTTCAGCAGTTTGTACCACAAGAGTTTTTTTGTGGGATCGGACAACATGGGCTGAACTTTGCACCTCCACCTGCATCATTTAGCCATAGGTGGCCATGGCCCTGTCTCTAGTACACCAGTTGTATGTCCTTAATCCATTGTAATAAGATCTTCTTCTTCTTCTTTTGATTGTGGGTGGTGCAGAGGTGTTGCCTCTCTGGATCATCTGTTTCCATCTTGCCCTGTTCTCTGCATCTCCCTCTGTCACACTAACCAACTGCTTACTGCCTGGCTTCTCTCACCACCTTCAGAACCTCTTCTTCCCCTTTTTCTCCTGCCTGGCAGCTCCATCTCCAACATACTTCTACCAATAGATCCACTCTCCCTCCTTTGTACCGGCCAAAACCATCTCAAATTGGTCCATCTCTTACTTTGTACTCTTAACATTGTAACAAATAATCACTTTTATTCTGACTTACATTTATGACACTGATTGTCATAAATGTAAGTCAGGGATTGTGTGTGTTGATGATTGATGCAGATAAGCATCAAAACATGAAGCTCATTTTAATACATTCGATTGGCAGATGTGATAGGCTCCAGCCCCCCTGGAATCCTGAACAAGATAAGTAGTTACAGAAGACAAAAAAACTGAATTAATGATCCAGTAGATCCTGTATCATGAGGAGGAGCAAAGTCCGGTCTCCCCTGCTCTCAACTTTACAAAGACTGCCTTTCACAATGCCGGCCCGTGGATGTCCCTTTTGAAGGATAATCTAAATTTTGTTAAATGATTATGATGAAGATAAAAAAAATCTAGATGATACTGAGACGTGATAATGGTTTACTTCAACCAGTAACTATATTTTTTATCTCCCTCTTGTCTTTCAAAAACAGAGGAGGACTAGCATCCACTGGTGGTCACCATTGTTAAATTAAAAATTAAGAAGTAAGGATGTGAACGAAGTGAACCTAAATAAGACGCATGATGTCAGAATATGAAACTCATTATGTTGAGAGCGTTTCTATTTTGACCTCAGACTGATCTGACCCGGAAATACATCAACTAATCCGGAAATGATTTAAATGGTTAGGCGGTCAGCTAGCTTGTGCTAACAATATGGAACTCACTTCAGCACATCATTGTGAATCAAAATTGTATTCATATCGTACATAATTATGTGTAATAACAGATGACTGAGTAAACCCAAAGAATTACTACGAAATCTAGGGGAAACAGTGAAGCTAGCAAAGCAATAGCTGTATAACATTACAAAGACGATAGCTAGTTAGCGCCAGTAATTTTTACAGTTCAGCCATGACTCTGGTTGTTGGACGCGAACCCAGAAAGACTGCGGGTAACCGCATGTCAAAATTACTGGATGCTGAAGAGGAGGATGAATTCTACAAGACAACTTATGGAGGCTTCAATGATGTGAGTATCCAAACTGGACAGAGATAGAGAGCCATTTAGTTAGCATTAGCCCCCTGCTAGCAGAGTTGCTTGCTGAAATTTAAACATACCATATAGTTTCATTTTACCCCAAAATGAGCACACTGTGAGTTTGAATAGCGCAGCTGTATTGTTTTCATCTAGGTGTTGCTGAACATTACACATAGAAGTGGGCGGTAGCTTTACATTCACGGTTTCCTTAAATTTGCACACAGAACACAGGCTGGGAGTAACCAGAACCTCCATACATTTTGATTCAAAATGTCCGAGGAATAAGAACAGGAACACTTCAAATCTGGCAACACCCTTCAAGGACATAGCACATCACAGGAGAGCCAATTCATCAGGTCCTATTGGCAGTTTTAACAATTGTCTCCCCAGACAGTTACAACACCACCATTCACATTTTGTATAATGTTATGCCAATAGTTCACATGAAGATTATCCCTAACATCCCATAATAGTGCTGGTCATCAACGATAAACATGGGACATCACATGCAGGAGGTAAATGCCTGGCTTCCCTACACAGAGATGTCCATCTCTGTGTTATCACCTGTTTCCCGCAGTGATTCCGCTGTTATTATTGTCTAACCGTTTGAATCACATATTTTGAATGTTAAAAAATAAAAAACGATTTGAAGAATTACAAGATACAACCATTGAAAGTTGTATTTCCCTTCCTGCACACAAAAAAATTTTTTTTAAGGCACACACAGTCGTTACATAAATATTCAAAGGGTCTGTCCCACTTTGCACCACCACCCCATCCCACTTCTAAATGATGTACACAAATAACTATATCTTTTTTGGCCACATGAAATGTTTCTGTATTTAAAATTACATTTTTATTGAAAATGAAATCATAGAATTAGTTAATTGTAATATCTAAAATCTGAGAATGTTTGTTTTAATGTTAGAGGGATCAACCACGAGAAGGTGAGAGGAGCAAACACCCCAAAAATGCAATGTTTTATCTATGGTACATTTCGGTATTGTGAAAAAGAAAAATGACAAAAGTTATATTATAATTTGTAGTCATAGAACCAAACTTATACTTATACAAAGCTAATATATTAAGAATGAATCACATCACCCACTGTAGCGAATAACTTCTTTAAATCAATTAAATCGGCTACTTCAGCGGACTACATGATTGAGGTCAATTTTGGTTAATTGGGGAAATGACTTTCCAAGCAGGAAATTCAACCTTTCCATGTATTCAAATCAATCTGTCTCTGTCTGAACTTATATTTTTCTAATTTCCAATGTGTAATGAGGCCGCAAAAATACACCAGAGTATTTCATCATTCTACACATCAATGCTACATAATTCCTGCAGAAGAATTAGAAGACATCTTTATTTGTCACATATAATCAAACAAGTAGTACAACTTAGTGAAATCACTTCTCTGCATTTAAACCAGCCCTGAAGAGCAGTTGGCAGCCTTCTGCAGCACCCGGGGAGTAAATTGGATGTCAGGGTATTGGCTCAGGACCCTTGGGCATAAAGACTGAGCTCAGCCGCTCAAAACTCCTTTAAAATAAAAATCTATCTCCCATTTATTTTTAACGTTCCTAAAGTGCAATTATAACTGTTTATGTTGTAATAATAATAATAATAATAATACTTTATACCTATATAGCGCTTTTCAAGATGGAGGATACATTGTAAGGTTTATGTTAACCAGTTTATGTATTATTTGTAGCAACATCAAAAGGAACTGATAACTGAGGGGTTGATCAGTTTTTAATATTTCATTTTGTCTTTCTTCAGTCTTGGAGTATTAACCAGTCTGACTGTGTTCATGTCATTATTGCTGTAATAACGTAATTTGCTCTGTCATAAGAAATACTCTGCCAATGACTGATTCTGTGACCATGAATGCAAAATATTCCTTCCTACAATATCTTAACTGCCAACAAATTTGTGCAGACCGTAGCCTTTTCTGCACCCTCCATTTGTAATGTGGCTAATTTTCTTCAAACAGCTGGCAGTTCCTTTGTTAGTCTTGAATGCGGTTTGCAAGAGCAGATAAATGAAAAAAATCTTGTGGTGCTTCAGTCGCTTCTGCTGGCAGTATGGATTAAGAGTGGAGCCCTGCGTATTCACATTCTTAAATACGAGGGTAAATCTGAGTTAAATCGTTTATTGTGTTTTAAACCCGTGACAAATTGTGGGTCTTTTTCACCATTTGTCACAGCTTTTTTTTAGCCATCCACTGAAATACCATGTTACCTGAGTTTGAGTCCGTTTGCCAATCAGACATTGTGTTCCTGAATGGGTGTCCATTCAGGAACCTGTAACTGACCCCCAAATAACTAAGATAAGCCCTTATTCGCCCCACAGCTGTGAAATTTCGCTGTCACAGCAGCAAGAAAGAAATTTGTTAAACGAAGTAAAAGTATTGAAAGCAGAAACTAGTAGAAAATAAGAGATGAATGATGTATTTGTGGTGACAATTATAGGCCCATGCCTAAAGCAGGCATCACATGACTGCAGTGTTGTGATCCTGCAGTTATTGTCAGAGCCTCAGTCATATCTAGTCTAGTATTTCAACACTCAGAAAATACCCAGAACCTTTTTAATAAAAACTCATTCAAGGTTGTTTCATGAAGATTGTTAAATTTACTGGTAGCCTCTAACATTGTAGATCATAAATTGTTGCCTAAACAATGCTAATTGATTTCTTTCAGGAATCAGGGGATGACGAGTATCATGGTGAACACTCGGACACAGAGGACGAGGTAGACAGCGACTTTGACATCGATGAGGGTGATGAGCCAGACAGCGAGCACGAGGAGGATGCACCCCGGAGGAAGAGTCGGGTTGTCACAAAAGCATATAAGGTAGCGGCAGTCAGAAGCTGTCACATCTATCAAGTTGTGCTTTAAGAAGAGAATTTAACAGAATACACTTCATTTGTGACTGAAGGTCCTTTTTCAAAGACAGTGCAGCATAAATGCATGTATTTCTGTGATGTAAATTATTGGATTGTATTTTTGGTGATTGATTGACCAGATGAACCTGGAAATATTTGATATTCTACTGACATTTAGACACCACTTAGTTTTTTAGCCATATATCATTCTTAAACATGTTTGGTTAAATGTATATGCACAGAGTATTGGCTCTGACTTTCACAAAGATGCTCCATGTCTGCACAAAAAGCGTCGCTGAGAAACCATTAGTTGCCAAATGCCTTTCACTTAATAGTAGCAGAGGGAGGAAGAGGCATAATTGCTCACTTTTATCTGCTGCAGTAGAATTAGATTTTGTTACTTTTAAACTCACAAGCAGGCATTTAGGACTTTTTACTGAAAATAAGTCTATGCACATTTTGCTGGTAGATCATACATGTGTGAAATAGAGTCGCTGCTAATGGGCTCTTTACTTTGTTTAATCTAAGGAACCTATAAAGGTGCCAAAACCTAAGCCCAAAAAACCTACTGAAGAACAGAAGAAGACTGAGAAAACTAAAGTAGAGCTCAAAAGGAGGATTCCACAAGAATTTCAAGATTTTGGTGAGAGTAAGCTTCCTACAAACAATGTCCAGCAGAGCAAAAGCTTTTACGCTGCGAGTCTAATTTTTTATTTTTATTTTTTTAGCTCGGAAGTCTGTGCGACAGTCTACCAGTGAACATACGAGAAAGACCAACCTTCGCTTGCAAGAGCGTCAGGATGCCCCTCGGAGACGGAGAGGCGCTCATCGGGACCGGCCCCTCACTCAGGAAGAACTTTTGGCTGAGGCAAAGATAACAGCTGAGCTCAACATTCGATCTTTAGGTAAGAAACTGTTACTCAGGAGACATTTGCTCTCATTTTTTTCATTTGATTTAATCCATAATAAATTATATTAAGTTATGCAATGTCTCCTCTAAACTTCTCTGTGGAAGCGTCGAGTCCTCAAGCATAAGTCATGTCATTTGTTGTTGTTCCAGCATAAATAGACAGTATTCCCTATTTTGTAGGATCAGATAAATAGACAAAACATATCAGAGTAAACATCGTTTAAAGATTAATTTCACAGGTGATGGCTGTTGCCAAATTCAGAATAAATATGAATAAAAAATATGAGTGTATGCTCGAAATAATGGTGCCTCTTTTCATTTTACTTTCCCTGCATAGAAAACTACGAACGCCTGGAAGCAGACAAGAAGAAAGAAGTCCACAAGAAGCGGCGTTTTGAAGGACCAACCATCCGTTACCATTCAGTCCTGATGCCCCTAGTCTCTCACTCCTTCTTAAAAGAGGAGAATGTTGACGTTGAAGGGTATGCATCATCTACTGGTTAACTGGATTGTAATCAGGAGTCAGTTTGCTTGTATAGAGGCTGACCGTTCTTCTTAAGATATCTACTTTAACTGCTCATTAAATACCCAATGTGTAACATTTATTCTACATCAGGCTTGTAGATTAGATCCAAACCATACGGCCCTCGTCTCACCCTCCTCTAAAAACCCTCGTAAAAACCTCTAAACGCCGTCTTTGGAGCTATAGCTTGGTTTGTTCCTTATGGACTGCTGTAAAATCATGGCAGTGCAACATAGCAGAGAGGACGACACGCACCTTATGAAGATAGAAATGTTCAGGGTTGTTCTCAGTTTTTGAATGAAACCACATTGATAGATATTCTATTCCCACGGCTAACATTTAACTTTTTTTGAAAGTATTTCTAATGTTGTGTATACCAAAACTATAGATTTTGAGGAACCTTGATGGTGAATATTTCTATTAAACTTAAAGCCAATACGGATCAGCCTTACTTCATTTATTAGCTCATTATTACATTGGCATCAGTCATGGAGAGCAAATGTTATCTGACCCCACAGAAGAGCTATTTTAGCAAAAATTGATGAAAATGTTAATACAGGTTCATAAAAGAGTCGGAACAGTCAGTGCGTTTCAGAGCTGTTTTTGTGAAACAATGTGTCACCACAATATTAGACTGGAGGTTTTGGTTTTTTGACAGATTTGTTTTAAATGCGTTTGTGTATATGAATACATTTTTAATTATTTTGTTTTTTGAAGGTTGGATCAGGACGTCCCGCAGACTGCACCACAAAATCCACACACATCTTCCCAGCAAACGACTGGAGGCCTCTGCTCACGTACCTATATAACATTCAGCGACGAGGAAGCTTTCGAGGTGGGCTTCCCACAAAGTGGCAAGTCCGGTCCTCAACTTCCCATCCAAGAGATTTGTCCCGTCACTCATAAGGCTGCGCTGTACAGAGACCCAGTCACCGATATACCGTACGCCAACACGCGGGCCTTCCGCATCATCAGGGAGGCTTACCGCAAATATGTGGCTGCGCATGGATTTCCCAACACTTCAGGAGTGGTGACAGGACTGGAATCATCAGCTGTGAAGGGGGCACGTCAAAAAATGGTGGTCAAGCAGAGCGCTATGGGAACATAAAGAAGATTTAAGAGGGGGGACACACGGCAAAACAACCATTTGTTGCTCACAATCATGTGGTGAACCTAAAGTTCCGTCTGGATGCTATTTAGCCGTCACTGTGATTAGTACGTTAACGAAATTAAAGAAAGTGCAGACATTCATTTGTACATTATTGCCCAAGAAAATAAGGTTTTGTGAACGAAGAGCTGCGGACATGTTGGCAGCTGTACATTTCTTTTTTACATGTCATGCCTTTTTTACTGTCAAGAACTTTTGTTTTTACTTATTTCCTAACTAAATAAATATTTTAAATATGTCATTTATATTTACTATTTCCAAGAACTTTTATTAAGGTCATGTTTGAAAAACACTGTTATTTCAATAACAGTAAGTCTTTTGAGGTATTTCTAGATTTAATCTGCACTCATGATTCACAGCCTGTCATCATCATCACAATATTTATTTAAGCTGTAAGTATTAACCTCACCATGAATCTACTCGTTTAGTGGGCCATCAGAATGACAACTATATGAAGAAAAAAACAGTGTTTCTTCTTCTTTTAATGACCCTTTCCTGTTAACTGGATGTCTAATTATGTCGTCTAAAAGCCAACATGTTATGGAAGCGCCAGCGCCGCCAAATCCACTGCAGATCCTTCATGGTACCGCAATAACTCAAAAACATTTTCATGGATCATTTTCAAATGTTATACACCTATAGTTCTTAGTGTGAGGAAGAACTGGCTTGATTTTGGGAAATGTCAGTTGCATATTTTTGCCTCGAGTGTGAGCTCTATCTCCAGAATCACAGTTTTTGGACCATCATTTTTCGACCTGGTCTGATTTATTTAAAGTTTGGTGCGTATGAATCGACTCGAGAAGATGTACCTTGTGTAAATCATATCTTAATCTAGTAGTTCATATTTCACTCACCAGGGGGAGCTCTTCTGAAAGAAAAAAGATTTTTCGGACATATCTTCCCAATCATTTGTCAAAATTATGTCCAGGTTGGCTCATATGAATCTACACAAGAAGATAAATGTTTATATGTATGATTTCATTATAATAGTTTATCATAGTTAGTTTTCGATTAGGACTAGGTGGTACAATTCCTTCTTTTACACATACCAATATGAGAATGGGTCTCATGCTGCACTCCAACGGGGAGGTGGGTGTTGTCATTGTGGACGGGGGTGTTAAATATCAAATGTGGAATATTAGATATTTTTCTTTATATTACAGTCTTAAGTCACCCAATTCAGGTTGAATACAGTGGCTTAAATGTTTTAAATTTCAGGATTCATCGTCAGTTGTATACCTCAGGATCAACGCATGTTTCAGCCTTTTTCTACAAGACACCCTCCCCTGAGGTGGTCTTCCAGGGTGAATGGGTCCCAGAGTGTATCCCGTAGCCAATTGACAATTTTTCCTGTGATAAACGTGTATGACGCTGCTGTTACTCTGTTATATTTGTATTATGACCAGTTTAATAAACTCCTGCATTGCTTTAGTTGTTATCCTTGAAATCTGTTTTGCCATAGTTGTATAAACAGTCATTACTGTATTATTACATTTGTATTACTGAAATGAGCTGCTAAACGAGTTTACCAAACACTGAGCTTAGCAGTAAATAAATGATATGATTCCGTACCCACCACACCTCCGAGGAGAACAGCTATGTTATAGCATAATGCTGACTTCATAGAAATAATTTGAGTCAATATGGACTGTTTAGTATTATTAATAAGTCAACTTTAATTCGAGTCCATCAGAGGAAATGCTTGTACAACGCTGAGGATTGGGGGCTTCCTGGGGATACACCCTTGCTGTCAAAAATAACAAAAGAGGCCTGGTTTTAGACTATTTAAGTTCAACTAGCTTCTCTCTTTTGACAGCAGTTCGACAGTCCTTCTGAATAACACATAAACAAAGCAAAAGTATCTAAATAAACTAAATTGCCTTTTTACAAGCATTTTGAATATGTTTCAGCTGGCCTCTACTCTAAAAGTAGCTATTTCTGTTTACGATTGAGTACAGAAAATGACTCCACTCCTGGTTGTCTCGGTGAACAATGCTGCTTCATTGATGCTTTAAACAAGGTTTTCTATATTTATCCTCTCAGGCACGATACCGAACAACACCGTTACCCTGAATACCTCTGAGTGCTTGATGAGTGTGGACACCTTTGACCCCTCGCACACTGAACGAGAATCACTCATTCTGCACTGCGTCCTGTTCTAGCCTTTGGCCATTCTCTAATACATAAAAGTTCATTGGGGATGAAGAATGATGGAAAGGTTTAGCTGCACAGATTTAATTACTTAAGATTATCAGGAGAAAATGTGCTTCTTAAATACACAGAATGTCTTTCCCATCATTTCTGTTACTAGCAGAGATATGAGTTCAGCTGGGAATGAGATCAATGAATGACTGCGTCTATCCGACCTTGAATTCCTTTAGAGGTTCAGCTGCAGATCCTTCCGAGTCTGCCTTCATGTCGGTTTAGTCACCAGCATACGGATCAGGCAGAATTTGTTTTACCTTTGCATGAGAGCGCCCAACATTCTGTTTCGACTGCCAGAAGGATGATGCTGCACTCAAGCGGATTTCCTCCTGCTGCTTCTGATGATGATGAGCAGATCATCCTGCTAAGAAGTCAAGCATGTCTTTTTTGCTGTGTAATATATAACAAGACCGCCAAAGTGAAAAGATCAAAATACGTATTTTGATATTTTTATTTACATCTTGTAAACTGCATTAAAAGAAGGAAACATGCAGGATAATGCATCATATATGGTCTAAAAGTAGAACCCCGTATCCCCGATTCCTGACCTCTGCTGATGTTTTCACACACCTATGAAAGAAAAAATTAACTAGACCCTTTAAGTCTTGCTGAGCTGGAGGTTGTGAGGTGGGGCCTCCGTGGATGGGAACTTTCTCTCCATAAAGTCCCACAGATGTCCAGCTGAATTAAAATGTGAGGACTTTAGAGGCTGATTTAACGTCTTAAACTCTTTCAGTGGTAGCAATGTTATGGCAGATTAGTGTGAATAGGACCTTGTTTCCACATCGGTGGTCTAATGAATTGCTATCGTTTGGAAAATGAAAACAGCCTCCTGGACGATTTGAAGAAACTGAATTCCTGCTATTCCTGTTTTATTGACTGAGAAAACATTAAAGGTACAATAATTATGTGAGGAACCAGAAAAATAACACTTGATTATGGTTGTATTGATAAACAATTTTTATGCAAAAAATGCTTGGATTCAACCTGGATTTACCAGTTTCTGTCCACTGGTTCTGCATAAACTGAATATAATAAACAAGACGCGTGAACCACCCTCACCCACTCCCTGGCCCTCCTTCTGTCTCTCGCCCCATCTCTCTCTCTCTCACCGCCTCCCCCTCTCTTATGATACGTTACGATACGATACGATACGATACACCTTTATTAGTCCCACAACGGGGAAATTGCAGGGTTACAGCAGCAAAGGGCACGCAGATCCATATAACAGAATAATCCCTATGATAATAATAATAATAATAATAATAATAATAATAATAATAATAATAATAATAATAATAATAATAATAATAATCTGCCCATTAAAAGGCCGTTTTTCCCCGCCACTGTGGCCAAGTGCTTGTTGATTGGGGAATGTTGGGTCTTTGTAGAACAAACAATAAAAAGTTCAGTCTAAACTTGCTATTTTTTGAAAGCATCGCGAGAAAACATTCGTTGAGAATTGGCACTGTATAAATGAAATTGATTTGATTTGAAGACATAAGATAATGACCAGTTGCATCCCTAAATATGTCGATTGATTAACAATAGAAATAACTTTTTTTCAGATTCATGGCTGTTTTGAAAAGGATCCAAAGTGTTTTCTCAGACAACCTAATCTTTTATGTTGGATGTTTTTCCACAAGCACTTATAGAAGGTCACTGAGGTCCTTTGAAACTGTTATCACTTTGAAAAGCTGATATAAAGAAACTATTATTATTAACTCTGGCTCTGCGCTGGTAAGTAAGTAATGAATAAATATTTTATACAGCAGGTATTTGTATAGATATAGATAAATACCTAAGTGGTGCATTTCAAATGAGGATTGTGACAAAGCATCCGAACGCCTACCATTTTTTTATATTATTGTTTTTATATAACACTAACAAAAATGTAACCTAAAACGAAAGCAGCATGGATTAAAACAAAGTGCCTGTTTATTATGATAATTGTGCTTTTGGAACTTAAAATGTTTTTTCATATCAACTGTTTGGGAAAGTATTTACCCCTAATTAACTGCATTAATAATATTCTACTTATAGAGACCATTTTGTGAGGCAGGAAGTTAGTTCTTAGGTCTTAGCAGTAGCACATGATGCCAAAATCAAAAGGAATGCTAGAATAGACGCAGGAAAAGCTGAAATGCATCATTCTGGGAAGGGTTATAACGTTTTTCTATGGTTTTGGGACTCCAATGATCCTCAGTGAGAAACTATCTCTACAAACGGAGAAGACTTCAAACAATAGTGAACCTTCCCAGAAGTGAACATATGACACTGGGTCATGTCGAAATTGTGCCTTTTTTTTTTTTTTAATTGAGCGGGATTAAGATTAAGAGTTAAGGTACATCTGAATTATGTAACAATACATCTTAATAACCCTTAAGAGCTTCTGGGAGAAAATTCTTTGGACTAAGGACTGAAAACCTGAATTGACTGAAACACAGGATTCCTGCTGCATCTGGCGTGAGCCAAACATGGCTTTCTAAAAAAGGAACATTATACCTACAGCTGAGCATGGAGGTGGCAGAGTCAGCTATGCTGATGATCCGCTCCTTCAGAACCAGGACGAATCACCAGGATTAAAGGAAGCATGAATTCTGTTCTTTACCGTAAAATTCTGAAGTCGAATGTCAGGTCATCAGTCTGGGAGAAGACGCCGTGTTGGGACCAGAAAGGGGAAGATCTTGCTCACAAATCCTCCAATGTAGCTAAAGTAGAACAGTTCTGCAAAGAAGAGTGGGCCCAAACTCCACTGCGGTCATGTCAGACACTGGTCTCCAGTTAAAAGAAACATCTGGTTGTACTTTGTGATGCTAAAGGTGGCACAGCTAGCTTTTAAGTTAAGGAGTTCTTCTTCACCTTCTTCGATAAAATTCGCATTTAAAACTTATATTTTGTTTTTTTTATGTTACATTTAGTTTTAAGATTCAACATAGTTTAAGATGGGATGCTCGCAAAAGTAGAAGAAATCAGGAGGGGGTTCAATACTTTTTCACAGACTGAATCTCCAGTTGTGAGGCCAAAATTGCTGTTACAAACAGGCGACAGTGAATAAATCTACTTCACTGTCCTCCCACAGTGTCTCCACATCAAACTGTATTCAGATATGTATCTGAAATATATTTTAAACCCTGGATAAAGGTTTGGAGTTGCTGTGATATACTTAACGTTCACATTAGCAGCAGTATCAAGAACTAGACTGAAAGTAAAGACATTTATTCCATTTCAATTCCATCATCCTCAATGCTGGTTCTCTTGAAGCGACTGCTGCCCCCTCAAAATGAGATACCTGCTTTGGCGAAGAAGAAAGATGAAAATTCAAAGATAACAGGTTATCACTTAAAGCTTAATGATGCTTATGATGAAGATGATGAGGATGATGATGATGATGATAATGATGAGTGTGAAACAGAGTGTGATGCTAAGCCAATGTCCTTGGTCTCTGAGCAGATGAAACGCTTGCAGCCATAAAATCAGTTGCTGGTGTTTCTTAGAAGAAATACATTTTTTGATACTGACTGCATACTGAATACTGAAAGCTTAGTCTTCCTCATGCTACACAGCGCACATGATCCAAACGGAACCATCTTCAGAATTGGAACAGCGAGCCCATCTGAAAACCGAGCTTTATCACTTGTTCTAGTGTGGTAGTTGCTATGGAGACGAGTGTAGGTGGTGTGCTGTGCTGTACTCTCTGCTGTACTCCATCCCCTGTCCTCTCCCCCTTTTCTCTTGCCCACCCTCTCCCTTTCGCTATCTGCAGAACGCACCTAACTTTCATTCTTCAAATGGTTCTGCTGGGTTTTCTTTGCGTTCTGACGGGTTTGCACGTTTGCATCGAGCAATGACTAAATTTGAACCACACGCTCTCGCTCCACGTCTCGTCTGTTTTTAAGCCGAGAAAGTAAGAACCTGGCGTACATTTAAATGAGTAGAGAGAATTCTAGGCTTTTACATTTCCCCGAAGTCCTTTAATTTCATATCCATTTTTTTTAATTCATAATTACTCTTCATAATTATTTTAATCAATGGTGTTTTTGTTCTACTTATGTTCTCCTCAATAAATGTGTCCTGCTGACCATCCATTCCATCTCCATGTCTTCACAGGGCCTGTCAGTCGCTTCTTACTTCAGACCAGCTATTTTATCAGTTTCCATGGAGATGTGTGTGTGTGTGTGTGCATGTTGTTGTGTGTGTGTGTGAGTGTGTGTGGTGGTACATGTGTGTGTGTGTCTGAGTCTACATGAGTGTGTGTGTACATGTGTTTATGTGTGTCTGTTTGTGTGTGTGTGTGTGTGTGTGTGTGTGTGTGTGTGTGTGTGCATGTCAGTGAATGAGGGCTGAGAGTGAAAGAGTGGGGATGTGTCATTTCCACTTTGTATGTTTTTGACATTCAGTGACATCACTCATGTTTGCTTCAGAGGTGAAAGTGATCTAAGGACAAAAGTTAAACTGGCAACAGCGTCAACGGCAACCAAAAGTCTTATTGATGCACACGGGGAGCGAAGGCAAGCCCGAGTGGTCCGATCTCACAGAAGAGTTCCTGAACCAAATACTGCTGAAATACATGTTCTGATAGAAAGGTAGTAAATTTAAAATTTGGACTTAATCAGACCAACAGGAACCGGTAAAACTCTGTTTTTCGTAACAAATAAAAGCTCCAATAGTGATTAAAATACGAACTATTAGAATAAAATATGATATATTTAAGATAAATCTCCTCGAGTTGATTCAGATGCACCAAATTTGCACTAAATCGACCCAGAGGTTGAGAAATGATGGCCCCAAAACTGTGATTTAGGAGATAAAGCTCCCCCTAGTGGCGGAATTATGCAACGGACCTTTCCAAAAATCTATCCAGTTCTTCCTTGCGTTAAAGTCTATATGTGCATAACATTTGAAGTAATCCATGAAATGGGTTTTAAGTGATTGCGTTAACACGTAGGATCTGCGGCGATGATGATTCTATCATAGTTTGGTTTCACCCTCATCCTTTCCTCAGGTGAATCCCAGTGAGTCTTTTAGTGGCATCCTGCTGGTTTTCAGTGGCAGCTGACTCACGAGCTGCTGATTCCACTTCACCTGCCAGAGAGAGCAGCATCTCTGCGATTGAGCCCACTCACCATCTAAAAGTAACTCAGCAGAACTTTGCTGAACTCTTCATCTCCATCCTCATCACGGTGAGCAGTGGGCGGCAGGCCGCCACCGGTGGCTTTTATTCTGGGATGTTGCGTTCCTCGGTGATGGTGATGGCTCGGCGCGGGGCGGACTGGACTTCCTTTGGAGGCGTTTCTTTCCGTGTCTGACAGTCTCACGCATCATCTCGCCCCTCACGGGAGAGACTTCTCTGCCTCTTTCCACACACGACAGTCCAACCAGAAGGAGGTGCGACCGACCGCAGGAGCGCGAAGGATAACCGACAGTGTCGCTCTGGACCGGGACCCCCCACCCCCCACCCCCCACCTCCACCTCCACCTCCACCTCATCCTTCTCTTGATAGGGGTTCTCAGGATTATGGGGACGTCGGTGTGCTACACAGGATGAGCCACGGCTCCCACGAATGAGAAAGAAGCGGGGGAACAAAAATCACGTCTCTGCTGCTTCTGCACATCCTCGAGCTCTCTGCCGTAAATACACGCCGGATGCTTGTTTCTATGCGTCTGTGGGTTTAGTGCGCACAATGTGCAGCTGCTGTGTGTGCAGCACCTTATTGATATCCCAATTTTCATGCCAATAATCTTATTGATTCATGTGCAGCGTGCAGCTGCGACCACGCAGAGCCCTGCCTGCAGAGGGTTTTAAAGGGAAGTGAGAAAGGATGGACTGATTCTGTCCGTGGATTGTCACAGCAGACGCGCCATCAGGTAACCGTATTATTATTCTTACTGTTGTTATTATTATTATCATTATTATTATGATTATGATTACCATCACATCATAAAGAGAAGCGGAGGCAGTCAGAAGTCTCATCTGCCCCCGAACGAACAAGTAAGATGACAAAACCCATCCTCAGAGGAGATTCTCTTTATTACGGAAGAAGCTGTTCTGGGATCACATCTCAGGTCCTAGATTGCAAGAGAGTTGGAGGACAGGGAGCAGAGGGGGGAGAGAAGCAGAGGAGAGCTGATGAACCCCGAAGCAGGGCTTCTGAGAGGCACGCCTCGTCTTCAATGATGGACTGAGCTGGAGGTGAAGGGACCACGTGACAGCCATTCCTCCAAAGTCTTTACAGGTGTGCATGGACACGGTTGCAGCTTAGGTGAGAACAGGTGGAGGTGCCAACATTCAACAGAAGTCATCCGCCCTAAACATTAAACTACAACTATCTCTTAAAGAGGACAACACTGGCCTTTTATCTGGAAACCATCACTCAGGTTTGCACAAACTGGTTCTACCTTTGCCCCAGAAAGGAACATCAGCACCTTCCCAAGTGCCCCGGAACCCCGGCAGATTCAGTGTCCACCCACTGATGTAACTAAGCTGTAGAGATTTCTTCACCTGGACGTCCTCTTCTCTGGGTGAGTCTCGTACACATATGGAGACAAAGTGAAGTAACGTATGCACTGTATGACTTACGTTGTTCAGATATACAGATGTTTTAGGGGCTTGTCCGCCTTACAGCCTGAATATTCTTCTGCCCCCGAGGGCAGTAGGGTCCATGAGAGGTCCATTAAAAGGTCTGAAGTTTCAGTTATGGTCAAAAAGCCATAGTTATTGCATTCTGAGTGCCTTTAGTTCAAGGGAATTTGTACAACCATCATGAATTTGGTTGTTAAATTTAATATTAAACATTTGCACAAAGTATCTCTTGTAAGAGGATTAGGACAACGTTGGGCTAGACAAAATATTTTGGGGGTATTCTGTCCGAAAACTCAGAATTGTCACTTTATTTACCAGAATTGATAAATTGGACTTTTTTTTGTATAGAATTTTTAGTTTAAAATCAGAATTCTGAGAATAAAGTCAGAATTCTGATTAAAAAAGCCAGAGTCCTGTGGATAAAGTCAGGATCCTGATTTCAAAACCAGAATTCTGTGACTAAAGTCACAATTCTGACTTAAAAACCAGAATTCTGTGACTAAAGTCACAATTCTGATTCAAAAGCCAAAATTCTGTGAATAAAGTCCGGATCCTGGGTTGCAAACCAGCATTCTAAAGTCAGAATTCTGAGTTTCAAGTAAAAAGTCTGACAATAAAGTCAGACTTCCACAAAAACCTTTCATGTGACCCCCATCCATTTCCTTACACTCACGACCCAGGAATCACACAAGTCCATCTTTCTCCATGTGCAAGATACTTTTTGCACACATAATAATTAGTTATCTAATGTCATGGCACAATGTATGACATTATGAGCTTGGTGCCCCACACTGAGAAGATTATTATTTATTCATACGACTTACCTGCCTCTTGTTGATTGGCAGGTGGCTTCTGTTAACTAGGACACACTTTCTTGTAGGGATGCACAATGTGTATTTTTTTCTCCAGCTGATAAGATAAGCAATATTTTGAAACTTTCCTCACAGATGTCATTTAGTTTAGGCCGCAGAAATCTGCACTTCTCTTCTTCTTCTTCATCTTCTTCTTCTTCTTCTTCTTCTTCTTCTTCTACTTATTTGTCTTCCGCTACTTCTGTGTTTTTAATGTGTAGTTTAGATACACTACTTAATAAATGCGATCTATGTATAGACTATAACAAAATATAAATTCCCATTTCCTGGCCTGGTAATTTTTGATTCCAGAACTTATCCCAATAAGTTCTGGAATCATCCCTATTTTCCTGTTATTGAGCCTGATAACTATAATTTGTACCCATCTGCAGGAACTTGAACACTCTGGGTCAATGTGTGTGTATTGTCATGAAATGTAAGAAAAAATCCAGATACATTGAATACTTTCAGTGCGGACCCTTGAACACAGCGCCCCCTCTTAAGAAGGAAAACACATGATGATGTAGTGGAAAAGGAAAATCTTCCCTTAATGAAATGCCCGTGGTTGGCCATCTTTGCATCATTGCTCCTTGCAGAATCTCTTCGTTCATCGTCATATGAAATGCCTACAAAGATAAGGACGGAGTCATACACCTTGTTATGACGTTATTTTTCATTAACTGATATGGAAGAGTGAGCGCCATCTAGGTATATATTACATTTTGGTCTTTATTGGTTCTTTGTGAGGCGTTTGCACTGGACTTCTCAGCACTCTGCCACAGTTGTCAGCTGGGAGCCTGACAGCCGGCGTTGAGCTGATTCCACTCCAACACCCAAGTTTCCATCATAATTCTGCGATCTTCAGTGCAGAGCATGGAGGAGGCTCTCTCTCGCTGCCAAGGACAGAAAGGATTCGTCAGTGTGTTAGAATCTTCTCGAACAAAGAAAGCTGGAACTCCTTTTTTTTTTTTTACCATTTATTATTTCTTTTAATCGTTTTCTCACTGAAGACAGTCTAAAAATATTCTAAAAGTGTTAAGAAAAATCTGCTGGTACGCTGTGTTTGCCTTTGATTTGGCTAAAAAAAATCATCAGGCGAGAGATAAAGAAACAGAGATAAATAGGTAATTAGGTCAAATTACCATGAAAAGCAGATTTAATGTCAACCTGTTTACAGTTACAGTTAATATTAGAAAATTACACTAAATTTCAATACATTCAGACTTTTTTTTAACCTTTTTCACAGAAGAATTCTGTATTTTTCCACATATTCGGACCATAAATAATAGTTATTTCCTGTGTATTTTATTTAAGATAAATCACCGTATCAACCACAGTCATATACTGTTTTGAATTTTCCAGTCTTTCATTGATCTCATTATACAATTATTTACAGTAATCTCCTTTTTACAGTACAGTGTCCTTATAAACCGCAAATAGGTTGACATTATATCTGTTTAATCATGGAAATATCTTGTTCATGTTTACTATATATATATATTTTACAACCACAGCTGTTGGTATTTTACTGGAAATTACACAGATTTTATTTTTTTTTATTATTTTTTTTTTTTTACAGTTTTCCTTCTTCTCGTTTCCTCCTCTGCTTAATTATCTGTCCCCTCCTTAGGCACCACTCGAGGCTACATTGAAGTTTCCACTCCAAATTTTTAGCATCTCCTACAGCGTTGACTAGACGTTGACCCGGATAAACTGAACAAACAATCTGTTAATGTTTTCCAAATCTATTTGGCTGAAAGTCTGATGTGGTTTCAGGAGTGTTCATCAATTAAACATGGAAGCAGCTTGTGGTTCAGCAGCTTCCTGACATTTAGGCGGTAAAGGGCAGCTTTGATAAGTTACAATGTTATCATACTACTAGAATATTATTTACTCTGGTGTGTTTTTTATTCATGTTTTTCAATGTTGGCTCTTAGATGGATAAGATCGTAAACCTCAACCTGTTTTGTTGATTTGTTTTTAAGAAATAACCAAATTTGAAATTGTGTTTTACATGAATTGCATTGGAAGTCAAACTGTTTAACATTATTTTTTAGATCTGAAAACAAATCCCCCCGATATCCCAGAGGGTCTTTGAATAATGCTATCTGCTGTTTTTAATTCGGGAGTTTGAGCTCATACCGACATGAACTTTGACCCGAGCCTAGAGCCTTTTACAATTAAATCATGCTAACGTTTGGTATCTTTTATTTAACTATAAGGTCACCTCTTCGACCTTACAGGCATTTCTTTATATTTACCTCCTATATTAAAATACTGAGCCCAAATGCCGGTTACGGTTGGGTTCAGTATTGGGTTTAGGGATCCCACTGGCGTGATACCAGACTTCCTCCCATTTATAAATAAATAAATATCCAACCTACTGCATAAATACTTCCTCTCTATTGCATGTCAAAAATCTTTAAACAAAAAATGTAGCAGGAAGTTACATTTCTCCTTGTTCAATTTATGAAACAATATTCAAACGCCCTTTGTCTTTGGTGATACACTTTAAGTTGATTATTTTCTTTATGCTGTATTTACGTGCAAACTAATGTTTATTTGACTTCCATGCTTTGGTGACTGACTTTTGGTCAATCAATCTGAAATGAAAAACAGAAGTTGGTTATTTGAAGTTTTCATGTACAGAATAATGCTTTTACCGTAATTATTTACTTGTGACATTATGGTATTTTTCTTTTAATTTGACTTAAAGTTTGCATTTTCACCGAGGAATTCTGTGTTTTCCACATATTCCAAGTTATTTACTCTTCCTTTATAAAAGTCAATGCACCGTATCTACTACGGTCATACACTGTTATGAATTCCATCAGTCTGAAATGAAAAACCGTATGTCTGTGCCGTATAGCTGCATGGACACATCTTCAAAGGCGTGGCTGCCCCATCAGAGTCAGTTTGGGTTGGTTGGTCAAGTGGAGGTTTGCTGTGGCGGACCTGGAGTTTTAACCCCAAGTGAGTCAGTTTAGCCTCGACCCTAGAGGACGTCTTCCTCTCACGTCTGTCAAATCTGCTTCTACAGCCGCTTTTCCAGTCTGTGTTGGTCCAGTGAGCTTTCTCTGTTATGTCTGTTTTTATATGTTCCCCTCCAATCGTCCGTTTTCTCTGAGACCCAACGACACACGGCTGTGGGTTCAACATACAGTTCAGCCCTAGCCAAACGCTGGACACAATGCCATTTCATTTCCCAAATGCTCTAAAAGGCCCCAAAATCCTTCCATCTCAAATTATTATTATAATTTTTTTCATATTGCCTACTTTTAGAGTTTTAAGATTTTTTTTTTGTATTTTCTGGACAGGCACATCATTGGCTTTTTTTATATTTTTATTGTGCATAATGCCAGATTTGAAGACAAACATTGTTTTATGTCACAGTCAAAGGTTGTAGTATGCGCATATAGCTCCCCCTAATGGACATGAGAGGTATTTAGTACCCAAAACCCAATTTTGGGCACATTTTTGGTTACATTGTCTCTCCAACGGTGTCAAATGGAGAGTCTTCCTGGTCCTATCCCACAGAGACAGTGTAGAATAAAATGAAACGTACTAGTACTCATTAAAGAGTTTCTGCCAAAATTTATTGTTGAATTTTCAATGAAAATGTATTGTTCCTATGATACAGGTAATTCATTTGACACTGAAAAAAAATAATTTAAGCATTACCTGTCTACAGAAACCCAGGTTATTCGAATACACCTGATATTTGCGGAGCTATTTTTAGTTTTATTTTGTATTTTTAGGATGTAATTCAAGCTAGGTTAAAATTATCAATGATTAGAAGATTTCAAACTTTGTTGTTTGCTCCCGTTCTTCCATGATGGAGATCATAGAAGAAGATCACATCAGCGTACATTGAGCATTTGTTTCAGCAGCAGGAGTGTGTGTGTGTGTTTTCTTCTGCAATGGCTTTGCAGCAGCACCTTTGCATTCTGAGGATGTTTCACCGCTCAGCCTATGAGCAATTTCTGTTCACAACCCAAACTTATATTTTAATATTCGCTGGGTCTGACAGCAACATTTTCCTTTTATTCCAGGACCATGTTTTCCTCCTCTTCTTCACTGTTTGTACTTGTCCGGATGAAAGCAGCCATTTCTGCTCCCTCCGGGGGAAAGGGAGAGAAATACATTTCTTAGCATCTATTTCTTACATTGTTAAGCCGTTGTTTCATTTGCAGCATGAAAAACCTACAGAGTATTGTTTTGAAGTGCTAAGATAATGAGAAAAGAGACGGCAGTTAGCAGAATGCTTCGTCTTGAATCGCCTAATATTGAGTTTTGTTCCAGTTGGGGACCGGTGGGTGAAATTGCTGCTTGTTCACTGATTTGTTTCTTACCATTTCCAGCTGTTTAATGTGGCTCTGATCATTTACAAGCACCGCACACAGTAATCCTTCTAAATGCATTAGTAGAACTGAAGGTAGTTGGATGGAGAGCCGAGCCGGCTGTGAACATGTTCCTATGGTAACTAGGCCACACTCCCCTTGGCTAGCTCTCCCACAGGCTGAGGGACCGGCAGCAGAGAGACGGGAGAGCAGGAAATCACACGTGATGGAAGAGCAACTTTAGGTTGTTTTTTAAGGTTACTGTTCTTCCATCTCCCACCACTTGAGAGGTTATCCCACAAATAAGACCCGAGTCTTGGCCTTTAGAAAAGTGCGGTGGTTACGCTGCAGAATGTTAGACATCAGTCTGTCTCTGCTGCTCCAGAAATATCTGTGGGATTGCGAGCCGATCTCAGGTTTTTTCCCATGGCTCCCTCACGCCTACACTGCCCCTGCTTCCTCAACCCCTCCTCCCACCGCTTCTTTCAAATCCTGTAGCTCAACTCCCTTTGTGCATTTTGCATTTACTTGATTACAGAGCTGTTACTAAACATAGCGCGGTTAGTGGCTCGGAACACCAAAGTCTCACTTGTCCCTTTTATTTGTTTTTCTTTGACTTAATAGAAAAAAAGACAATAGCCCGTTTTTCTAATGTACGCCTCATTCGACTACCGTTATCCTTAGTTTCCTTGTTGGGCTTAAAATCTAGATTGAATAAGTTTTTGTTTTTACTCTAAATTAACACTTTGCATTTAGAGAGACAAGCAGCTATTGATCTAAATACGGGCTGGCAGTGAGTCTCGGCGTCGCCAGTCCCATGTTGTTTAAATCACTGCTCACCCTTAAAACATGTCAAATCTCCCATGGCGACGCCGTCAGCTCGTCAAAGAGCCACCGGGTTGATCCAACTAGTTTGTTTCTGCCAGTAATGCACACTGATGAACAGCTCACCGTAAATCAAATTCTATAAGATCTATGTAATACATTTATTGACTCTGTTCACACCCAATTTGTTCTCCACTCAGATGAATTCTATTGTCTGAAATGACTCAACTCTAGTGAGTGAAATATAAACAGTAAGAGTAATTTGTGAAATATGGGAAAATAGATTTCTTTGAGTCGATTCATACGGACCAAATTTTGACTAAATCAGATCAGCGGTTAGAAAGTTATGTCCAAAAAATCTTTTGGAGATAAAAACTCTCCCTAGTGGCAGAAATATGCAATTACACCGGATCAGAATCAATTAAATTGCTTTATTTAAGAACATTTCATGCAGATTCCTCCATTAATTTATGAGTAATTTTCCTCTAAATCTACCAAAAACTCCAACAAAACTCTCTCAGTAGCTCTCAGATAGTCTGGAACCGCTAGTCTCTCTTCACGCTCTTGTTCCTTTCGTTAATGCGTTCCTGCTCAGAGCCCCCAGCTTCAACCCTCCAACGCCCCGGCCCCCTTTATTGGTTTCTTCATATGATGAAATAGAAGGAAGATATAATAATCCCAGTTGATATTGTTTTTCACAGGTGTGAAGAGGATGTTTGGATGGACTTTATTATAACGCTATGTCTCGAGATTCAATGCATCAGTTTCAAGACGTCACTTTCAACACTTGGTGGCATTTTATTTTATTTTAGAATAGTGTGACACACTAGAATTAACCAAAATTTGATAATATCCAGGATATACCAAAACCTGAGTCTGGGTAAAATTTCATTCAAATTCATTCATTGTCAATTCATTTTTCCGTAATCTTGCTAACAGAACATTATGACCACATCATAAGGTCGTGACGCAATGCTGCCATAATCTAGCCCTTTCTAGGATATTCTAAAAACCTACCTCTGTTTGAAATTTCAGGTAAATCCATCCATTAGTTTTCTGTAATCTCTCACCAAGCACACAGAAGTAAAACGTTATCTCTACGGCGGCGGTACAAATCTCACGCTCACAGTCGCCCTTTGGTCGATATTCCTAATAACCTACATATGATACGATAGACAGTATAAGTGTGTATTCAAATTCAATAACCAGAGGTGACTGTACTTGTGAGAATTATGAGGCGATATATATTCCAGAACAAGAGACATTGACTCTTATTCATTAAAAAATAATAATTTTAATTTGTTCAAATTCACACTTTTTTTTTCCTCAGTGTTTTTATTATTCCTCTACTTCAACTTCTTGCTGCTTGTGCCTCCACTCATACACCGATACATATTAAATGTATCTATGTTGGTGGGCCTGTCCATCACTTTGTATTTTTCATGACATTTTAGCTCTGATGGAATAACATATAAGGTTATTAATAGGGTTGATTTTGTGAACTTCTGTCATCAAAACAGATTTTTAAATGCCTGTTATTTAGTAACAAATTAATTTTGTTGTCTAGAGTAGAATAGACCTTTGAAATTGAACTATTTAATACAAACTGCACTGGATTTGATCTTTTGGAATAGAAGCTAGCGTGATTTCAAAGCGTGAGAAAAACAGCATTGATCAAATCGGCTAGAACTTTTCCCAGGAGGAAAAAGGTTGAGCAGCAGTTTCATTAGCAGGGAGGAATGAATGGAAATGTAAAATCTCTGATGCATCGGAGTTAAAAAAGAAGGTTTTATGTCACTGTGGTGTTACTGGCTGCAGAGCCAAAAACTGGGATGAGTGGATGTCAATTACGTGTGAATGTATTAAACCTGCATTACATTTTCCTCGCGGTTTTATGGGCTAATTTTGCAGTAAACAAGGAGAATGATTGAATTAGGATTAAATTAGCATTCCTGTAAACAGCATATTGGCTAGAATTTTGGGACATATAAGCACTGTCGGAAAAATTGAAAATTCCCAGCCGTAATTGCCAGTTGGTTGCCAACATGAGCGGTACTTACTTGTCCAAAATTCAGCAATTATGGAGACTTCCAGATGACATGAATGCAACATCTGTCCCAGCAGGCCTGTTTGTGAGTCACCAGAGGCTCCTTGTTGTCAGCTCCAGACCAGACATAGCAGGATCGTGTGTGTGTGTGTGTGTTACCGGAAATAGTTTCACTCCCAAACAAAATGAACTGCCGCCACACTAGTGTGGATAGTGACAATAAAATTGAGGCCACTGCGTTGTGTAACACAGTTATCCTCTGAATGTAGAATTGTGAGACGTAGATCATGTCGCGTTCATTGCACTGAAATGGGACTTGCACATGTGACATAAAGGAAACTGACAGACTGAGCAGTCGTTTGTACAACTGACTGTACGATGTTGATTCTTATCATGAGCGAAAAAGCAAATGATGAGAAGTCTACTTATATCTCAGTGTAGGTACATTTCTGTAGATGTTTTTTGATGTGGGGCATTAAATCTCATTTCATTTCCTTCTTTGAGATTTTATTTTAGTTCTTCTGTTGACGTCAGTCCAAATTTCCATTTTATTGCTAAATGTTTAATTGCGCTCTAAACATATTTACATTTTGATTGAGATTGAACATTAAGACGTTACATTTATATATAATATTTAAGGTTTAGATATTTTATTTAACATATATTGCCAAATTAGGTGAATATGACTATGTTCATAAATGTTGCACCAAATTTGATTTAAAAAAAAAAAGTGACTTTAAAAACTTGACACTGCTTTTTAAACATTCTTTGGAGCTAAATGTGGCAAAAAGTTGCTGTTAGTCAGTCAGTATGCGCAACTTTACAAACGGCACCCCGTAACCATAAGTCTAACTCATATTAACTCCTTTAGCTCCTATGAATTAGCCCAAGGAAATCTGTATTTATCTTCATTATTGAGCAACTATGAGATGTTATCTTACAGCATATTACAGATATTTATATATGATCATAGAAATAGTTATGTTGAGTCAATATGGACTGTTTGAGATTATTAATGACTCACATTTCATTTATTTTCATGAGGGGGATTGTTTGGGTTAAGATTAGGGGATTCAATGCTTTTTGGGATTTAAAGGCTGTCCTATTAGGCATCAGAATTTAGTCAACTCAACTGTTGGACCACCGACAATGCAGCCAGCATGGCTTTTGTTGACTATTTGTCCGGTTGAGGTTTGATTTCGACCCAGAAACAGACTCGGAGACACACAGCAGGGTTTCAAGTTGTAACTCTATCTGACACTCTGGCTGCAGTACTTGAGGGGTGAGGGAGGCGGAGGTCATGGCAAAGTGAAACAGGATGACGGCTGAGTCCGAGCTGAGACTTTATATGTCTTTGATCGGCGTGAGCAGCAAGGTGAGGAAGAGGCTCGACGTGGGTTTCCTGAACACAAGGAAAAAGGCAATTCAGTCCAAAAATCTCTGCAGGCGAGAAAGCTAAGAATGTAAAACTAGGTCTAGTCTGTCGTCCCCAACAGCAATGTAACATCCCCCAGAAGACACCAATCCACTGCGTTGTCCATTGCCCCTGATTGAACTCTGAAAATGACTCATTAATAACCTCAAACAATCCATATCACCTCAACCTATACCTATAAACATTTATATACCAAACCAATATCTATCAAATCAGCAATATGCTGTAAGATAATATCCTAGAGTGACTCAATAATGAAGAGAAACACAGTTTACTATTTTTTCTTTGCTCGGTAATACAACACAAGTAAGAAAATATAAAAAGCTTCACCTATTGAATAAGATATGAACTATTAGAGTAACTATTAGAGTAACAGAAACTTGGACTAAATGGGACGAAATGATTGCCTTTTGGAGATAAAGTGACGGAAATATGCAACTGACCTCCTCCCAAAATCAATCAATCAATAACATTTGCAAATGAACGATGTAAGATTCCACGGATAGCTATGGATGGATGTAAGCGATATCAGAAACCTTGAGTTTTGTCCTGAACACAATCCAGCGAGTCATCTCAGTGCAGCCCATCATTGTAGTTCTGTAAGGATCCTTTGACGATTGTGTGTCATGAGTGGAATCCAAAGCAGTTGCTTCATTAAGTGCAATATTTTGGAAAGAGGAATAGACGCTGGGTGATTTCAAAGGCACATTTTATCCCTGATTGTTGACATCTTTTTTGCTTCCCCTCGATAACAAAATCTCCCTTACAGTTGAATTCAATTTGAAGAGATATTTCCAAAATACATATAAATGGAGAGAGATATGGGAAAGGTTGAGTATATTTCTCCGACACCCACACACAGTTTTCCTCTATCTGTCTTTCTCTCCCTCTGTATCTCAGTTAGAGACTGTTGCCGCCCACACACTTCGCCCTGACAGCAATTTACATGTAGAAGTGCCCATGTGATCACAGCTGTGCCTTGTATTACGTCATATTTAGCCAGAGCAGCACATGATACAGGCAACTGTTTAGTAAAGTGATGTAAAAATTAGAAATATGCTATAAACTCTAGCACAGCGTCATCCAATTAATGCGCTGTAGCACTGCCTGTTTAGCCCTAACATTTATATATATATGTGTGTTTGAAAGGTGTTTGGATTCAGACCCGTTGCACATTAGAGGCAAAATAGGAAATATTTTGTTCAGCACCTCATGGAAAGTTCCAGAAACATTCTTCTGGCGCATAAGATGTGGTGCTTTTCATCATCTTTATTATGCAGTTATACACCAATATTTTTCTGTAGTCCAAGCAGAAGCCCTTGGAGATGTTTCTATGGTTACCAAACAAGTCATTTGATTCAGAATAGAACCTGGAGAGAAGCCTATTTACAGGCTTTTGGAGCGAGGAAATCATAAAGTGACAGACTGCCTTGATTTTCTGTTGCAAAGCAGGGGGGAAAAGCCAGTTTGGGTGCTTTTGGGTGTAAGAAAATGCTCCCACTGAAATATGACGGGTGACAAAATGCATAGTAATAGTAGTTTTAATACTAATACATTTTATTTATAACGCATTTTACATTTGGATCAAATCCAAAGTACTAGTGAACGTTAATCTGAAAGCAATCAAGTTCACACAAGATATTCCCAGAAATTCACAAACATTTCTACTTTTAACACAAACTCTTGTACAAAACATGGACACTTTAATTCCACATTTAAAAAGAATGAATGCGTGATGAGTCATTTTTAATTGTAGAGTCTGCTTCAAATATATTCAATATTTTATATTAAGAGACGCTTCAGATGGAAATTACTGGCATGATAAACAGACTGACTTCTTTTTTTTTTTTTCCCTAACATTTTTCTCCTGGGGTATATTTCCCTTTTTTTTTTGCCCACAGTGAAGGAAATATGGATTTTTTCCCCCCATATTCAGTAATTTAATAATGACAACTATGACCTCATCCATCTCTATTAGTGCTCATGAACATACAGCACCCTTTAGAAGTATTGGCACCCTTTAAAAAAAATTGTAAAATGAGATGCAAAAAATGTCTTTATTGTTTTTACCCCTGATCTTTAATTGAAATTATTTTAAAAAATAACTCAAGTGGCAAGATTAAAAAAAATGTAATATTTGGAAATGAACCTCCAGTCCTATATTATCTTTTTAGATTCAACTATTTGAGTAGGAACTATGAAGTAGTGACAATGACTTCCTGTTTTGCTGGGGTATAAATATGAGGTGACACAGGTCTAATTCTCTTTGATGTTCTTCACAGTGGGAAAGACCAGAGCAAACAGCAATGATGTGCAAACAAAAGTTGTAGAGCTGCACAAATTTGGCCATGGATACAAGAAAATCTCTAAAATGTCAGTTTCAACAGTTAGATAAATAATTATTATTAGTTTAAATAGACTGGAGGTGTTAAAAACAGTCTGGAAGAGGACGTGCCTGCACACTGACCCCATGCACTGTGAGGTGGATGGTGAAACTCTCCAAGGATCACTGTTAGAAAAATTGCTGAATGACAATGAGGCAATGCAGTTTACTGACTTTCAAGGACGCCAAGAAGATGTAGCAATTTTATACTTAATAAATCCATAGGGAGGCTTGGTTGATCAAGGAACACGCGGGTTCAAGATGAAGCATAAGATCTTACCACGAAGGGTGAATAACGTCCGCGTGTCTTTCAAGCTGTCACAGTTTGGTTTATTGTGGTGATTTGGGGACCGTAGTCGTTTGTGTTTGTCGAAAAGATTCATCAAGTCTTCTGTATTGTTGCTGTGCTCGTAGATTGTGTCTTATTATTAAGTGTCTGTCATGTTTTTTGAACGCTTTCCCTTTGTGGCACATGTACTGAATATGTTTGTGAATGACAAGTAAAACTGTTAATCAAATATAAAATAATAATGTGATGTGTGATAATGTAACAGCTACATAGAGAAATATTTCATGACCGATTTACAAGAATAATGTTATAGTTAGTATGATGATAAATAAGTTATTTATAGTTGTTATTACAGTGTAATAATAGTTATTAGACAACAGTAATCATGTGATTAGTCAACATGATGATCTCGAAGGTCATTTTCTGTCTTTTTTTTAATCATAAAAAAATATGTATTATTGTTCATGCGTGTCAAAGCATATAGTAAGACATCGCTCTTAATTGTTAATTAAATTTAATAGGACTCTGCAGATCAATTTATCCATATTATCCTTTGGCTCTACTCTCATCATTTTTATCACTTCCTTACCAACTTGGGAGAAACTTTTGTCCAATATTATTTTCCAATTATAAGTTGCCAACAATAATAATTGTTGAACAATCTGTGAGATGAGTGCCGACGGAGATACAGTTCTGCAAGATTTACTTAGCAATGCACCAAATGGCAACATGACAAATGTAAATAGGCCGCAATTCAGCAGTCAGTTTTTGTGACTCTCAACTATTTGCATCAATCATCACTAGAATCCTAATAATCCCAACACTTTAATGTAATCCCAAAGCCAACAGAACCTTTCAGAATGCATGGTATGCATCTTTATGCAGAAAGCACAAAATCAAGTCATAACAAGTTAATTGCAATAACGCATTCTTGAATTCATGAACACTTGTATTCGCAGGCCGATAATGTGCGTGTGCTCTTTTCTCATAGACCAATCACGCAGGGCAAGTTTTGCCTCTGTAAGACAGTCAAGCATGGAAACCCCTCCCAACGCCACGCCACAGCCCTTCAGACAGCCGGTGGGTACAGTTAGGTCAATTTCATATTCATGTATATTTTGAATATATATGTGTAACCTCTTAATAAGCAGGTTAGGGTCAGTTTTATTCAGTTCTTTGTTTGGGCCTCTCAGAGATGATGGTTCTAAGGTGTGGGCGAGGCTCTGAGGAGTTCTGGGACTGATAAGCATAGATTTACGCCTGGACTTTCCCCCTCCTTTCCTGCCCTACCTTTTATTGCTGGTGAAACACAGACCCCTTCACTTCTCCCCGTCTCATGCAGATGTTCTTATGCTCTGTTTGTTGACGCACACACATGTACATGTTTCGTCGGCCCGGCCTGATATTGTAAATCCCCTTTGACAATTCAACATTTTCCACTTCAGCTTGCTAATAAAGGATGGATCTTTTTTATTGCCTCATGTTCAGCTAGTGGAACTGAAGTTTTTCCTGCCCCCATGAACTGTAATTTTTCTTTTCGATGACATTCAGAGCTTTCTCAATCGAAGGTTGAAGGGTTCCATCAAGAGGGCCAAGAGTCAGCCCAAACTGGACCGGACTAGCAGCTTCAGACAAATGATTCTGCCCCGGTTTCGGAGTGCTGACCAAGAGAGGTAAGAAATATGATTGACATGGTAACATAATTATCCACTTAAAGTTACCCCTGGGTAACTGGATCAATCTAGGAGGTACAAGAACTAAAACTACGATTCCAATTTTTGTATCTTAAGTCACATGACCGAACAAACCGGAAGTTAAAACCATTTAATGTCCTCATCAACAAATAAAAAGAGTAATACTATTGACCTAAAAGTAGTAAAAGGCAGTAAAAAAAACTTTTAAAGACTTTTAAAATTATTTCATGAAATGTTATATTTAATTAGATCAGCTCAGCCTTTTGGTAAAGTTTGTTTCTAGAAAGCGATTTGGTTCTAATTAAAATAAAACTTTTTTTGGTTGTATCAAGTTACATGATTATGTTGAGGAAGTCCTCACATGCTTTAATATGAAAGAATGTCCTAATATCAAATAAGACTCTCGTAATAGCCGTGGTTAACGCCTCCTCCCCCTCTGTGGTCCCTTTGTCCTTTGGTGTCCCCCAGGGCTCCATACCTGGCCCCTTACTGTTTAGCATATACATGCTAATAACATGCTAATGACAGTGGGCCATATTACAAAAAGGTTCAATCGCATTTTTCAACAAGAAATAGAGACTCAAAATGAGGTCAACCAAACAATCGAGCAGGACATTAAATTAAGCAAAACACTGACAATATATCACATGACAGGGAAAATAACATGAAACGTTTGTGTATATCTGTTCTATTCATTAAATGTAGCACTAAAAAAGCATATCCTGGGGTGCATCTCATTTAAGTGTCCTCTGGAAACACTCATGTTGTGCTGTTGCTTTTACAGCTTTTTTTTTTCCCCAAATGTGGCGGATTTGTTATCAAATTGATGAAGATGTTTTTGTTTTGCCTATTTGCATGTGTTCCTTAATTTTCAGCGCCTCTGATCCTGTGGAACACCGTATGTTAATCCACACAGAGGGTTGTTGGCTATTTGGGGAAATGACCTGGATCTCAGACTTCAGGGTCTCTCAGTGAAACGATCACTCCGTCACTTGCTTCACAATTCAAGGTGGATTCAAGGATCAGACCTTAAGGGGGTCTCGGCCTTGTAACGGTATTAAACCCCGCCGTGAGTGTTATGAGTTTTACGTCTCATTTTACTTTTAGAAAATTATAAAATAGAGAAGGTTGTTTGTAGATGTGGTCTACACCTCTGTCTTTGGAAAACCACTTTTTAATTAAGTTCACAATGCCACCTTCAGAAGCAAACTAATTGCTGCAACGGTTTGTCGTCATGAATAACAATAATCCCCAAAGTCTCTCTTGCCAAATCTAATCTAAATAAATGTATGTATATAGTTTGAAGGGTAAAGTGCCAAAAGTTTTAAGTATAAATACGAAGCAGTATTTATTGATTATTCCTGCTCATGTAAATTAACTTTATTAATATTTATATGTATGAATCTTCTTTCTAAAGAATCGAAAAACATGAGTATTTTCCTGGACTCATATTGAGTTTATTACAAACGCTCTTTGGATTTGGATACATGTAGAAGACAAGAATAAAATCTCAAGAAAAATATAATTCCTTTAATGTAATGTAATGGTAATTTCACACACATCAAAAAACAAACTGGAACATGTCTTAATCAGGGAATCAAAATTCATTCAGAGGAAATACCTTTTACACTGCTTATAACCAATGAGAATATTCCACCTGCCAGAGGGGGTGTGGCCTAGACAAGGTGTAAGAACACAGTAAACCTCAAGCAGAAATTTTGATTTTACAAAACTGTCAATTTAAAAGAACAACGTACTAAATACAAACAATGACGATTTCTATGTGTATTTAATGTTTGTAGATGCGGCAGAGATACCAACAACAAACATGTTAAAGGTTTTGGAACCGCTGCTAATGTGTTGTTAGTGTTGGAGTCTGTCATAGAATGTGTGTCAACTCACACGTTGCCAGTTGTAAGTCAATCTAGGGTGAGGAAATGATCTTGATTAGGGAATTTATATCAATAGTGATGAGATTTTCCATAATTTATATCTATTTAAAAGTCTCTCCCACCGCAGAGATTAATCGACACCCTGTTTTTTTCTCATGCTAAAGTGCTGAATGAAAAAAAAAATCTTTCGAAAAGTTCAAGGTTCCTCTTATTTTCTTCTATTATTTATGTCAACCTTTAGTTCAAAGATGAAATAATTAACCCTTTAAGTTTCCTACAGGCTTTCAGTCATCATCAGTGTATTCTGCAGTATTCTCTTTTGGATATCATCCAGTCCTTGGTTTAACAATTATATTCCTAGTGTTTCCTTGTGATCATGTCATTTTTAATTTAGCGGTGTCACTAGGTGAACATGTGAAGTTCTCTGAGCTGATACTGTATCAGTGTGTGTTCTGTGGATCATGTCGGTGGTCCGTGGGAGGAACAGAAACTAACACAGACTGAATAAGAACACACTGATTCTACAAAGAGCCTGATATCAAAAACATTTTTTAGCATTTTCCGTTTGAGCATTTTTGCTTTTTTGATATTCGGGCGGTGAAGAGCCAGAGTAGGAGGAGCTTGAAGACAAAGACAGAGGTACAACATGCAACATGTTATAGTGTTCACCACAGATCCACAGTTCGATCCCACACCTGTCCCAAATCTCACACACACACACACAGTACATCTAACATCTAACACCTATCAGCCTTGGACACTTGAGCGAGCAGCGAGAAAACCTGTTCTGAAGGCTGGTCTGCCGCCATCACTTAGTGACGACCTTGAACGCATCTTACATTTTGTGTTTTTCTTTTTGACATGCAGCTTTAACGCCGATAGCCCCTATACCTCCATATACTATACGGCTTCAAGGTTGCTTTTTCTTCTAGAACCAGCTAATTGTTTTCTGTAATTATAGTGTAGTATCGTATAGCGTGTGTATAATTATGGTGGACTGTGCTAAAGCCGAACGAGGCTTTCTCCACCACAAGGTTCTCGTGGTGCTGATCATGTTAATGGTCTCATGCTCTGATTTTAAGAGTAAAATTCCTCCTTTTGCACTTTGACCTGTCTTTGCATGCCTTTCACACTCAGATCATCAGTGTAATGCTTTGTTGGTTTGAATATAACTAGTGATGACATGGTGGCGTCGTAGCTGGCGCTGTTGCCTGGGGCCTTCCTGTGTGGAGTTTGCATGTTCTCATAATGAGTGGGTTTTCTCTGGGGGCTCAAGTTTCCTACCACACTCTAAAAGGCTGTGAATTACTGAGTCTGAATTGCCCATGTGAACTGTATGTGTAAATATTAGCATGACGGGTTCGTTCTCTGTCTATATATTGACCCTACAATGAATGTAAGAACATGAAGTATAGCTATACATCAGGTGTTATCAGAACGTTATCCTGTGGAACAGCCGGGACAGAGGAATTCAAACCTGTAGTTTGTGTATGGGTGTGTGTGTGTGTGTGTGTGTGTGTGTGTTGTTATATATAGGAAGATATAGAGTAAGACCAAATTATTCTTTTTTTTTTTTTTCAATTTCTTTCCTTTTCTTTTTTCTTTTACTCTTTTGCCTTTGTTAGTTTAGGAGAAATAGTAAAACAGAATGTGATATGTGAAAAACGGGTAGGCACAATAAGTTTTAGGTTCAGCTCAAAACTTTTCAATTAAGAAAAAGGATAAAAAGAATATATGAATTTGTATGTGTATGTGTCAATGTGCGTCTATGAATGTGTGCATATGTAAATATACACAGTATGGAGGGGCAGCATCCATGATCGCGTTGTAATAATCTGCAACACTTTTTGGGATGTGTCTGGAGATGATCAAGGCTAATCTGACTGCTACGAATGTTTCTTTCCCCTACTGAGATAACTAGAATCACATTACGCTTACATGTATAATGTCAGTGTGATTTATTGTTTCCAGTTGTGCTTGAACAGCTCTTGAGGCTGACAAGACACTTTTTTGGGGGTTTTGTGTTCTGACTTGAGGTCACATCCCGGAAGATTCCATCTTGCATCGTGTTGAAGATTTTCTGCAGCCCTCACACTATCCACGCTGTCATCGTGACGCACACATGGGGAATGTAAAGGCGTAGAGAGGCAGAAAGCTGAAAATCGATGCTGACATACACGTATGCTAACGTGACATACGTAAAAGTCATTGTTAGGCCGGAGGTGGATGCTTGAGATGTGACGTAATAATCTTCTGTCACACACCTCAGCGGCGAATGCCGGTGCAGATACCGGGTTCAAATGTGAAACTGATTATCTCCAACTCGGAGTTTTGTGTGAAGATGGTGGTATAATAATGGCATTGGGCTTCAGGGGACTCTGTGACTCTGTCATTGTGCTCTCCTCTCTCACCGCCGCCGTACTCCGGCTGCCTCAGAGAGCTGCCTTCACAGCCTGCTTGGAGTTCTGCCCACACACACACACACACACACACACACACACACACACACACACGCACGCACGCACGCACACACACACACACACACACACTCAAGTCACTCAGTTATATCAAGTTGACTTTGCTCTAAAATCTCCTGGCGTCCCACATCACGCTCTGGCTTTCCAGCACAGCTGCTCTATCTGTCAGTTAAGGAAAATATTTTCCCTGTATTTCATTGCAGGATGGCGCTATCGTCTCTTCAGCCCAGGCTGCACCTCTAAACACTAACCCTAAAGTCTCGCCTTCAAGCCACTTTTAATACAATGCAACAAGCTAGTTTTTAGCGGAGATCACTTCCGTTTTTTTTATTTTTTTTACAGTTGCACTCAGTATTCATAGCCTCATAAAATGATTCACATTCACATTTACATTTATACAGTGGGCAGGTACAGGATATTAATAGACGCCTTTGCAGACCCAACCAGAAGCTGGGGAGCTGTGAAGCATTTCCCACCATGAGTCACACGTGTCGAGTCAACAGACCGAACTGCAAGCGCCAGAAATGAAAATCTGGTGGTCTTAACTTTTTCATTATAAAAGGATCAAAACTCGTAAGAATCAAAATAAAAATGCAAGACCGACTCGTTTTTTTGGTTCTATGGAAACCTTTTCCTGCTGTTCATCTAAAGGCAAAGGACTGTTTGAATTCTGAAATGAATTGAATCCTCTTCTTCCTCTTCCCTTTCTAGGACACGATTGATGCAGAGCTTCAAAGAATCCCACTCCCATGAATCCCTTCTTTCTCCTAGCAGTGCTGCAGAGGCACTGGACCTAGTTTTAGATGAGGAAGCTACAATAAAACCTGTCCACTCCAGCATTTTAGGACAAGAGTACTGCTTTGAGGTGGGTTATTCTGAATTTAGGATCCAATTTGTTTTATTTGTATTTATTTATTTGACAGGGGCAGCACAGAGTTAGCTATAAGCTAATTAACATATGTAGCCCCTGGGAAGGAGAGAAGGAAAAACATAAATGTCGTGACAGTTAACGTTTCAAAATAAAATAAATATTTTATTATTTCCATTAAATAAATAAAACACCTAAAGTTCTGATTATAGTACTTTAGTTGTATATTTGTAATTTTATATTAAGAGATTATTTTCCAAAAACATACAAACATTATAAAACAGCTTGTCTTATGCTGTCGACCCCACCAGCAAGGTTATATCGCCAAAAATCCCCTCATCGCCTGCGTTGTCCAGGCAATTCCACTTATTGAACTCCTGAAATTAAATGTAACTCATTGAAAATATTAAACAGTCCATATTGACTCAACCTAAATATTTGTATGAAGTCAGCGATATCGTCAAAGATCAGGTCCTAGATTGAGTCAATAATGAAAATAAATACAGATGGATTTTTTTTCTTGGCTCAGTTATAAAACAAGACAATTTTCTTGTGTCAATTCATACAATTTAAATGTAGACAAACACAGTTGGAGTCATGGTCGGGAAGTTACAGCTGAGAAACTGTGTTTCCCACAAAAAGCTCTCCCTAGTGATTGAAAATAAACTATTATAGTTAAATAATATGTTTTACAGATAGATGTGTGGATTCATACGAACAATTTGGACATTTGGACAAAACTGTGTACAAAATTGTGAATAACAGCCCCCCCTAGTGCGAAAAATATGAACTATTGGGGTAGAATATGACACATACCACATAGATCTCCTCAAGTTGGTTCATATGCATTCAACTTGAACTAAATTCGAACCAATGGTTGGGAAGGTGCATCCAGAAAACCAGTGTTTTTTGAAGCTCCCCCTAAAGAGTTAAATATGAGTTAAAAGACTAAAGTATGATATATACCAGATAGATTCCCTCAAGTCGATTCCTATGCACCAAATCTTGTCATTCTGCTGATAAAGCTCCTCCTAGGGGTTGAAATATTCTACTGACCTTTTCACAAAAACACTTCAGTTCTTCCTGGCACTAAGGTCTATGTGGTTATTAAATTTAAAAATGATCCATGAGAGTTGTTGAGTTGTGCCGTTAACATGATTGATTGGCAGCCAGCGCGGTTCGAGGATATAATTAACAATAAAACTTTGTGTTTATTCTGCAGGTGACCACTAGTTCAGGGACTAAATGTTTTGCATGTCGATCGGCTTCAGAAAGAGACAAATGGATTGAAAATCTGCAGCGAGCGGTCAAACCGAACAAGGTAGATACATAATATTTCTTATTTCATATCAAATAGCAGTAACTCAAAATGAAATTACCTCATCCTTAAGATCTGACATTACTAAGGACTGTTATAACACAGTAATAGGACTCTTCATTCCGTTTCCAGGATAACAGCAGGCGGGTGGAAAATGTGCTCAAGCTGTGGATCATTGAAGCTCGAGATCTCCCGGCTAAGAAGCGCTACTACTGCGAGTTGTGTCTGGATGACATGCTGTATGCGCGCACCACCAGCAAGCCTCGAACCGACACCGTCTTCTGGGGCGAGCATTTTGAATTTAACAATTTGCCTACCATTCGTAGCCTTCGTTTGCACCTCTACAAGGAAACGGACAAAAAAAGACGCAAGGTAATAAATGCTTGTTGACTTAAAGAAACATAGTCTGGGGGTAAAAAAAATAAAAATGGTCGTACAAAAATTAATTAAAAATAGTTATTTTGCTTGGCAACCCAGGAGAAAAGCACATATCTGGGCCTGGTGAGCATCCCCATCTCCAGCATCACAGGCCGGCAGTTTGTTGAGCAGTGGTACCCGGTGATACAGTCCAGTGTCTTGTCTAAAAGCGGTGGAGTTGGAAGCACCAAAGTCATCAACGCCTCATTACGCGTCAAATCCCGCTACCAGACGATGAACATCCTCCCGATTGAGCTCTACAAGGAGTTCGCTGAATACATTACCAACAACTACAGGACACTGTGCGCCGTACTGGAGCCGCTGCTGAGTGTGAAAAGCAAAGAGGAGGTGGCGTTCGCTCTTGTGCACATCCTTCAGAGCACAGGGAAGACAAAGGTAAACACAGCCGACCCACGAAATCCTTCATCTGGGCTCACAGTGAGATTTAATTCTCATTGAGCTCAAATGTCATTTATTCGCAGGAGTTCTTGTCTGACATGGCCATGTGTGAGGTGGACCGATTCATGGACCGTGAGCACTTAATCTTCCGCGAGAACACATTAGCCACCAAGGCCGTGGAAGAGTACCTCAAACTGATCGGTCACAGATACCTCAAGGATGCTATAGGTAGGGTGTCTGTAATGGTCAGCTGGTTGAAAGAGGAGCATTTAAAGCTCATGAGAAATCAAATGTTCTGATAAAAGGTGTGAGAATAGCCTAAAATTATGGAATTGCTTGATTTGATATATTTTTGATATTTCCCCCTAAATTTATTCTCTTCGTTTGTAACATTTTTGAAACATATCAGCAAATATCTGTTGCAACATGAATATTTCCCCGAAAAGCCCCCAAACACCCGTGTTGTACAAACAATCCCCCTTATTGAACTGTTTAAATTTGAAGTTACTTCTGGAAAAATAGGGGTTTTCATAAAAAGCACTCTTAGTGAGTAAAGGGTGAACATTCATTTGCACCAAATTTGCTCTAAATCAGACCAACAGTTGAAAAATTATGGCCTGAAAACTTTCGGGTACAAAGCTCCTCTTAGTGGCAGATATATACAATTGAGTTTCCCGACATCAATCCAGTTCTTCCTCAGAGTGAGGTCGGTGTGGATATAAATTTTGAAATTGACACATCAAATAGTTTTTGGATTTATTGCGTTAACAAGAAGCACCTGCAGACTTTACGATAACGATTCTATAATATCAGGAATATAATAATAAAACGCTTATGGATTATTTTATTCACTCAATCAATGAAAGAAAAAGAACAATTCGATTAGCTGATTTTATTTGTGTGTATTTATCGACTATACTTTACTTAATACGATGAAAGATAATCCAGGTTTTATACCATTTATCACTTATCTTATATATGTTTGATTTATATTCTTGGTTTTAATACTAAGCTTCTTCAAATCCACTTTACTTAATATTTGAATTCACAATTTAGATCATCCTAACATTTATTTATGATGCATATGAATTGAATCGACAAGATCTATCTTGCATATATCCTATTTAACTCCCTAATGGGCTTTTTTTTATGAAACATGCTTTTTTCCAGACAAAGCCTCCTTTCACCTTTAGTCTGATTAAGTCCAAATTTACCTGACATGAAATGTCTCCAGGAGATTCATATTTTACTGTAATTGTTCATATATCACTCACTAGGGGCGGGTTTACAACAAAAAAAAGACGCTGTTTATCACCATAACTTCCCAGCTATAAACGCAGTTGTGTCTGAATTCCTCACATTAAATTTGAAACAATGAAATCTGTCTTGTTTCACTGATGAGCTCAGACCAAATAGTTAACTGTGTTTATCTTCATTGTTGAGTCACTATCGGATCTTTTCTTGAGCATATTGCTGACTTCATAGAAATAGTGTAGGTTGAGTCAATAGTCATTAATGAGTCAGTCCAAAATTACCTTAATGAGTCACATTTAATCTGAGGAGTTCCTTCCAGGAGATCGCTTGTACAACGCAGGGGATTGGGAGCTTTTTTGGGATAAACCCTTAAAGTCAGGGATGACAGTGTAGGCGTCGTTTGTTACCCACCCTTGGTTTTATACCCACTTTGATCATAATGGAGATACAACTCAAAACAATTATATCCTGGGTAGCTTATTCTATGCATTGAAAGAGGAAAAACATGGTATCAGATTATGATCCATTTGTCAAAGTTGTTAATAGGCAACGGTATCGCATGTTGGTCGGTGTTAATCGTTTTTGGATCTGCGACCTGCAGGTGACTTCATTCGAGCCTTATATGAGTCGGAGGAGAACTGTGAGGTGGATCCCATGCGTGTCCCGCCCTCAGTCCTCGCTGACCATCAAGCCAACCTCCGGATGTGTTGTGAATTGTTACTCTGCAAGATTATCAACTCTCTCTGGTGAGTTCTTCTCCTAAGTAAATGCTACCAAAGCGCATATGAATCCATTGGTGACAAGTCCTCAAGTCTGTTTGGCTTTAATACGGGGTGTCCAAAAGTTCTTACATTTCCTGAAGGCAGCATGATTGACAAACGCTCTCAATCCTGAATGCCTGGCGTAATTTTAACAGTTTAAAAATCCTCTTACCTCCATAGAACTACCAACAATAAAGTATCTTACTTTTTGTATACTCTGAATTATAATGAAAAATTAGCATTTTTAGTTGGTTTTTTTTCGCTTGTGTTTCTATCTTTATTGAGTAAACTCATAATCATCATATAAAATTGTTGGAAAAGCGATGTCATAAACATGTTCTCCCTCTGCAGCGTACGGTCGGGTCATTTTCCACCTGTTCTGTCTCCAGACACTGCAGATTTCCTGAGGGCTCTTGGGTATTATCTTGTCGACGGCAAACTGTGAAATCCATGTTCTTGTTTCAGCATATTTCCCCGGGAGCTGAAAGAAGTTTTCGCTTCATGGAGAGCCAGATGTGCTGAGCGTGGAAGAGAGGATCTCGCCGACAGCCTCATCAGCTCCTCCCTGTTTCTGAGCTTCATGTGTCCGGCCATCATGTCCCCCTCCCTGTTCAACCTGATGCAGGAGTATCCTGCAGAACGCACATCCCGCACTCTCACACTCATAGCCAAGGTGATGCAGAACCTGGCCAGCTTCAGCAAGTGAGTCTCTGTCATCGCCCGTCCTCTTACACCAGACACGACTTAACCTCCGTTTGACTCAGTTCATTTTCAGATTTGCAGGCACTGATGTTCTGACAGAGTAACATCTCCAACCAGAGGTTTGCAGTTCAGCTGCTGGTTGTGCCGCGATCGTCACACACTCTCATCCTAACTTTAAGATTTACTGAAACTTTTATGCTGTTTAAAATATTCACCTATAATCTTAATGGTGTTTTTGGTAATTGAATAAATTCGACATAGGAGAAAATATTGAATATATAATAAAAATTCTAAGATACAAATAAAGTCTGATAGAACCAAACCGAGTTTTGGATTACACCTCACAGTTTACATCATGTTGAGGATACACTGGAAAAAATTGCCCCTTGAAAAACAAGGATGAATAAAATGTGTTGTTAGCTTAGAATAGCTTCAAAAAAAATTTTATATTCAATTAGGACAATTGAAAATATTTAATAGAGACACTGTTCTGAATTTAAGACCATTACCATTTATATCTGAGTGAAATATTACTTGTTGTCAATGATTGTTTTTTAAATCAAGTTTTTACAGTGTACACAATGCTGTTAGTCCTTTTAATGACGAGCAAAACAGTCAGTAAACAATAATTATCAATATTTAATTTAAAAAGTTAGTTTTTTTTCAGAGCTTCCAGATGAAGGTCACAGGTCAAAACATCAGAGTGAACATTGATTCCAATTGATTCTAAAGCATTTGAAAAGAGAGTTGGGTTATAATATTTACCTCGTATACATCCAAACTGTTTCCTTGGATCCACATAATGACAACTGAATTAACTCCATGTGTGGAAAAGCAGTCGATAAAGTCTCTAGTATCCAGTTTAGGTTTAGTTTTTGTGATTGAGGATGATTTGGCGTTTTTCCGATCAGCCTTTATCCTGGTTTTGAGAAAAAATAAGATAATTGATGTTATATCTCCATTATGATCAAAATGGGCATCAAACCAAACTAGGCCTACGCTTTTCTTCCCGTCAGCTAGAGTATATCCCTGAAAACACCCCAGTCTCCTGCGTTCTACAAGCAATACCCCTGATTGAACTCCTCAAATTAAATGTCATTAAGGTAATTTTGGACTTAATCAGACCAAGGGTTGGGAAGTTAAGTCTAAAAACAATAATTATTCATAAAAAGAGCTCCTCCTAGTAAGTCAGAAAATGAACTGTTTGAGTAAAATATGACATATGACAGACAGATCTCATCAAGTCGATTGATATGGACCAAATTTGAATTTAATTCGACCAATGACTTAGAAATTATGACCCAAAAACTTTGATTCTGGAGATAAAGCCCCCCCATATTGCTGGGTACATCAACAACCTTTCCCCAAATACATCCAGTTCTTCCTCGCACTAAGGTCTACGTGGGTATATAATTTGAAAATGATCCATGACACAGTTTTTGAGTTATTGCGTTAACATGAAGGATCTGCGGCGGGGATGGCGGGAGCGTTTTGTGCGGCGTGTTTGCATCCTCTGAATCTTTGTGTATCCTGTCATTTCTGTATCTCGCAGATTTGGACCAAAGGAGGAGTACATGTATTTTATGAATGAGTTCCTGGAGATGGAGTGGAACTCCATGCAGCAGTTTCTC